>OY744482.1:319767166-320261519 GCA_963556165.1 Tipula helvola | reverse complement strand
GTTTTTGGATTATATTTAGCGATTCTATGCGGTTGTTTTAGGTCAAATTCGAATTTTATTCTCTTCCTGCATGTAAAAACAAGGTTAAGTTCAAATAGCTATGTTCTAATGATTTCACATTAACGGAAATAGTGTCATTTGATTGAATTAATTTATAAAATAGTATTTAATTGTCTTTGGAATTAATCTAGTAATCTGAGCGGTTTTTTCTAGGCCAACTTCGCATTTTTCCTTCATTTTAACCATGTTTACGTTCTAATATCTACGTCTCAAGGAGTTTATATCAAAGATATTCGCGTCATTTGATTCAATTAATGAACAATACCATTTTTAATAGTTTTTGGATTATATTTAGCGATTCTATGCGGTTGTTTTAGGTCAAATTCGAATTTTATTCTCTTCCTGCATGTAAAACAAGGTTAAGTTCAAATAGCTATGTTCTAATGATTTCACATTAACGGAAATAGTGTCATTTGATTGAATTAATTTATAAAATAGTATTTAATTGTCTTTGGAATTAATCTAGTAATCTGAGCGGTGTTTTCTAGGCCAACTTCGCATTTTTCCTTCATGTTAACCATGTTTACGTTCTAATATCTACGTCTCAAGGAGTTTATATCAAAGATATTCGCGTCATTTGATTCAATAAATGAACAATACCATTTTTAATAGTTTTTGGATTATATTTAGCGATTCTATGCGGTTGTTTTAGGTCAAATTCGAATTTTATTCTCTTCCTGCATGTAAAAACAAGGCTAAGTTCAAATAGCTATGTTCTAATGATTTCACATTAACGGAAATAGTGTCATTTGATTGAATTAATTTATAAAATAGTATTTAATTGTCTTTGGAATTAATCTAGTAATCTGAGCGGTTTTTTCTAGGCCAACTTCGCATTTTTCCTTCATTTTAACCATGTTTACGTTCTAATATCTACGTCTCAACGAGTTTATATCAAAGATATTCGCGTCATTTGATTCAATAAATGAACAATACCATTTTTAATAGTTTTTTGGATTATATTTAGCGATTCTATGCGGTTGTTTTAGGTCAAATTCGAATTTTATTCTCTTCCTGCATGTAAAAACAAGGTTAAGTTCAAATAGCTATGTTCTAATGATTTCACATTAACGGAAATAGTGTCATTTGATTGAATTAATTTATAAAATAGTATTTAATTGTCTTTGGAATTAATCTAGTAATCTGAGCGGTTTTTCTAGGCCAACTTCGCATTTTTCCTTCATTTTAACCATGTTTACGTTCTAATATCTACGTCTCAAGGAGTTTATATCAAAGATATTCGCGTCATTTGATTCAATTAATGAACAATACCATTTTTAATAGTTTTTGGATTATATTTAGCGATTCTATGCGGTTGTTTTAGGTCAAATTCGAATTTTATTCTCTTCCTGCATGTAAAAACAAGGTTAAGTTCAAATAGCTATGTTCTAATGATTTCACATTAACGGAAATAGTGTCATTTGATTGAATTAATTTATAAAATAGTATTTAATTGTCTTTGGAATTAATCTATCAGGAGTACAAATTGAAAATGCGGGATTTTTTTCTATTTTTGAACGTTTATTCTGAAAAAATGGTAACAAATGAATTATTCAAAGTATTGTCCATCGCTAGCCACAACTTTTTCCCATCTTCCTGGCAATTTACGGATACCGTCGCGAAAAAATTCGGCTGCTATCCAGTCATCGACCATTTTTGGGCTTCTTCGTAAGAATGGAAGCGCTGGTCAGCTAGGCCATGTGTCATCGATCGGAAAAGGTGGTAATCGGAAGGAGCAATGTCTGGGCTATACGGCGGGTGGGGTAAGACTTCCCATTTCAGCGTTTGTAGGTATGTTTTGACCGGCGCTGCAACATGTGGCCGAGCGTTGTTATGTTGCAAAATTACTTTGTCGTGTCTTTGCTCGTATTGTGGCCGTTTTTCTTTGAGTGCGCGGCTCAAACGCATCAATTGAGTTCGGTATAGTGCTCCTGTGATGGTTTCGTTCGATTTCAATAGCTCATAATACACCACACCCAGCTGGTCCCACCAAATACAGAGCATGAGCTTGGCGCCGTGAATATTTGGTTTGGCCGTCGATGATGATGCATGGCCGGGGTAACCATATGATTTTTTGCGCTTCGGGTTATCGTAACGGATCCACTTTTCATCACCAGTGACAATGCGATGCAAAAAACCCTTCCGTTTTTGCCGTTCGAGCAGCAGTTCGCATGTAAAAAAACGGCGCTCGACGTCTCTCGGCTTCAGCTCATACGGCACCCAATGTCCTTGCTTTTGGATCATTCCGAGGGCTTTTATACGATGGGAAATGGCTTGTTGTGTCACTCCCAATGAATCTGCGAGCTCTTGTTGAGTTTGACACGAGTCTTCATTGAGTATTGCCTCCAATTCAGCATTCTCAAACTTTTTCACTTGGCCCGGCCGCTCTTTGTCCTCAACGTCAAAATCACCACTTCTAAACCGCACAAACCATCTCTCGCACGTTGAAACCGATGGAACATGACTCGGATAAGTCTCGGAGACCAATCGATGTGCTTCAGCAGCACTTTTCTTCAAATTAAAGAAGTAAATTAAAACTTCCCGCAAATGCTGTTTTGTTGGCACGAAACTCGACATATTGAGAGCTCAAAAAAACTATGAATTTGACACTGCGACAAATTGACACATACTGAAAATTAAAGCTATAAGACGTAGCTTTGACATGAACATAGTCACAGTACTGCCTGATGCGTATAGCGTTAGTAACGCCATCTGTTATCAATCCCGCATTTTCAATTTGTACCCCTGATAGTAATCTGAGCGGTTTTTTCTAGGCCAACTTCGCATTTTTCCTTCATGTTAACCATGTTTACGTTCTAATATCTACGTCTCAAGGAGTTTATATCAAAGATATTCGCGTCATTTGATTCAATAAATGAACAATACCATTTTTAATAGTTTTTGGATTATATTTAGAGATTCTATGCGGTTGTTTTAGGTCAAATTCGAATTTCATTCTCTTCCTGCATGTAAAAAAAAGGGTAAGTTCAAATAGCTATGTTCTAATGATTTCACATTAACGAAATAGTGTCATTTGATTGAATTAATTTATAAAATAGTATTTAATTGTCTTTGGAATTAATCTAGTAATCTGAGCGGTTTTTTCTAGGCCAACTTCGCATTTTTCCTTCATTTTAACCATGTTTACGTTCTAATATCTACGTCTCAAGGAGTTTATATCAAAGATATTCGCGTCATTTGATTCAATAAATGAACAATACCATTTTTAATAGTTTTTGGATTATATTTAGCGATTCTATGCGGTTGTTTTAGGTCAAATTCGAATTTTATTCTCTTCCTGCATGTAAAAACAAGGTTAAGTTCAAATAGCTATGTTCTAATGATTTCACATTAACGGAAATAGTGTCATTTGATTGAATTAATTTATAAAATAGTATTTAATTATCTTTGGAATTAATCTAGTAATCTGAGCGGTTTTTTCTAGGCCAACTTCGCATTTTTCCTTCATTTTAACCATGTTTACGTTCTAATATCTACGTCTCAAGGAGTTTATATCAAAGATATTCGCGTCATTTGATTCAATAAATGAACAATACCATTTTTAATAGTTTTGGATTATATTTAGCGATTCTATGTGGTTGTTTTAGGTCAAATTCGAATTTTATTCTCTTCCTGCATGTAAAAACAAGGTTAAGTTCAAATAGCTATGTTCTAATGATTTCACATTAACGGAAATAGTGTCATTTGATTGAATTAATTTATAAAATAGTATTTAATTGTCTTTGGAATTAATCTAGTAATCTGAGCGGTTTTTTCTAGGCCAACTTCGCATTTTTCCTTCATTTTAACCATGTTTACGTTCTAATATCTACGTCTCAAGGAGTTTATATCAAAGATATTCGCGTCATTTGATTCAATAAATGAACAATACCATTTTTAATGGTTTTTGGATTATATTTAGCGATTCTATGTGGTTGTTTTAGGTCAAATTCGAATTTTATTCTCTTCCTGCATGTAAAAACAAGGTTAAGTTCAAATAGCTATGTTCTAATGATTTCACATTAACGGAAATAGTGTCATTTGATTGAATTAATTTATAAAATAGTATTTAATTGTCTTTGGAATTAATCTAGTAATCTGAGCGTTTTTTCTAGGCCAACTTCGTATTTTTCCTTCATATTAGCCATGTTTGCGTTCTAATATCTACGTCTCAACGATTTTATATCAAAGATATTAGCGTTATTTGATTCAATAAATGTACAACACCATTTTTAATAGTTTTTTGGATTATATTTAGCGATTCTATGTGGTTGTTTTAGGTCAAATTCGAATTTTATTCTCTTCCTGCATGTAAAAACAAGGTTAAGTTCAAATAGCTATGTTCTAATGATTTCACATTAACGGAAATAGTGTCATTTGATTGAATTAATTTATAAAATAGTATTTAATTGTCTTTGGAATTAATCTAGTAATCTGAGCGGTTTTTTCTAGGCCAACTTCGCATTTTTCCTTCATGTTAACCATGTTTACGTTCTAATATCTACGTCTCAAGGAGTTTATATCAAAGATATTCGCGTCATTTGATTCAATAAATGAACAATACCATTTCTAATAGTTTTTGGATTATATTTAGCGATTCTATGCGGTTGTTTTAGGTCAAATTCGAATTGTATTCTCTTCCTGCATGTAAAAACAAGGCTAAGTTCAAATAGCTATGTTCTAATGATTTCACATTAACGGAAATAGTGTCATTTGATTGAATTAATTTATAAAATAGTATTTAATTGTCTTTGGAATTAATCTAGTAATCTGAGCGGTTTTTTCTAGGCCAACTTCGCATTTTTCCTTCATGTTAACCATGTTTACGTTCTAATATCTACGTCTCAAGGAGTTTATATCAAAGATATTCGCGTCATTTGATTCAATAAATGAACAATACCATTTTTAATAGTTTTTGGATTATATTTAGCGATTCTATGCGGTTGTTTTAGGTCAAATTCGAATTTTATTCTCTTCCTGCATGTAAAAACAAGGTTAAGTTCAAATAGCTATGTTCTAATGATTTCACATTAACGGAAATAGTGTCATTTGATTGAATTAATTTATAAAATAGTATTTAATTGTCTTTGGAATTAATCTAGTAATCTGAGCGGTTTTTTGTAGGCCAACTTCGCATTTTTCCTCCATTTTAACCTTGTTTACGTTCTAATATCTACGTCTCAAGGAGTTTATATCAAAGATATTCGCGTCATTTGATTCAATAAATGAACAATACCATTTTTAATAGTTTTTGGATTATATTTAACGATTCTATGCGGTTGTTTTAGGTCAAATTCGAATTTTATTCTCTTCCTGCATGTAAAAAAAGGGTAAGTTCAAATAGCTATGTTCTAATGATTTCACATTAACGGAAATAGTGTCATTTGATTGAATTAATTTATAAAATAGTATTTAATTGTCTTTGGAATTAATCTAGTAATCTGAGCGGTTTTTTCTAGGTCAACTTCGCATTTTTCCTTCATTTTAACCATGTTTACGTTCTAATATCTACGTCTCAAGGAGTTTATATCAAAGATATTCGCGTCATTTGATTCAATAAATGAACAATACCATTTTTAATGGTTTTTGGATTATATTTAGCGATTCTATGTGGTTGTTTTAGGTCAAATTCGAATTTTATTCTCTTCCTGCATGTAAAAACAAGGGCTAAGTTCAAATAGCTTTGTTCTAATGATTTCACATTAACGGAAATAGTGTCATTTGATTGAATTAATTTATAAAATAGTATTTAATTGTCTTTGGAATTAATCTAGTAATCTGAGCGGTTTTTTCTAGGCCAACTTCGCATTTTTCCTTCATTTTAACCATGTTTACGTTCTAATATCTACGTCTCAAGGAGTTTATATCAAAGATATTCGCGTCATTTGATTCAATAAATGAACAATACCATTTTTAATAGTTTTTGGATTATATTTAGCGATTCTATGCGGTTGTTTTAGGTCAAATTCGAATTTCATTCTCTTCCTGCATGTAAAAAAAAGGGTAAGTTCAAATAGCTATGTTCTAATGATTTCACATTAACGGAAATAGTGTCATTTGATTGAATTAATTTATAAAATAGTATTTAATTGTCTTTGGAATTAATCTAGTAATCTGAGCGGTTTTTTCTAGGCCAACTTCGCATTTTTCCTTCATTTTAACCATGCTTACGTTCTAATATCTACGTCTCAAGGAGTTTATATCAAAGATATTCGCGTCATTTGATTCAATAAATGAACAATACCATTTTTAATAGTTTTTGGATTATATTTAGCGATTCTATGCGGTTGTTTTAGGTCAAATTCGAATTGTATTCTCTTCCTGCATGTAAAAGCAAGGTTAAGTTCAAATAGCTATGTTCTAATGATTTCACATTAACGGAAATAGTGTCATTTGATTGAATTAATTTATAAAATAGTATTTAATTGTCTTTGGAATTAATCTAGTAATCTGAGCGGTTTTTTCTAGGTCAACTTCGCATTTTTCCTTCATTTTAACCATGTTTACGTTCTAATATCTACGTCTCAAGGAGTATATATCAAAGATATTCGCGTCATTGATTCAATAAATGAACAATACCATTTTTAATAGTTTTTGGATTATATTTAGCGATTCTATGTGGTTGTTTTAGGTCAAATTCGAATTTTATTCTCTTCCTGCATGTAAAAACAAGGGTAAGTTCAAATAGCTATGTTCTAATGATTTCACATTAACGGAAATAGTGTCATTTGATTGAATTAATTTATAAAATAGTATTTAATTGTCTTTGGAATTAATCTAGTAATCTGAGCGGTTTTTTCTAGGCCAACTTCGCATTTTTCCTTCATGTTAACCATGTTTACGTTCTAATATCTACGTCTCAAGGAGTTTATATCAAAGATATTCGCGTCATTTGATTCAATAAATGAACAATACCATTTTTAATGGTTTTTGGATTATATTTAGCGATTCTATGTGGTTGTTTTAGGTCAAATTCGAATTTTATTCTCTTCCTGCATGTAAAAACAAGGTTAAGTTCAAATAGCTATGTTCTAATGATTTCACATTAACGGAAATAGTGTCATTTGATTGAATTAATTTATAAAATAGTATTTAATTGTCTTTGGAATTAATCTAGTAATCTGAGCGGTTTTTTCTAGGCCAACTTCGCATTTTTCCTTCATGTTAACCATGTTTACGTTCTAATATCTACGTCTCAAGGAGTTTATATCAAAGATATTCGCGTCATTTGATTCAATAAATGAACAATACCATTTCTAATAGTTTTTGGATTATATTTAGCGATTCTATGCGGTTGTTTTAGGTCAAATTCGAATTGTATTCTCTTCCTGCATGTAAAAACAAGGCTAAGTTCAAATAGCTATGTTCTAATGATTTGACATTAACGGAAATAGTGTCATTTGATTGAATTAATTTATAAAATAGTATTTAATTGTCTTTGGAATTAATCTAGTAATCTGAGCGGTTTTTTCTAGGCCAACTTCGCATTTTTCCTTCATGTTAACCATGTTTACGTTCTAATATCTACGTCTCAAGGAGTTTATATCAAAGATATTCGCGTCATTTGATTCAATTAATGAACAATACCATTTTTAATAGTTTTTGGATTATATTTAGCGATTCTATGCGGTTGTTTTAGGTCAAATTCGAATTTTATTCTCTTCCTGCATGTAAAACAAGGTTAAGTTCAAATAGCTATGTTCTAATGATTTCACATTAACGGAAATAGTGTCATTTGATTGAATTAATTTATAAAATAGTATTTAATTGTCTTTGGAATTAATCTAGTAATCTGAGCGGTGTTTTCTAGGCCAACTTCGCATTTTTCCTTCATGTTAACCATGTTTACGTTCTAATATCTACGTCTCAAGGAGTTTATATCAAAGATATTCGCGTCATTTGATTCAATAAATGAACAATACCATTTTTAATAGTTTTTGGATTATATTTAGCGATTCTATGCGGTTGTTTTAGGTCAAATTCGAATTTTATTCTCTTCCTGCATGTAAAAACAAGGTTAAGTTCAAATAGCTATGTTCTAATGATTTCACATTAACGGAAATAGTGTCATTTGATTGAATTAATTTATAAAATAGTATTTAATTGTCTTTGGAATTAATCTATCAGGAGTACAAATTGAAAATGCGGGATTTTTTTCTATTTTTGAACGTTTATTCTGAAAAAATGGTAACAAATGAATTATTCAAAGTATTGTCCATCGCTAGCCACAACTTTTTCCATCTTTCTGGCAATTTACGGATACCGTCGCGAAAAAATTCGGCTGCTATCCAGTCATCGACCCATTTTTGGGCTTCTTCGTAAGAATGGAAGCGCTGGTCAGCTAGGCCATGTGTCATCGATCGGAAAAGGTGGTAATCGGAAGGAGCAATGTCTGGGCTATACGGCGGGTGGGGTAAGACTTCCCATTTCAGCGTTTGTAGGTATGTTTTGACCGGCGCTGCAACATGTGGCCGAGCGTTGTCATGTTGCAAAATTACTTTGTCGTGTCTTTGCTCGTATTGTGGCCGTTTTTCTTTGAGTGCGCGGCTCAAACGCATCAATTGAGTTCGGTATAGTGCTCCTGTGATGGTTTCGTTCGATTTCAATAGCTCATAATACACCACACCCAGCTGGTCCCACCAAATACAGAGCATGAGCTTGGCGCCGTGAATATTTGGTTTGGCCGTCGATGATGATGCATGGCCGGGGTAACCATATGATTTTTTGCGCTTCGGGTTATCGTAACGGATCCACTTTTCATCACCAGTGACAATGCGATGCAAAAAACCCTTCCGTTTTTGCCGTTCGAGCAGCAGTTCGCATGCAAAAAAACGGCGCTCGACGTCTCTCGGCTTCAGCTCATACGGCACCCAATGTCCTTGCTTTTGGATCATTCCGAGGGCTTTTATACGATGGGAAATGGCTTGTTGTGTCACTCCCAATGAATCTGCGAGCTCTTGTTGAGTTTGACACGAGTCTTCATTGAGAATTGCCTCCAATTCAGCATTCTCAAACTTTTTCACTTGGCCGGCCGCTCTTTGTCCTCAACGTCAAAATCACCACTTCTAAACCGCACAAACCATCTCTCGCACGTTGAAACCGATGGAACATGACTCGGATAAGTCTCGGAGACCAATCGATGTGCTTCAGCAGCACTTTTCTTCAAATTAAAGAAGTAAATTAAAACTTCCCGCAAATGCTGTTTTGTTGGCACGAAACTCGACATATTGAGAGCTCAAAAAAACTATGAATTTGACACTGCGACAAATTGACACATACTGAAAATTAAAGCTATAAGACGTAGCTTTGACATGAACATAGTCACAGTACTGCCTGATGCGTATAGCGTTAGTAACGCCATCTGTTATCATCCCGCATTTTCAATTTGTACCCCTGATAGTAATCTGAGCGGTTTTTTCTAGGCCAACTTCGCATTTTTCCTTCATGTTAACCATGTTTACGTTCTAATATCTACGTCTCAAGGAGTTTATATCAAAGATATTCGCGTCATTTGATTCAATAAATGAACAATACCATTTTTAATAGTTTTTGGATTATATTTAGAGATTCTATGCGGTTGTTTTTAGGTCAAATTCGAATTTCATTCTCTTCCTGCATGTAAAAAAAAGGGTAAGTTCAAATAGCTATGTTCTAATGATTTCACATTAACGGAAATAGTGTCATTTGATTGAATTAATTTATAAAATAGTATTTAATTGTCTTTGGAATTAATCTAGTAATCTGAGCGGTTTTTTCTAGGCCAACTTCGCATTTTTCCTTCATTTTAACCATGTTTACGTTCTAATATCTACGTCTCAAGGAGTTTATATCAAAGATATTCGCGTCATTTGATTCAATAAATGAACAATACCATTTTTAATAGTTTTTGGATTATATTTAGCGATTCTATGCGGTTGTTTTAGGTCAAATTCGAATTTTATTCTCTTCCTGCATGTAAAAACAAGGTTAAGTTCAAATAGCTATGTTCTAATGATTTTACATTAACGGAAATAGTGTCATTTGATTGAATTAATTTATAAAATAGTATTTAATTATCTTTGGAATTAATCTAGTAATCTGAGCGGTTTTTTCTAGGCCAACTTCGCATTTTTCCTTCATTTTAACCATGTTTACGTTCTAATATCTACGTCTCAAGGAGTTTATATCAAAGATATTCGCGTCATTTGATTCAATAAATGAACAATACCATTTTTAATAGTTTTGGATTATATTTAGCGATTCTATGTGGTTGTTTTAGGTCAAATTCGAATTTTATTCTCTTCCTGCATGTAAAAACAAGGTTAAGTTCAAATAGCTATGTTCTAATGATTTCACATTAACGGAAATAGTGTCATTTGATTGAATTAATTTATAAAATAGTATTTAATTGTCTTTGGAATTAATCTAGTAATCTGAGCGGTTTTTTCTAGGCCAACTTCGCATTTTTCCTTCATTTTAACCATGTTTACGTTCTAATATCTACGTCTCAAGGAGTTTATATCAAAGATATTCGCGTCATTTGATTCAATAAATGAACAATACCATTTTTAATGGTTTTTGGATTATATTTAGCGATTCTATGTGGTTGTTTTGGGTCAAATTCGAATTTATTCTCTTCCTGCATGTAAAAACAAGGTTAAGTTCAAATAGCTATGTTCTAATGATTTCACATTAACGGAAATAGTGTCATTTGATTGAATTAATTTATAAAATAGTATTTAATTGTCTTTGAATTAATCTAGTAATCTGAGCGTTTTTTCTAGGCCAACTTCGTATTTTTCCTTCATATTAGCCATGTTTGCGTTCTAATATCTACGTCTCAACGATTTTATATCAAAGATATTAGCGTTATTTGATTCAATAAATGTACAACACCATTTTTAATAGTTTTTGGATTATATTTAGCGATTCTATGTGGTTGTTTTAGGTCAAATTCGAATTTTATTCTCTTCCTGCATGTAAAAACAAGGTTAAGTTCAAATAGCTATGTTCTAATGATTTCACATTAACGGAAATAGTGTCATTTGATTGAATTAATTTATAAAATAGTATTTAATTGTCTTTGGAATTAATCTAGTGTAATCTGAGCGGTTTTTTCTAGGCCAACTTCGCATTTTTCCTTCATGTTAACCATGTTTACTTTCTAATATCTACGTCTCAAGGAGTTTATATCAAAGATATTCGCGTCATTTGATTCAATAAATGAACAATACCATTTCTAATAGTTTTTGGATTATATTTAGCGATTCTATGCGGTTGTTTTAGGTCAAATTCGAATTGTATTCTCTTCCTGCATGTAAAAACAAGGCTAAGTTCAAATAGCTATGTTCTAATGATTTCACATTAACGGAAATAGTGTCATTTGATTGAATTAATTTATAAAATAGTATTTAATTGTCTTTGGAATTAATCTAGTAATCTGAGCGGTTTTTTCTAGGCCAACTTCGCATTTTTCCTTCATGTTAACCATGTTTACGTTCTAATATCTACGTCTCAAGGAGTTTATATCAAAGATATTCGCGTCATTTGATTCAATAAATGAACAATACCATTTTTAATAGTTTTTGGATTATATTTAGCGATTCTATGCGGTTGTTTTAGGTCAAATTCGAATTTTATTCTCTTCCTGCATGTAAAAACAAGGTTAAGTTCAAATAGCTATGTTCTAATGATTTCACATTAACGGAAATAGTGTCATTTGATTGAATTAATTTATAAAATAGTATTTAATTGTCTTTGGAATTAATCTAGTAATCTGAGCGGTTTTTTCTAGGCCAACTTCGCATTTTTCCTTCATTTTAACCTTGTTTACGTTCTAATATCTACGTCTCAAGGAGTTTATATCAAAGATATTCGCGTCATTTGATTCAATAAATGAACAATACCATTTTTAATAGTTTTTGGATTATATTTAACGATTCTATGCGGTTGTTTTAGGTCAAATTCGAATTTTATTCTCTTCCTGCATGTAAAAAAAGGGTAAGTTCAAATAGCTATGTTCTAATGATTTCACATTAACGGAAATAGTGTCATTTGATTGAATTAATTTATAAAATAGTATTTAATTGTCTTTGGAATTAATCTAGTAATCTGAGCGGTTTTTTCTAGGCCAACTTCGCATTTTTCCTTCATGTTAACCATGTTTACGTTCTAATATCTACGTCTCAAGGAGTTTATATCAAAGATATTCGCGTCATTTGATTCAATAAATGAACAATACCATTTTTAATAGTTTTTGGATTATATTTAGCGATTCTATGCGGTTGTTTTAGGTCAAATTCGAATTTTATTCTCTTCCTGCATGTAAAAACAAGGTTAAGTTCAAATAGCTATGTTCTAATGATTTCACATTAACGGAAATAGTGTCATTTGATTGAATTAATTTATAAAATAGTATTTAATTGTCTTTGGAATTAATCTAGTAATCTGAGCGGTTTTTTCTAGGCCAACTTCGCATTTTTCCTTCATGTTAACCATGTTTACGTTCTAATATCTACGTCTCAAGGAGTTTATATCAAAGATATTCGCGTCATTTGATTCAATAAATGAACAATACCATTTTTAATAGTTTTTGGATTATATTTAGCGATTCTATGCGGTTGTTTTAGGTCAAATTCGAATTTTATTCTCTTCCTGCATGTAAAAACAAGGTAAAGTTCAAATAGCTATGTTCTAATGATTTCACATTAACGGAAATAGTGTCATTTGATTGAATTAATTTATAAAATAGTATTTAATTGTCTTTGGAATTAATCTAGTAATCTGAGCGGTTTTTTCTAGGCCAACTTCGCATTTTTCCTTCATGTTAACCATGTTTACGTTCTAATATCTACGTCTCAAGGAGTTTATATCAAAGATATTCGCGTCATTTGATTTAATAAATGAACAATACCATTTTTAATGGTTTTTGGATTATATTTAGCGATTCTATGTGGTTGTTTTAGGTCAAATTCGAATTTTATTCTCTTCCTGCATGTAAAAACAAGGTTAAGTTCAAATAGCTATGTTCTAATGATTTCACATTAACGGAAATAGTGTCATTTGATTGAATTAATTTATAAAATAGTATTTAATTGTCTTTGGAATTAATCTAGTAATCTGAGCGGTTTTTTCTAGGCCAACTTCGCATTTTTCCTTCATTTTAACCATGTTTACGTTCTAATATCTACGTCTCAAGGAGTTTATATCAAAGATATTCGCGTCATTTGATTCAATAAATGAACAATACCATTTTTAATAGTTTTGGATTATATTTAGCGATTCTATGTGGTTGTTTTAGGTCAAATTCGAATTTTATTCTCTTCCTGCATGTAAAAACAAGGTTAAGTTCAAATAGCTATGTTCTAATGATTTCACATTAACGGAAATAGTGTCATTTGATTGAATTAATTTATAAAATAGTATTTAATTGTCTTTGGAATTAATCTAGTAATCTGAGCGGTTTTTTCTAGGCCAACTTCGCATTTTTCCTTCATGTTAACCATGTTTACGTTCTAATATCTACGTCTCAAGGAGTTTATATCAAAGATATTCGCGTCATTTGATTTAATAAATGAACAATACCATTTTTAATGGTTTTTGGATTATATTTAGCGATTCTATGTGGTTGTTTTAGGTCAAATTCGAATTTTATTCTCTTCCTGCATGTAAAAACAAGGTTAAGTTCAAATAGCTATGTTCTAATGATTTCATATTAACGGAAATAGTGTCATTTGATTGAATTAATTTATAAAATAGTATTTAATTGTCTTTGGAATAAATTTAGTAATCTGACCGGTTTTTCTAGGCCAACTTCGCATGTTTCCTTCTTGTTTACGTTCTAATATCTACATACATCTCAAGGATTTTATATTAAAGATATTAGCGTCATTTGATTCAATAAATGTACAACACCATATTTAATAGTTTTTGAATTATATCTAGAGATTCTATGCGGTTGTTTTATACCAAATTCGAATTTTAGTTTTGGTATCTTTATAATATTCTGCCATATAGCTATTAATAAATAGAACTTTGAAGTTTTTTTTGGTATGTTATCAAATATAATAAAAAAACGTTAAATACTGTTCAAAATAAAATAAACAATTAATTACATTAAAATAATAAGCCTTTCAGCTTAACGTTTAGGTAAACCAACATAAAATTCCCGGAACGTATTAAATTCTTGGTAAGATAAGAAGGTTATTACTGTTATTTAAATATTCGATAAAGATAGCTAAATAGCTATATTTAATTCGCTGGTGCTAGATTTTTATGCCTTAGGGAATTCATTTTTGTAATACCACCATAATTTCCCCACTAAACCACAAATTTAATATGGACCAATTTGAACATATCTTTTTATTGAAAATTAATTGATTTTTTATTAATACTACTAAATAATTTTCTGATGGAAATAATATTTGTTGTTATTATTTTATTAGTAATTGGATAGTAGCTCTAAAGCGTTAATGAATTTTAATAGGACTCATAATGATTTTGTTGGAGAACTATTTTGTTTTTATTTAGTTATTAGAAATTTGATCTGAGGTCAGCTATTTGGGAGCCGTCACGAATTGAATTAACTTTTATTATTTACTCCATTTCAATTAAGTATTAAGTTAGACAGCATTCCTTATTTATTCTAAATTCTGTGTGTCTATAAATTTCATTTTGTGTCGACGTTTGTTGTCTACAAATATAAAAATTTGATAGTTCTAGGAGAAATTAACATCGATATTGTTAATCAATAGTCTGCAGCCGATGTATATATTTTTTATATTGGATTCGCACGGATTAATTTTTTTAATAAAAAAGGCCACTCAAACATCTGCATGTTTAGATTATGTATTCCTAGGTCATAGTTCTCTCTAGTTAAATCTGAGTTGTCAATTCCAACAGTATTATCATAATTAAAAATCTACAATCTACCTTAGATCTCTAACTAGGAAAATAATTTATTTTTCTATATTAATTGATTTAAAATTCTGTAGGGCAACACTTATTTATGACAATACGTGTAACAACTTGTTGTCATCTACAAGAAATTAATTTATACGTTACCAAACTAACTTTTTACGTTATTTTGAGAAAGGGTATAGTTGCTAAAGGATGTCGCGGGTTTTCTTAAATTTGGATACGATTTCTCAACTATTGCTAATGGTCTTGATAATATAAATCTAATATCAGCAAGCCTCCAAATCTTAATTTATGATAAATTATTACAAACTAAGACGTGTTGAACAGCAACCAATATCTCAACCGCCATTTTCCACCTTTGAACTTTTAAAACTAACACCATACAGAGAGCATCAAAATTGGTCAAAATTTCTCTTCTCAAATAAAATTAAAATACATAATCAGAAGTAATGACAATCATCTGTTGTGACTTTTCTCGGTAGTATTAGACGTCTCGTATTAACTTGCAATTAAAACTTACAGATATTCGAGCTTTATTACAAATACTGATCGGCTTTTCAAAGCATATTCAAATGAATCTATCTTACATTTTTTTTGTTTAATAATTTTTCTAAAACAAAATTTCCAAAATTCAAAATAAAATTAAATGAATATTTAATGCAAACCTGAACTTCACAAACATTCAATAATGACAAACATTTTAAATGAAGTTACTATTTACTTACAGGACTTACTTATTTTCGCTTAGCAACATTCACTTTTATAAATAAATTGGATATTCTGTAAAGGATGAAGGTGATGGTGAAGCGAAATAATTGTTCACCTTGCTTGAATCCTCTATTGTGACTGACGCTATGTATATACATACCTTTATTTCCTTCTTAGAAACATGAGAAATTTTTCAACTTTTTACTTTTTCTCTAACGATTCAGCAGAATTAATTAAAATACAAACATATAAATAAGAATGTATTCTAAATTTAAAATTTTAGTGTAATAGGATATTTTGTATACGATGGGGTAAAAATCGTTCAAATTTTTTTATTTTTTTATTAAAAAAAAAAAAATAATGTAGGCATAAAGTTTACGCCATACAGGTTAACACTATTTCCGTGGGAAAGGTTGGCTCCTGTAAATTGAAAATATTTTCTACTAATAGCTTTCTTTTCTTTTCAAGCTTCTTTGATTATTCAGCCTGCGTCTTCTTTGGCGTTTGTAGTTTCGCATGCTTCAGCCCTGTCATTAATGGTTTCATTCATCGACATCCTATTTATGTTTTCCCCATTTTTCCACATTACTAAAATTAACTAACTCAAACATTTTTATTCTCTTGAATCTGGTAACTTGATACTCTTAGTATTTTCATCCGAATTCTATAATTTATTTTTTGGCTGTTTCTTTTACCATGCCTTTGCTATTATTATTATTTCTTAAATACAAAGTTGGTTGTTGATTGGTGGTTGAGAAATATAGTAATAAGAGCGACAATGTAATTTAAACAGGGAAATAAGAAAAAGTATTTAGCCTCTGTGCGCAACACAAGTGAAGATTTGTTTGTTGTAAATTTGTAGTACGAATACCTCAATATTTAATATTTTAGAATTCTAGAAATAATAAACACTGTTAATATAAAAACTGTTAAGCACAGCATATATTACAATACACTGCCGAATATTAAAAATACGAACCAAAGAGTATATCGATTATCTTTCTAATTTATGACGAGATTAAAGCAACGTGACACCAAAATATGAATTTACATAAAATAATGATATTTATGCAAAAAAAGCTTTCTATATTATATATTCATGGTCAATTGAAATAAGTAAATATCGATAATGTCTACTCTAAGATTATTGATTTTTGGTTTAAATGGAAAATTTTCAAGCATGAGTTCAACAGAAACAATTGGAAATTATAATGAAATTGAAAATATTAGGTAATGCTTCTGAATAATTTCAGAAAATTTGCAAATTTTATTTGTCGTGCAAAAATGTTGTTTCTGTTTAATCCACGAATTTGCAAAATATTTATTATCATTGCAAATATTATGCCTACATGCATTTGAATCGTCTGATTATAACTAAACATTTTTTAGAAAATTGATTTTGTATTACTAACCATTTCAAACACGTGAGGTTAGGTGCAATATCCCACCTCTGACCGCTTCACAGAATTTGTATTGTCGTCTTGCTCACAGCGGCTATCTACTCCTGTTAGCTCAACATGATGGTATCGGATTTGGTGAGGGACGGCAAGATAGCTGTAAGAGATAGATTAAGGGTTGGGACAGATAATCTCAGACGAGATCAAAACTACATATTTTTACATAAAACCTTAATAGCGAAAACCTATAATGACTTTTGAAGTAGTAAATTATTGAGCCTAGCCCATTATTTTGACTATATTAAAAAAATAAAAATACCAATTTCCATATAAATTTGTTACACTTTTACATTGTCTATGTGTGGATCTGCAATAAGACGGTTATTTTTATATTTTCCTTATTTGTTTATATATTCCGTATTCACTTATAAAAAAACAAGAAGTCAACACACATAAAACAACAACTAAAAACAATGAATTCATAAACCAACCAACAAAAAAACTAAAACTTTTTCTTTTTTCTCGTTTTATATTTAATTAAAAGTCTTTGAATTACATGAAAGCATAACAATAACTCTTTGATTTTTTTGTTTATAATTTTTCTCACAAAACATACTATAAGTGACATAGCGAGCTATTTATTACTATAAATTTGTGTACTACGTAAACGAGTTCAAATTTTTTTCTTATTCTCAAAGAGAGAAATTAGTTTGTTCTTTATGTTAGTAGTTGTACAAAAAATAGCATGAGCCGAATGTCACTTATTTGTTGTAAAGAGAAAAATATGCAAGTGAAGACCAGCCATCACCCTACAAACTTGATTTTCCGCGCATTAATGTGTTTGTATGATTTTTTGCCAGCTTGTTATATAAAAGGAAGCATTATGTTAATAAGTTGAACAATTGTTACTAGGGGTTTAGGAATGTATCCCAATAATGATTGTGCGCTAACTTATTTGCGAAAGAGTTTAACAAACAATTTGCTAGTGTGCCACTCCACTAATGAATTTAATTATAGTGAATTTATTGAAACCGAGGTTGCATTTGCGATCGACCGTGCTCCTGGCCATGAAAGTATAGTACCTAGGTTAGTAAAAATGTTACTACCAATAATTTTTCCTTATTGCACCCACACTTTTAATTATATATTAACAACCTGTAATTTTCCGGATTCGTTGAAGAATGCTTTAGTGGTTCCTGTCCCTAAAGTATCAAAACCCTCTCTAACATCGGACTATCGTTCAATTAGTATTTTACCCTATTTTCCAAAGAATTTGAGACTGTCGTATGCCAACACATGAAAAAAATTTATTTATGGTAATAGTTAGTTTTTTTAAACCCATTTCATTCTGGTTTTAATAGTTATCACTCTACTACTACGGCTCTTAGTTAAATTCATTCTGATTTATTGTAGAGAATGAATCGATTTTACGTTTATGTGTTGGTATTACTTGATTGTTTTACTTGCACTGAAGCTTAAACTTTACTTTACGTTTTTCATGTAATCTAACGCCTTATTGTCTCTTGTTTGTCAAACAGATGCGGTGTAGTTAAACATCAAAAGGAATTATTAACGCCAATGTTAATAGCATCAGGTGTACCGCAGGGTTCCGTATTGATACCTCTGTTATTTTTATTATATATCAACGACTTATCCGAACGCATAAAATACTCGAGGTACCATATTTATGCAGGTGACTTAAAATTGTATATGTATATCTGGTGAGTAATGTGGAAGATATACATACATATGTAGTAAGTGTTTAATTTTGAATGCGGCGACGTCTCAAGTTCTACCAATTTATAAAACAAGTTAAGAATGAACTGCCCCATATAATTGTTAATGGAGAGAGGCTAATTTTATCTGGTACTGAAAGGTTACCTTCGTGTTGAACTCTCTTAGGAAACTGATTGATATAACTTATGCTCCACTCCGGTTACTGTCAGTAAAATGTTTGAATATGCCCTAATTTACCTATGGGGCATATTTATATACAATGCACACTACCAGTCTAAGTATACCGTTTAATTTTGACTTTTAACTCATGCATTAGGTACGTTCATTTTTTAAAGAAGTTTGGCCATGTATGATCAGGTTTCATTCCGATTTCTTTACTTAGTGTGCCATTAGTTACATACCTTCAAATTAGTGTGTTGTGTTTTATATTTAGGTTATTGCATATTAAGCACCCATCTTATTTGTATACATTGCTATCATTTAGTTCGACACCAAGAGTTTTCCGAATTACCTACGTTCTTATCATCCAGATTTTCATGTAAACAGTTTTCGTCATCCATTTTTTGTGCATGGAATAATTTATTTTAATTCGCGAAAGCGATAAAGTATTCTAAATCTGTTCTTAATCTTCTGTCTAAATTTAAAAGAGCGTACACTGAATTTTATAAAAATAAATAAAATTGTCTCTATAATAATGAATTGGAATTGAAATTATTAGATTTTATAATTGTATATTATTATTATAACTTTATATTATTTAGTGTATACATTTTTACTGTCGTTACTCTTTCATATTAAATAAAATTTGTGTTGACTTGTTTGGTGATATTAGGGCATACATTGATAAGGCCTTTGGCCTTATGTGCATTGATTTAATAATATAAAAAAAATTAAGAATTCTTAATACAATTATAATTAGTCTAAACAAGGGATGTTAAACAAACTTGCACCACCTATCTAACCTATATCGCGTCGGGCATGGTAATATAGATGATCCTGATATACTTGCGAATTTATTAAATTAATGATGCACTGTCAACTAAATAATGGGAACATAACGAATCTCCGAGCAAAAAATTAACGACACAAAGTTTATTATGACGGCCACAAAATTTACGATTTGAGATGTGGCCGGATTTTATTATTTCACTACATTTAATATAATAAATAAACTTAAATTCTAGAAACTTAAATTATCTTTATTAATAATTATTACTAATTAATAAAAAATTATTACGCGCCCGGGTTTTTTATAACACCAAAAATTATTTTATTTCTATCGCTTTCAGTTCACACAAAGATGATGCGTGGTGAATCAGTTGTATATTGAGACTGTGTCCGAAACCAATGATAAATATTTTTTAGTACTAATTTTTGATAATTATTTGAAAAAAACTGCACACATCCAAATTATCATAGTCAATTCCTATGATAATTTGTGACAGCTACAGAATAAATTCATTTTTTGATTTACTAGTGTGATTAACGTACTATACCGATTTAAGTTAATTGGCGTAGTTATGCCTTAATAAATATACCATCCATGACATTTTTTGTCCAAAAAACTATCCATTTCTCGAAAATTATTGTAATTAAAATGAAGCAACAAAAATGTGAAGCGGGGAAGTATACCAAAAAATTATTACACTATTCGGACAGCATAATAAAAATTTGTGAATGTAGGGGAATATTTTTCAAATAAATGTCAAAAATGTGTACTAAAAAATATTTATCACAGGTTTCGGACACAGTCTTAGAGTGAGTGTACGAACATTTTGAATGTTTGCGGTGATGAACGAATTGAATGCACGATTGAATGAGTAAATCGCTATAGCTGGTTTACATAATTATAAAACAATAAAAATACTCATTTATAATAAATCTTACAAAATTACAATTAACGAGAGTTACACCGAGTTTTCACTTTTAGTTGTTTTAATTAAAGTACAATTAATAAGGAAATAATAAAGGGCAACTCATACGAACATACAAAATTTCAAATATCTTATTAAATTTAACAATCGTCTCGATTTATTTCTCCGCGTATTTAACGAGTGAGCGAGAGTTACCAATATAGACCTTTTGAACCCACAGTGAAAAACCAACTCCCTTTAGTTGTGACCGTCATCCACCAACCAGAAAAAAATTAATAGGTATCTTCAATTCAAAATTCTGTGATACCGAAATAATTGTAAACGCTGATGGTGGAATTACATACAATGAAACAGGCATACGCAAAGCATCACTTTACATCAATTGTGAAACTCTTTCAAATAGCTTCCAGCGTGTTGGTACAAAAAGGGCACCTGTAATGGTTGATGGCTTGTGCACAAGTGCAGAATTGGAAAAAAAAATTAAAAGAAATGTATTTGCATTATGCAAAGGGGGAATGATTGAACCACAGCAGAAAAAAAATAATTATGAACTTGGGTTGAGTATAGGATTCGGTACATAGGGCAATGAAATGCCAACGGTTACACATTTCATAGACAATTGAATTGATATTGGAATTCATTAATTAATATTGTTTACAAATTCTGGGCCTAAAAAGTATAATCTGCTAGAAGGTTTTAGTTGCTGTATTTGATATATCTGGCATTCAATTTTGACATTTACAAATAGTATTGCAAGTTTATTTTATGGCCTGATTATTACCAAACATTCATAGAAAATTTAATTTTTAATCAGTTCACGAATTATCCAAAATTGTCCACGTATAACTATTAAAAAAATTCATCGTTGCTATTTTTGTAACTTTTGCCAAACAGTTGCAGCTGAAAAATACCAATATTTTTATTTTTTTCCTACCGCAAGATATGCCACAATCTACATTACCAATGTAACTAATAGGCTTCGACTGGCAATAAGAAGTTTCCGCATTATCCACATTCTACTGCCATCTATATTTAATAGTACCATATACATATTTCGTCGCTGTAGAATTATCTTGTCGTAAGTCCAAAAGTATGATTTTAGGGAAATTAGGTTTAAAGTTAAAATACAAGTTAAAGTATTTTATCACTAAAAATTTTCTACTTCAATAATATGATTCAAGAGCTATTTTTATTATAGATTCTGCTACATTTACAACATTTATGATTCATTCAATAGTTTTTCAAGAAAAACAAGGAAACATTTCCAATTTGTCGTATAATTTTCAAACTTGTGAGATATTATAGACATACGACAAAATGTACGGACATATGACAATTTTTTTCTCGCAAATTGTAAAGTCAAGTATATTACAAATCGCTATGGATGTACGATAAAATTGTCTATAAATCATAAGACAATATGGAAAACAGATTATGGAAAAATGCTTCTTTCAGTCATATTCCATTTTAACTTGTTTAATTATAAAAAATATGAAAGTATATTTGGTACATTTCTTTTATTTGTATCAACAATTCACAGTACATCACAGTAATTCATTTAATTTAAAACTATAAAAAAAAATAAAAAACAAAAATAAATTCTATAATAAATTCAAAATAGAAATAAATCAATATCGCAGTTCGCTTAAAGTCCTCCTAGAAATAAACTTTGTAAAATGATGCTTCAATATCTGGCATATATTTTAGCATCGCCCTAATATCCTTTTCTTTTTCCTTTGCCAGTTTGGGCTTCGATACACACTGGCAAACGTTAGGTAACTGATGAGGCTGATCGCTTTTTTCTGCGATTTTTTTTTTATTTCGCATTTTGTTTTCTTTGTATATGTAACAATTTGTTAATACAGCATCCGTGTGTTGTGTTTTGCATTGTATGTTGGTTAAATTTAATCGTGTGTATATTAGAGCTTTTACTGTATAGTTTGGTGGAAATACGTAGTTTTTAGAAGCTGCATCGAAATTGAAAAAATCTTTGTCTCTCATCTGATAAAGATCCAATGAAACGTTCGGGTAACTGAAAGAATTGAGTTGACGTAAAAGAGACACCGGACTATAAATATTTAAGTGTTTAATACGTCGCTCAATAACACTGTGTACAGCATCTATCTCTTGGATTACTGAATGACCTGGTTCGGAAAACTTCCGCACAATGCTATCTACATTTTGATGCATCGATAAAAAGTTTAAAAGTGCAATGGAAGTTAAACGATTTTTATTTTGGGGAATACAGGAATCACTCCAAAGTATAATATCTTTTACGTCTTTATTGTATCTAACGACTCGCTCCAGTATGCTAAGCAATGCAGGCGCAATGCCATTCTCAGCCCGGACTTTCATTAGTTCATGCCATATTGTTGTAAAAAAAAGACGACGCTTACTTTCTTTTTGTGTAACTAATGATGTGAGATCTAAATAGGCAGTAATTGCCTTTACTATACTGTTAAATTATTAACGATACAATGGCTCCTAGTATCGATAGATTTAGTCGCTGATGTTAATTTCAGTTATAAGTTGTAGTTGGCTTACCGCTGGTGGGGGCCAATTCTGTATTTTAGTATTTCGATAGGTAGTTTTCTAAATAACGAGTAGTCGATAACTTACCTCTGGTGGGGGTTATCTCTGTAACGTCGGGCCTAAATAGTCAAGCTATGTGAAGGTAGTGCGTTATAGCACGGTGTTAGTATAACTATTCGGATACTCTAGGGGACAAGGTAGTCACTGAGAAAACATATGCTTTACACGTGTTGGTTTCCCTCTCCGTTACTAAACGGAGATTCGGTGCTACAATGTCATAGAGCCTTAATGGTTGTAATTAGTAAGTTGAGGGAGGGTGATACTTACATTTAATTACTGCTGGAGATGTACAGTTGTTGTCTGGAACCAATGGATCTCTGCTTCTTATGAAAAATAACAACCCGGTGCTTTGGTTAGAATTCTTAATTTTATTTCGGTTGAATTTATACTATTCACTTCACTTTACTGTTCTCGAACAATTATTACAATTTCTTTATTTAGTTTTCTAAATTTACAAACTGTTGGTACACAGATTTTGGTTATTTTCTTTTGTATGATTTGATATTAACACTTAATTTATGTACGGTTAGAAAGTTTTCTTAGCGAATACAATAACACTTGGATGGATTATTTTTGATTTGTATATATATATATATATATATTTTTTTATTTAACAGACGGCACTTGGATGGATTATTTTTGATTTATATATATATATATTTTTTTTGTTTAACAGACGGCACTTGATTACTTTATGATTATTGTTGAAAAAAGACTAAAAAAATTATAACGAGTAGACCTTGCTACTGTGATCGATGGAATGATCATTTTTAATAAAGATTTTTAGCTTATATACATAAAGTTTTTACGTTAATTAACAACAACATTATTTTATATTTTTTTGTCTTCTAGTATTACAATTTTATTTTCAATTTTTTTTCAAATAAAAGCGAGACGATACATCCGTTAAAAAAAATATTTTTTTCTTTAGAAATTGCTTGATCGGTAATTTGTGTGTTTTGCATTATTTTAATTTAGCTTGTGTAACTCTCATGTTTCATTATTTTATTTTTTTTATAATTTTGATAAAAACAAAATGCTTAGCTTACATTTTTCGCGTGTGAATATTTTTTCGCCTAAACGTCCACTAATAATTTTTCTTATTGCTTTTGAACCAAAGATGTCACCAAAAATTTATTCAATTGCTTAAATGTCGATCAAGTCCAAATTAAATGTATTACGTAAAAATTAATTTGCATGAACGCAACATTGTATGTATACGATATTCATTCTTATCTTTTAATTGTGATGAGAAGAGAAAAGAAAAAAATGTTATTGTAGCGCGCGCGTGTATATTATTTTGTTCTCGCGTTATCTTTATGTATATAGTTTTCTTTTTTAAATAGGTCAATTTTGCTTTATGTTTACTATTTTTTGTTTGTTGTTGTTGGGGATTCCTATATGGAATGTGTATTGTAATCTAATACGTTAGTTCTGTGTATTTATATGAAAAATAATGTGTACGTCTTATGTATTTTGTTTTAGAATTAAATATTTAGATTTTGTAAATGGGGCAAGGTTATACAACATACCTTCCTCCCTTGGGAAGTGAAAATTTCAGAAGGGAATTTTCACTTATCGAATGATATGTTTTTGTATGTCTAAGAATCTAACTTCATTTATTGCTAATTTCTAATTCTATTGTTAGTATTATTTATTATTTTAACTTAATAGATGGAGAGTATCCTCTTGTTGAGATGTTTGTTGTTTCCGGTTGTCTGAAGAGTGTTGTTTTTGGATTACAGAATTAGCCATCTCAAACTTATTTGAGATTCACCTATCTTGTAAGATTAGGCTCTGATGTATTGTCGACCGCCTGTCGTTTTTCCTCGGTTTACTTCTTGGTACTTTGCCATTTGTTGTCACCTGTAGCTGTTTTTGTATTTTATGTGTGTTTTTTTTTTTTAACATTCTTTATTGTTGGCTTCATGGTGTTTTTAGTTGATACTGATGTTCGTTGGTGGGACTGGTTTTACCTTTGTTGTCCGCTGACTATCTTAAGAGTTTCCCATTCACTTGTGTGTTGTGTGAATAGAATGGTTAGGCTTGTGATTGTGGATGATGTTTTCGCTTTCAGCCTCTTGGTTTGTTTGGCTGTGTTCATGGTCCTTTTCTAGTTTGTTTATCATTTTTATTATTAATATGCGTATTATTTATATTTTTTTTTATTTATATATATTCTTGTTATTATTATAATGCGTTATTATAATTGTTATTAGTTTTATTATTATGTTTCTTGTTATTGTGTCTGCTCTTGTCTATGGACCCTCTAATGCACTATGTTCTAGTTTCTCTTGTTACTACAGTCATCTAACATCTTAACTTTGTTGTTGGCTTGCTATTTTCGTTGTTGACTTCGTCTACTGTGTTTGCTTGTCATCGTGTTGATTGGCAGTGCCTGTATTCCGGTTTCTTGATGTCTTCATTTTATTTCAGCGTTGTCATTTGTCTTGGTTGATCTACTTTGCTCTCTTGCTGTCTCCATTTATTTATTTATTTTGTTATATTATGTTAGTGTTATTCCTATTCTAGCTATTAATTGGATTTTGTTTTTAATAATTTAATTTAGTTTTTAATCATTGAATTTAATTTTTAGTATTTGAATTGAATTTATTTTTTAATAATTGAACTTTGTTTTTAATAATTTGATTTAGTTTTTACTGATTGGATTTAATTTTTAGTAATTTAGTTTTTAATGATTTGATTTAGTTTTTAGAATTTAATTTTTAGTATTTGAATTGAATTTATTTTTTAATAATTGAACTTTGTTTTTAATAATTTGATTTAGTTTTTACTGATTGGATTTAATTTTTAGTAATTTAGTTTTTAATGATTTGATTTAGTTTTTAGAATTTAATTTTTAGTAATTGGGTTTTGTTTTAATAATTTAATTTAGTTTTTAATCGTTGAATTTAATTTTTAGTAATTTAATTTTGTTTTGAATTTGCTTTCCTTAAATTTTATTTTCGTTCTAAAAGTTTTCGTTAAAAAAAAATTTTGTGTGTTAGTTGTAATTTGGAATTTTAATTTTTTTGTGCCGAATTGAGTTTTCTTGTTCTCTCATGTTTGTTAGTGATTTGGAGTCATGAGGAAACAAGTTTTGTTATATACACAAAAAGTTTTGTGTATAGGAGAAAAAAAAGATTCATTTTATCCTATTCTTAAATTTTATACAAAGGTCTTCGTTTAATCTTTGTTCTGAATGTTAATTACTTTATTTTGGTTTTTGCGTAAAAAAAAAACGAATTCAAATGATTTAAAATCTAAGCTTGCTTGTTCAAAAATTATTATCCTACATGAATTTATATGAATTTTGAGGATTTATTTTAAAATTAGAATCGTTACTAATTCTATTATTATTGATTTTGCTATTGGTTTCTGTTTATATCCTATTACTTATCATAACTTTATTGTTATATTTTTTTTTTTTTTTTTTTTTTTTTTTTTTTTTTTTTTTTTTTTTTAGGGTTAGTTAGAATTTTGATTTGTTTTTGTGGGCCGAATTAGACTTGTTTTCTCATGTTTGTTAGTTATTTTATGACATGAGGAAAAAAGGTGTTTTATGGGAAGCTAATATTTACCCTATTCCTGTTTCTGGTATTGTTGGATTGATTTTGGATTGGGTTGTATTGTTTTGGGTAATGCTGTGCGTCGAGCTGGCGACGGCTTGTGCACTTTTAATTTGCGTTGATCTGGCAACGGCTTGATTTTGCGTTGGTCTGGCAACGGCTTGATTTTGCGTTGGTCTGGCAACGGCTTGATTTTGCGTTGGTCTGGCAACGGCTTGTATATTTTTGATTTGCGTTGGGCTGTCAACGGCTTGTATATTTTTGATTTGCGTTGGGCTGGCAACGGCTTGTGTATTTTTGATTTGCGTTGGGCTGGCAACGGCTTGTATATTTTTGATTTGCGTTGGGCTGGCAACGGCTTGTGTATTTTTGATTTGCGTTGGGCTGGCAACGGCTTGTGTATTTTTGATTTGCGTTGGGCTGGCAACGGCTTGTATATTTTTGATTTTCGTTGGGCTGGCAACGGCTTGTATATTTTGCGTTGGGCTGGCAACGGCTTGTGTATTTTTGGTTTGCGTTGGGCTGGCAACGGCTTGTATATTTTTGGTTTGCGTTGGGCTGGCAACGGCTTGTGTATTTTTGGTTTGCGTTGGACTGGCAACGGCTTGTGTATTTTTATTTTGCGTTGGGCTGGCAACGGCTTGTATATTTTTGATTTTCGTTGGGCTGGCAACGGCTTGTATATTTTTAATTTGCGTTGGGCTGGCAACGGCTTGTGTATTTTTGGTTTGCGTTGGGCTGGCAACGGCTTGTGTATTTTTGGTTTGCGTTGGACTGGCAACGGCTTGTGTATTTTTGGTTTGCGTTGGGCTGGCAACGGCTTGTGTATTTTTGGTTTGCGTTGGGCTGGCAACGGCTTGTGTATTTTCGGTTTGCGTTGGGCTGGCAACGGCTTGTGTATTTTTGGTTTGCGTTGGGCTGGCAACGGCTTGTGTATTTTTGGTTTGCGTTGGGCTGGCAACGGCTTGTGTATTTTTGGTTTGCGTTGGGCTGGCAACGGCTTGTGTATTTTTGGTTTGCGTTGGGCTGGCAACGGCTTGTGTATTTTTAGTTTGCGTTGGGCTGGCAACGGCTTGTGTATTTTTGGTTTGCGTTGGACTGGCAACGGCTTGTGTATTTTTGGTTTGCGTTGGGCTGGCAACGGCTTGTGTATTTTTGGTTTGCGTTGGGCTGGCAACGGCTTGTGTATTTTCGGTTTGCGTTGGGCTGGCAACGGCTTGTGTATTTTTGGTTTGCGTTGGGCTGGCAACGGCTTGTGTATTTTTGGTTTGCGTTGGGCTGGCAACGGCTTGTGTATTTTTGGTTTGCGTTGGGCTGGCAACGGCTTGTGTATTTTTGGTTTGCGTTGGGCTGGCAACGGCTTGTGTATTTTTGGTTTGCGTTGGGCTGGCAACGGCTTGTGTATTTTTGGTTTGCGTTGGGCTGGCAACGGCTTGTGTATTTTTGGTTTGCGTTGGGCTGGCAACGGCTTGTGTATTTTTATAAATTTTTGGACCCGCTCGGGTTTGGCCTACTACTCCATATCGGCGAGTCCATGCTCGTTTCCCGATTGTGGTTGATAAATATACTGTGCTTCATTGTGTAATTGGGGTTGTGTTGAGATTAAGTTTATTTTCATATTTGCGAATTTCTCCTCGATATCTGTGTTCGCTGCTTGTGGTTTAGGTTCATAGTTGTTTGGCGTTTCAAATGAGTAATGTTCTGGAGGTCTATCTACGGTGTTTCTCTCGTCTGGAGGTCGTCTATAATTGTTAAATCTCTGTACCAATTCTGTGTTTCTGTCTTGATAATTTGCTGACTGATTGCTTCTATATTCTTGGGATGTTGGTTGACCAAACATCATTGCTTGTTGCTGGTTGTTTCTCATGTTATTTGATCGCGTCCTACTGCCGTCTGTGTACGTATTCCTTAGTTGTACCGGGCTTGTGTTGTATCTCTGGTTGTATTGATTTGTATTTTGTTGTTGGTTTATTTGGAATTGTGGTCTATTTTGTGACCAGATTCTTGACCTGCACACGTCGTATGTGTGGTTCGGTTTTTGACAATAGTTGCATATTACTGGGTTATTTTGCCACATATTTCTGTTCGGTATGTTTTGGTAGTTCATTTGTAGTTTCTTTTCCAGCGTAAACTCCCCGTTTGTTATTTCTAGCATCCTCTCTATGTCCTCTGTTTGTTCTACTATACTGTCCACATCTTCTGCTTTTATTGTTGTTACTTTTTCTTTTAGTATTGTGTTGTTTAGTCCCCTTTTGAATGTTTGTACTGCTGTGATTTCTAAGTGCTGTGAGTATGTTTTGTCTATTGTTTCTAACTTATATTTTGTCCTGTATCCATTTTTGTAATTTACCAGTGCTTCGATTACGCGTTGTCCATAGTTCCTAATAGATTCACCATATAATTGTTTGCACTCTACGAATTTCTTTTCTAATTCATTCAATGTCCAAACTTTTGTATACATACTGTTTAGTACTGTTCTTAATGCTTCGTAGTCTTCAATTTGTCTGCTACAGATTCTCGCATATGCTCCTCCCGTCAGTCTAAATTTTATCAGATTTCCAAATATTTTCTTTTCCTCTGGCTTTGTAAGGGTATTGTATATGCTGTCCGCTAATCCGAGAAATCTTGTTAAATCTGTCGTTATATTTTTGTCGTCCTCACCGCTGAATTCGGGTATCATGGTCGTAATATTTTGTTGGATTTCTCTTGTTGTCGTCATTTTGTTTGTTTTGTTTTGCGATTTTGTTTGATCGGGTGCTCTGTGTTGTGTTACGTTATTGGATGTTGCTACTTGAATGTATTTTGTGATGACTTTTGTTTCTTCTGGTTCCTTTACTTCTTGATGTGTTATTACTTCAACTACTGGTGTTTGTTCACTGGGTTGCTCTTCTCTTGATGTCTCTACTGTCTTCTGGTCTATTTTGTTTGTATGTAGTATAGTTTGTTCCTCTGTCACTTTGTTCTTGAGTTTAGGCTGTTTGTTTTTTATTGGTTCTAATTCGCAAGATGTTTGTGGTTCAGAATCACTATTACTATTTTCTGTTTGGGAGCGCGTTCGATTGTCCCTGAATAAAGATGGTGCTCGCGGGTTTGGTTTGACTTGAGTTGGTGATCGTGGTGTTTTTTGTGATTTACCAAATTCCAATGGTAGAGGATTCGCGCCGCTCATATATTACACTACTTCTTCTACTAATTAATGTTAAAGCAAGAAAATTTTTTCTTAATTAACTAACGCGGATGTCCTACGGAAACTTTACCTACAGCGCCATTAATGTTGTAAAAAAAAATGACGCTTACTTTCTTTTTGTGTAACTAATGATGTGAGATCTAAATAGGCAGTAATTGCCTTTACTATACTGTTAAATTATTAACGATACAATGGCTCCTAGTATCGATAGATTTAGTCGCTGATGATAATTTCAGTTATAAGTTGTAGTTGGCTTACCGCTGGTGGGGGCCAATTCTGTATTTTAGTATTTCGATAGGTAGTTTTCTAAATAACGAGTAGTCGATAACTTACCTCTGGTGGGGGTTATCTCTGTAACGTCGGGCCTAAATAGTCAAGCTATGTGAAGGTAGTGCGTTATAGCACGGTGTTAGTATAACTATTCGGATACTCTAGGGGACAAGGTAGTCACTGAGAAAACATATGCTTTACACGTGTTGGTTTCCCTCTCCGTTACTAAACGGAGATTCGGTGCTACAATGTCATAGAGCCTTAATGGTTGTAATTAGTAAGTTGAGGGAGGGTGATACTTACATTTAATTACTGCTGGAGATGTACAGTTGTTGTCTGGAACCAATGGATCTCTGCTTCTTATGAAAAATAACAACCCGGTGCTTTGGTTAGAATTCTTAATTTTATTTCGGTTGAATTTATACTATTCACTTCACTTTACTGTTCTCGAACAATTATTACAATTTCTTTATTTAGTTTTCTAAATTTACAAACTGTTGGTACACAGATTTTGGTTATTTTCTTTTGTATGATTTGATATTAACACTTAATTTATGTACGGTTAGAAAGTTTTCTTAGCGAATACAATAACACTTGGATGGATTATTTTTGATTTGTATATATATATATATATATATTTTTTTATTTAACAGACGGCACTTGGATGGATTATTTTTGATTTATATATATATATATTTTTTTTGTTTAACAGACGGCACTTGATTACTTTATGATTATTGTTGAAAAAAGACTAAAAAAATTATAACGAGTAGACCTTGCTACTGTGATCGATGGAATGATCATTTTTAATAAAGATTTTTAGCTTATATACATAAAGTTTTTACGTTAATTAACAACAACATTATTTTATATTTTTTTGTCTTCTAGTATTACAATTTTATTTTCAATTTTTTTTCAAATAAAAGCGAGACGATACATCCGTTAAAAAAAATATTTTTTTCTTTAGAAATTACTTGATCGGTAATTTGTGTGTTTTGCATTATTTTAATTTAGCTTGTGTAACTCTCATGTTTCATTATTTTATTTTTTTTATAATTTTGATAAAAACAAAATGCTTAGCTTACATTTTTCGCGTGTGAATATTTTTTCGCCTAAACGTCCACTAATAATTTTTCTTATTGCTTTTGAACCAAAGATGTCACCAAAAATTTATTCAATTGCTTAAATGTCGATCAAGTCCAAATTAAATGTATTACGTAAAAATTAATTTGCATGAACGCAACATTGTATGTATACGATATTCATTCTTATCTTTTAATTGTGATGAGAAGAGAAAAGAAAAAAATGTTATTGTAGCGCGCGCGTGTATATTATTTTGTTCTCGCGTTATCTTTATGTATATAGTTTTCTTTTTTAAATAGGTCAATTTTGCTTTATGTTTACTATTTTTTGTTTGTTGTTGTTGGGGATTCCTATATGGAATGTGTATTGTAATCTAATACGTTAGTTCTGTGTATTTATATGAAAAATAATGTGTACGTCTTATGTATTTTGTTTTAGAATTAAATATTTAGATTTTGTAGATGGGGCAAGGTTATACAACAATATGGAACAATAAGTCTTCTTGTTTAGTTGGCAGAAACCAGTAAGATTATAAACGGAAAACTTGCGTTTATAATAAAAATGTCACGTATTGGATTTCGGAAGGTTAAATACATTTTGCAAATCGTAGCTTATTATAGCTGTTGTCGCACATGTTGAATCCTTATCTTTACGTTTTTCTTCTCAGGCAGAAGCAATGGCTAATTTGTGTCTTTCAAATTCAGTGTTTTCTTGTTTAGATGAACTCGCTTCGAATTCCGCACACTTGTCACACACATCTTTTTTAGGCCGAAAAAATGAATAGTTGAACTCCGTATTAAAAATGTTACAATAAATATTTCGCTTAACAGGCGACGATTGGCATTGTTCTATATATAGGCAGTACATTTTGCTAATACTTAGGCCACTATCTAAATATTTGTTTGATGTATAGAGTAATGAGAATCTACTGCAGGAAAGCTACGAATGTGATTGCGCACTTCTTCAATTTTACCTTCTGCAATTTTTCGCTTGACATGTCTGCCAAGTTGTGATGGTGATGCAACTCCAAAATTGGAATTTTCTCGGTTTTTTTTTTTAAAATAATAAATTTTTCTTTCACTGATATTTAGCGTTTTAAAGAAAAACGATTTACAAACTTGAAGTTGGACAAAATCTTTCTCAAAATAGTACTCAAAGATACTCGTTCTACGTGAAACTTCTTTCTTTGTTCGTTTCCTGGATATTGGTATTTGTTTGACAAATTTGCAGTAAAAATTGTTTTTTCCATTTGAATCGAGCGCCCAAAATGCAGAGTTTATATTTTTTTGTTCTGTCTCGCAAAAAATTGCTGGCCATTATGTTTGCAATCGCATTTTCCGGCAACCGATTTCTCAGGGTGCCAATTTCCTTTAGGATCTTGGTATGCTTTTCCTTGTTCTCTAAGATTCTTTCGGATAGTAGATCTCCAAAGTTGCTGATGTGCTTGTTTTTTCCTTGTGAGCTCCATTTTTAAATTATTAGGATCCACATTGCAAGAAACTTCTGAATTTTCTGTTATGTTATCGCTGGTTGGTGGTTCATCAAACGAATTGCCTTTTGTTTGAGTGACTGACTGGTCGAGATGTGATTACCTTCGCCTGTTCTTTGAATTTGTTGTGTTGGCCTCTAACAGTTCGAAAGATTTAAAAAATCTTGTTTTGGTAATTTTTGATTTTTCTATAATTGAACATAACACCTTATGTAGATGATAATGCATTTCATGGAACTCTAAAATCACATTAGTAATATAATGGTACTTACTTTTTCTAGGACGAGGTGAACTTTAGTCCTCATTCTTGGATGAATCAATAGTTTTAAAATTAGGATCCATGTCAGAATCGTCGAAAACACTCTCATCATTGGTGGACGAACTGTCACTATTTACTGTTACGTTATTATTTTCATTGTATGATGACATTATCATATCATATAACCTTGAATAAAAATTAAGCAAAATATTGTTTACTTTATTTATTTATTTATTTATTTATTTATATTTACAACAATTTTGTGTTAATTAAATACTACCCTCATGCTTCCACTCTCGGTTTTGAGCATATGCTCATTCACAACAGATTGTGGCGTATGAATTGGCTTAACATTATTAAAAGTAAGAATAAAACTGCAAGATCGGATCACATCACAGCTGTTCAAATGATTTAAATCATTCGCTTAATCATTCATTACTTCTTCCTAATATATGAATTGTAATAACAGTTTTTTAACAATTTAAATTATAATATGTTACATTATAAGATTTGATGGAATATCCGCTACTGGCGAACTCATTTTCAAATTTTATGGAACCAAAACAAGAAATTTAAATATAAAAAACACGATCCTCATTACACAAATGTTCGTAAAAGACTAAACGAAAAATTTGATTTTTCTTTATATATATTATGGTCACGTGATATAGCGCAATCATTTGATTGGTTTATTATGTGACTTACGACAAAACTCAATTGAAAAAAAACTGTGTGACGTACAACAAAAATTAAATTCGTTATAGGACATACAACATTTGGGAAATAATACTATTTTGTGACTTACCACAAAAAAACGATTTTGATGAAATGATTTTGATTGAATACAATAATACAAAATAGCAATATTTGTTTGTGACTTGCGATAATAATTGATGTTGAAAGGATATACAACACTTTGGAAATTATTTTGGCTTGTCAATTTGGTCGTAAGGTCTAAGATATACAGATACATATATATAAAATATATATAAATACGACAAATCCGGTTGGAGATTTAAAAAAAACGGGAAAAATTAGGTATAGTGCCAAAAAAACTCAAATTCGTCATTTTGACGCCTACGACAAGATATTTCTACAGCGACGATTTTTTGTTTCCCAAGACTAAAAAAATGCAAATGACTACAGAATTTAGCTTGCAGTTTTATTTTGAAGATTAGGGCGCCTACACGAAATGTTTCAGCCAGACAAAGATTTGAGAAACTCACGTAATGGATTGATCCTATTTTGTAAAATATTTAGTATATCCGGCAAAATAGGTTTAAATTCTCAAATAAAGTAGCTTTGGGCAATTGACGTAAATGTTACCTTATTATTTTGACTTATTTCAATTGACATATCTGCGAAGATGACTACCAGCAATGAGCAATTAATACGTTTTATGTTTTTAAAATAAAAAAAGCAATCTAAAGAAATTAAAAATGTACATTGCTAATATCTTAAAGTTTTTTTTCAAGAAGTAAGATAACTATTTACCACAAAAATATTCATTTTCGTTTTAGTGTCGTCGGTAATTATATATTACATTATGCGACTAAAAAGGCGACCTAGAAACAACAAACCTCTCCTCGGAATTTGGTACTCTTTAATTTCTGCTACTTTCTGCCGAAATTATAGACAAGAATTTTTGTATGCTGCCACATAAAATAGAAAAAAATTCTAACAATTCCACATGTAATTGTACTGTAGCTCTCGGATTTTTCGAAATCTTCAGAACTAAGACAATTGTATAGATTCTCTTTACATAATTTTGCCAGTTTTTCACTGCCAATATACTATATTCTACGAAACTCCACGTTCGTCTATTAATTCGTTTAGCTCTTAGCGTTTAGCCGAGTGAATTAGTACTACTGAATCTAAATATCTAAATCAGTAGTAGAGTAAGGTGCTCAAGTCGTAACCCTAAAGAAAAAGTGTGCAGAAGTCAAAGAATATATTAGTAAACACATAATTATGAGTATCATTGGAAACCTTACTAAACCCTGCTTTTATTTATTGCAAAAATAATAAATAGTCTGCGCACATTTTCTTTAAACCCATGAAATTAAAAAAAATTGAATTCGGTACGACTAAGGAAACCAGCACCTTAAGTCGTACTACCTACTACCTAAGTCGTACCTTAAGCTAAAATTAAATAAATATATGGTTTAAACAAGTATATTTTAATAAGACATATATAACTTCATTTAGGTTTGGGTGGCGGTACACTAGGACCAGGCATAGACACAAAAAAGGTCCGTATAGCCGGACTCATTTACAGTCAATACAAATATATTTTTTGGTTTGTTTTGTAACTCCGCCGCATATACATACATCATGAATCCAAGACTTTCCTTTTAAGCATTGAATCATGTATTCTTCACGGATATCGTTGCATATTTTACAAAACCAATCGTTGTTTTCACTATTCTTCACCTTTTTCGTTTTACATTCTTCCTTTTTTAATTTACGTTTAACAGAATTTTGCTTCATATCTTCTTTATTTTTGAGGTCAATCTTATACGGAGAAGAAGTTAATTCCTTCGATGAGGTTGTGCGTTTGCATTTGTTTTTTATTAAAACGTGGAACTGTAGCCAGCATATTCAAATTTGTCTTTATTTCACCCGAAGTCTGATGTCACAAGTTGGGGACTGAATCTGAGAAAATAATACCAACAGTATCGACAGCAAGTGTTTCAATTTCGGTATTTGTCACTACGTGGGTAGGTGTTGTCATAGGGGTCGATGGAATTGTGGCGGCTGTCGGACTTTCATTTTTTACAGTTTCAATATTCTCTTCTGAAGTTGGTTTGGAAAGTGAGTCTTCAGTATTTATCATTGAAGCAGAGAAGTCTTCATCCCGAAAAATATGTCTATTATATGACCACAATCTTGTAGATGTAAAGCCGTTTATGGGGATATCCATAAGAACAGATTTGGGTATGCTTTACCCAATAACTTCGAAACGGCACTTTGTTTAATTGTTTCGCCAGGATTTCTTCGTAGCCATATTCATGAGGCTTCATTATAATAACTCTTAAGTGATTTAAAAAAAAATACTGGTCCTATGGATGAATGCGGTGTGTTGTGAGCGCAGTAAAGAAGTAATATTTTACCATATTCGCGTGCAAGTAAAATAGCATCAATATTTTTGTTGTGGGTAGTATGACTATCCAAAACAATTAGTAATTGCTTCTTATCACTCTTTTCTCAATTAGCAAACGTGAAAAAATATTTTAACCACTAAACAAATAGTTCTGACGTTATCCATCCATTCTTTGAGCACGCAAATATAGTTCCGTGTGGAATTTTATTAACATTGGTGGTATGTATTCACCTGCAGCATTCATAGAGCATATGCTTGTAGTTGCCAAACCGATTTCTATAACTATTAGTTGCATCGACTTGATGTTTTCCCTTTTGAGCAATGATTCTTTGCGGTTTATGTACTGTTGCCAAGCCAGTTTCATCCACATTATAAATTTGTTTGGCGTTAAACAGGTAATTGTCAAATAATTCCTCATATTTGTTAAAAAATCAGTTATTCGCTCTTTGTCCTTCATGAATTTGTAGAACCATTTCTTTCTTGCCATATCCCTTCCCGAGTTAAAAAGATATTTTAATTTGTATTTCTCCGCTTACTCAAACGCTAATTCTCTTAAATCAGTTGCAGTGAGCCCAAAGAAACAAGCTTTAGTGTAAGAGCATGATTAACTAGTTCCTTTACTATCGCCTCAGTCAGATCTTTCGTTTTACCAAATTTCCTGTGCGGAGATGACATCGAGGAGTTGGTTTAGGAATTTTATAGGAATTTAGTGCCTCGTTCATATCTTCTTGTAGCCAAGAATTATACATCCTTTTTGCCATTTTGTTGGGTCTGTAATTTATTAAAAAAATAAAAATTACATCAGAATTGTCAATATAATTAACGTTAAAATAAAGTAATTAGTCATTATTGTAATCGACCATGCCGAATCTATAAAAAAAACCATTACTACGTAAATTTATATTATTATTGTTTTTGCAGCTGCTGCACATTTACATTTTTTATGTGCACTGCGCATTTTCTTAATCTATTGTTATCCCTTAAAGCTTCGGACACAACATCGGCAAAAAATAACATAGTACTCATTTCCAAATTCTCTATCAACAAATAATTTTAAATGATCTAAGCCCCGCCTGCTTATTTCATACTTTAGTTGAAAAAATTCTAGCTTTAAGCCTAGTACGCTGTTCAAGTGAAATGAAATTTTCACAGGTCACCAAAAATAAGAAGATAAATCTGACATGAAAATTTAGTCTGAAGAGTTTCGTAAATATTTTAGAGCGTATAACTTCATGTTGTCTCTGACAATATATTTAATACAAAAAAAAAAAATCCCTTCGACCCCTTACGGACATATGACAATTTTTTTCTCGCAAATTGTAAAGTCAAGTATATTACAAATCGCTATGGATGTACGATAAAATTGTCTATAAATCATAAGACAATATGGAAAACAGATTATGGAAAAATGCTTCTTTCAGTCATATTCCATTTTAACTTGTTTAATTATAAAAAATATGAAAGTATATTTGGTACATTTCTTTTATTTGTATCAACAATTCACAGTACATCACAGTAATTCATTTAATTTAAAACTATAAAAAAAAATAAAAAACAAAAATAAATTCTATAATAAATTCAAAATAGAAATAAATCAATATCGCAGTTCGCTTAAAGTCCTCCTAGAAATAAACTTTGTAAAATGATGCTTCAATATCTGGCATATATTTTAGCATCGCCCTAATATCCTTTTCTTTTTCCTTTGCCAGTTTGGGCTTCGATACACACTGGCAAACGTTAGGTAACTGATGAGGCTGATCGCTTTTTTCTGCGATTTTTTTTTTATTTCGCATTTTGTTTTCTTTGTATATGTAACAATTTGTTAATACAGCATCCGTGTGTTGTGTTTTGCATTGTATGTTGGTTAAATTTAATCGTGTGTATATTAGAGCTTTTACTGTATAGTTTGGTGGAAATACGTAGTTTTTAGAAGCTGCATCGAAATTGAAAAAATCTTTGTCTCTCATCTGATAAAGATCCAATGAAACGTTCGGGTAACTGAAAGAATTGAGTTGACGTAAAAGAGACACCGGACTATAAATATTTAAGTGTTTAATACGTCGCTCAATAACACTGTGTACAGCATCTATCTCTTGGATTACTGAATGACCTGGTTCGGAAAACTTCCGCACAATGCTATCTACATTTTGATGCATCGATAAAAAGTTTAAAAGTGCAATGGAAGTTAAACGATTTTTATTTTGGGGAATACAGGAATCACTCCAAAGTATAATATCTTTTACGTCTTTATTGTATCTAACGACTCGCTCCAGTATGCTAAGCAATGCAGGCGCAATGCCATTCTCAGCCCGGACTTTCATTAGTTCATGCCATATGGAACAATAAGTCTTCTTGTTTAGTTGGCAGAAACCAGTAAGATTATAAACGGAAAACTTGCGTTTATAATAAAAATGTCACGTATTGGATTTCGGAAGGTTAAATACATTTTGCAAATCGTAGCTTATTATAGCTGTTGTCGCACATGTTGAATCCTTATCTTTACGTTTTTCTTCTCAGGCAGAAGCAATGGCTAATTTGTGTCTTTCAAATTCAGTGTTTTCTTGTTTAGATGAACTCGCTTCGAATTCCGCACACTTGTCACACACATCTTTTTTAGGCCGAAAAAATGAATAGTTGAACTCCGTATTAAAAATGTTACAATAAATATTTCGCTTAACAGGCGACGATTGGCATTGTTCTATATATAGGCAGTACATTTTGCTAATACTTAGGCCACTATCTAAATATTTGTTTGATGTATAGAGTAATGAGAATCTACTGCAGGAAAGCTACGAATGTGATTGCGCACTTCTTCAATTTTACCTTCTGCAATTTTTCGCTTGACATGTCTGCCAAGTTGTGATGGTGATGCAACTCCAAAATTGGAATTTTCTCGGTTTTTTTTTTTAAAATAATAAATTTTTCTTTCACTGATATTTAGCGTTTTAAAGAAAAACGATTTACAAACTTGAAGTTGGACAAAATCTTTCTCAAAATAGTACTCAAAGATACTCGTTCTACGTGAAACTTCTTTCTTTGTTCGTTTCCTGGATATTGGTATTTGTTTGACAAATTTGCAGTAAAAATTGTTTTTTCCATTTGAATCGAGCGCCCAAAATGCAGAGTTTATATTTTTTTGTTCTGTCTCGCAAAAAATTGCTGGCCATTATGTTTGCAATCGCATTTTCCGGCAACCGATTTCTCAGGGTGCCAATTTCCTTTAGGATCTTGGTATGCTTTTCCTTGTTCTCTAAGATTCTTTCGGATAGTAGATCTCCAAAGTTGCTGATGTGCTTGTTTTTTCCTTGTGAGCTCCATTTTTAAATTATTAGGATCCACATTGCAAGAAACTTCTGAATTTTCTGTTATGTTATCGCTGGTTGGTGGTTCATCAAACGAATTGCCTTTTGTTTGAGTGACTGACTGGTCGAGATGTGATTACCTTCGCCTGTTCTTTGAATTTGTTGTGTTGGCCTCTAACAGTTCGAAAGATTTAAAAAATCTTGTTTTGGTAATTTTTGATTTTTCTATAATTGAACATAACACCTTATGTAGATGATAATGCATTTCATGGAACTCTAAAATCACATTAGTAATATAATGGTACTTACTTTTTCTAGGACGAGGTGAACTTTAGTCCTCATTCTTGGATGAATCAATAGTTTTAAAATTAGGATCCATGTCAGAATCGTCGAAAACACTCTCATCATTGGTGGACGAACTGTCACTATTTACTGTTACGTTATTATTTTCATTGTATGATGACATTATCATATCATATAACCTTGAATAAAAATTAAGCAAAATATTGTTTACTTTATTTATTTATTTATTTATTTATTTATATTTACAACAATTTTGTGTTAATTAAATACTACCCTCATGCTTCCACTCTCGGTTTTGAGCATATGCTCATTCACAACAGATTGTGGCGTATGAATTGGCTTAACATTATTAAAAGTAAGAATAAAACTGCAAGATCGGATCACATCACAGCTGTTCAAATGATTTAAATCATTCGCTTAATCATTCATTACTTCTTCCTAATATATGAATTGTAATAACAGTTTTTTAACAATTTAAATTATAATATGTTACATTATAAGATTTGATGGAATATCCGCTACTGGCGAACTCATTTTCAAATTTTATGGAACCAAAACAAGAAATTTAAATATAAAAAACACGATCCTCATTACACAAATGTTCGTAAAAGACTAAACGAAAAATTTGATTTTTCTTTATATATATTATGGTCACGTGATATAGCGCAATCATTTGATTGGTTTATTATGTGACTTACGACAAAACTCAATTGAAAAAAAACTGTGTGACGTACAACAAAAATTAAATTCGTTATAGGACATACAACATTTGGGAAATAATACTATTTTGTGACTTACCACAAAAAAACGATTTTGATGAAATGATTTTGATTGAATACAATAATACAAAATAGCAATATTTGTTTGTGACTTGCGATAATAATTGATGTTGAAAGGATATACAACACTTTGGAAATTATTTTGGCTTGTCAATTTGGTCGTAAGGTCTAAGATATACAGATACATATATATAAAATATATATAAATACGACAAATCCGGTTGGAGATTTAAAAAAAACGGGAAAAATTAGGTATAGTGCCAAAAAAACTCAAATTCGTCATTTTGACGCCTACGACAAGATATTTCTACAGCGACGATTTTTTGTTTCCCAAGACTAAAAAAATGCAAATGACTACAGAATTTAGCTTGCAGTTTTATTTTGAAGATTAGGGCGCCTACACGAAATGTTTCAGCCAGACAAAGATTTGAGAAACTCACGTAATGGATTGATCCTATTTTGTAAAATATTTAGTATATCCGGCAAAATAGGTTTAAATTCTCAAATAAAGTAGCTTTGGGCAATTGACGTAAATGTTACCTTATTATTTTGACTTATTTCAATTGACATATCTGCGAAGATGACTACCAGCAATGAGCAATTAATACGTTTTATGTTTTTAAAATAAAAAAAGCAATCTAAAGAAATTAAAAATGTACATTGCTAATATCTTAAAGTTTTTTTTCAAGAAGTAAGATAACTATTTACCACAAAAATATTCATTTTCGTTTTAGTGTCGTCGGTAATTATATATTACATTATGCGACTAAAAAGGCGACCTAGAAACAACAAACCTCTCCTCGGAATTTGGTACTCTTTAATTTCTGCTACTTTCTGCCGAAATTATAGACAAGAATTTTTGTATGCTGCCACATAAAATAGAAAAAAATTCTAACAATTCCACATGTAATTGTACTGTAGCTCTCGGATTTTTCGAAATCTTCAGAACTAAGACAATTGTATAGATTCTCTTTACATAATTTTGCCAGTTTTTCACTGCCAATATACTATATTCTACGAAACTCCACGTTCGTCTATTAATTCGTTTAGCTCTTAGCGTTTAGCCGAGTGAATTAGTACTACTGAATCTAAATATCTAAATCAGTAGTAGAGTAAGGTGCTCAAGTCGTAACCCTAAAGAAAAAGTGTGCAGAAGTCAAAGAATATATTAGTAAACACATAATTATGAGTATCATTGGAAACCTTACTAAACCCTGCTTTTATTTATTGCAAAAATAATAAATAGTCTGCGCACATTTTCTTTAAACCCATGAAATTAAAAAAAATTGAATTCGGTACGACTAAGGAAACCAGCACCTTAAGTCGTACTACCTACTACCTAAGTCGTACCTTAAGCTAAAATTAAATAAATATATGGTTTAAACAAGTATATTTTAATAAGACATATATAACTTCATTTAGGTTTGGGTGGCGGTACACTAGGACCAGGCATAGACACAAAAAAGGTCCGTATAGCCGGACTCATTTACAGTCAATACAAATATATTTTTTGGTTTGTTTTGTAACTCCGCCGCATATACATACATCATGAATCCAAGACTTTCCTTTTAAGCATTGAATCATGTATTCTTCACGGATATCGTTGCATATTTTACAAAACCAATCGTTGTTTTCACTATTCTTCACCTTTTTCGTTTTACATTCTTCCTTTTTTAATTTACGTTTAACAGAATTTTGCTTCATATCTTCTTTATTTTTGAGGTCAATCTTATACGGAGAAGAAGTTAATTCCTTCGATGAGGTTGTGCGTTTGCATTTGTTTTTTATTAAAACGTGGAACTGTAGCCAGCATATTCAAATTTGTCTTTATTTCACCCGAAGTCTGATGTCACAAGTTGGGGACTGAATCTGAGAAAATAATACCAACAGTATCGACAGCAAGTGTTTCAATTTCGGTATTTGTCACTACGTGGGTAGGTGTTGTCATAGGGGTCGATGGAATTGTGGCGGCTGTCGGACTTTCATTTTTTACAGTTTCAATATTCTCTTCTGAAGTTGGTTTGGAAAGTGAGTCTTCAGTATTTATCATTGAAGCAGAGAAGTCTTCATCCCGAAAAATATGTCTATTATATGACCACAATCTTGTAGATGTAAAGCCGTTTATGGGGATATCCATAAGAACAGATTTGGGTATGCTTTACCCAATAACTTCGAAACGGCACTTTGTTTAATTGTTTCGCCAGGATTTCTTCGTAGCCATATTCATGAGGCTTCATTATAATAACTCTTAAGTGATTTAAAAAAAAATACTGGTCCTATGGATGAATGCGGTGTGTTGTGAGCGCAGTAAAGAAGTAATATTTTACCATATTCGCGTGCAAGTAAAATAGCATCAATATTTTTGTTGTGGGTAGTATGACTATCCAAAACAATTAGTAATTGCTTCTTATCACTCTTTTCTCAATTAGCAAACGTGAAAAAATATTTTAACCACTAAACAAATAGTTCTGACGTTATCCATCCATTCTTTGAGCACGCAAATATAGTTCCGTGTGGAATTTTATTAACATTGGTGGTATGTATTCACCTGCAGCATTCATAGAGCATATGCTTGTAGTTGCCAAACCGATTTCTATAACTATTAGTTGCATCGACTTGATGTTTTCCCTTTTGAGCAATGATTCTTTGCGGTTTATGTACTGTTGCCAAGCCAGTTTCATCCACATTATAAATTTGTTTGGCGTTAAACAGGTAATTGTCAAATAATTCCTCATATTTGTTAAAAAATCAGTTATTCGCTCTTTGTCCTTCATGAATTTGTAGAACCATTTCTTTCTTGCCATATCCCTTCCCGAGTTAAAAAGATATTTTAATTTGTATTTCTCCGCTTACTCAAACGCTAATTCTCTTAAATCAGTTGCAGTGAGCCCAAAGAAACAAGCTTTAGTGTAAGAGCATGATTAACTAGTTCCTTTACTATCGCCTCAGTCAGATCTTTCGTTTTACCAAATTTCCTGTGCGGAGATGACATCGAGGAGTTGGTTTAGGAATTTTATAGGAATTTAGTGCCTCGTTCATATCTTCTTGTAGCCAAGAATTATACATCCTTTTTGCCATTTTGTTGGGTCTGTAATTTATTAAAAAAATAAAAATTACATCAGAATTGTCAATATAATTAACGTTAAAATAAAGTAATTAGTCATTATTGTAATCGACCATGCCGAATCTATAAAAAAAACCATTACTACGTAAATTTATATTATTATTGTTTTTGCAGCTGCTGCACATTTACATTTTTTATGTGCACTGCGCATTTTCTTAATCTATTGTTATCCCTTAAAGCTTCGGACACAACATCGGCAAAAAATAACATAGTACTCATTTCCAAATTCTCTATCAACAAATAATTTTAAATGATCTAAGCCCCGCCTGCTTATTTCATACTTTAGTTGAAAAAATTCTAGCTTTAAGCCTAGTACGCTGTTCAAGTGAAATGAAATTTTCACAGGTCACCAAAAATAAGAAGATAAATCTGACATGAAAATTTAGTCTGAAGAGTTTCGTAAATATTTTAGAGCGTATAACTTCATGTTGTCTCTGACAATATATTTAATACAAAAAAAAAAAATCCCTTCGATAGTTGATTATCCTTAAAACGCAAAACCAAATGAAATTGTCAAAATTTATGTTCACATTTATCGTCCGGGAAAATAAAAATTAAGTGAAAAATGTGTAGAGATAAAACAGAGATATCTATATTCGAATATGCAAACTCCCATTTCGCTAGCTAAACTGTGTACCGCAAAGTGAAATTCAGAAATTTTCATTTTCGTTTTCGCTTCTATCAATTTTATAAGAAAAATTTCATTTCACTTCAGCAGCGTACCGGCCTTAAGGAAAATATACTACTATGATCTTTATTTCTAATTTTTCCGATGTTATGTCCCAAGCTTAAATGTTTTAAAATTTGTTCTTTTGTTTTTTTTTGTTAATGAGAAACTGAATTAATATTAGGAATAGTAGAAAAAAAAACATTTAATTAAAATGATAATAAGAAACGGCAAGTTGCCAGTTCCATTCTTATCATCTACCTAGCCCCATATAATTATTCAAAAGGTATTTCAACAAATACGCCGAAAACTAAACTATAAAGTCCTTGCGACTGGATCTTAAGTCGCACCGCTGGTACGACTTAGGAAGCGTAAATGGGTACGAGATAAGACTGCTAGGGGCAAACAAATCACTAATAGATATATAACTTAACCAAAATGAATTTAACTAGTGTTTTATTACCTTAGGAGCTTACACACACCAGATCGAAATTACACCCAAACGACTATACATGAATTTATTTAGTCGTGCAGTACAATAGACACTGATCCATTTCTCTGGCAGGAAAAATACTCTTGAAATCGATATGGAACAACTTAGGCGACTCTCCCATATTAGTAGTTTTTCCCGTTCTATGTAACTACTTTCGTTATTCTTCTGTGAAAATAGTAAAATTGTTAAGTTTAAATGCTTATTTATCAAAATTTGACTTGAACATTGCAAAAGAACATATTGGAGCATTTGAGTATAAAATACAAAATTAATAATAAAAAGCATGTTGTAACTAAATTAAATTTTAAATAGACCCACGCATTTTTTGTAGTATATTTATCCACAAACAAAATCAAACTAACTAGCTAAACCGCATGAACATAATTCTCTTTATAATCAAAATAATTAAATAAAAAAATTTTAATTTTTTTAGATGAAATGCATTCTTGCTTATGGAATATTAGATACATAAATTTTTTCTACTAATCTATTTAACATATAAATGTCAAAATCTAAAATTTTTAAACAATAATTAACCAACAACAAAACTAAATTTCCAAAAATGACATTTCGTTTCAGAATCCGGAGTCTTTGTGTGATTAAACAAAGAAAGAAAAAATTTGTAATTAAAAGTGTGCAAAAAGTGTTTGGTATTTGAAATTAATCAACTATTTTAATATATTTATTTAATATTTATTGGTGATTTTAATGCGATGGGAGGAGTGTTGGGGAGGGGCTAAGATGATAACACACAATTTAATAATTAATCCTGTATAAAGTATTATTTTGTAAATATTGAATTCTTATTTATTTTTTTATTATTTACTTAAATTAATTTTTATTTTTTATATTGTTAAAAATATTTTTATTTGTTCGCATATTTACGTTAATAGAATATTTATAGAAAATACATTACTATGACATGACAACTACATTTTTTATTATAATTTTATTAAATTTATAAATCCTGTAACGCATATACCCTATACCTATACAAATAGTGTTGCGTGTACATGAAAAATCAATGTTGTTTTCTTAATTATATAAAATAATGTAATCCATTTATCCTAAATTTTTTTGAAATTTTATATTTTAATTTATTTTCAATAAATTTTAGATTTTATGTTTGGTACTTATGTATAATTTTCAATTACAGCATCCTAAGCCGAATGACAAAAATATTCATGAAATAATATGGAAAGAAAATGCACAGTAACATGTAAGTACAACCAATTTTTCTTGTATTACTTGACCCCATGTGAATTTGTCAACAAAATGTTTATCTTATTACAAAAAGGAAATGATTTGTCAACATTAAATCACTGATGCTCCGCATTAACAGACAATTTGTGAACCGGCGCTGACACTGAATACAATAAATCGTGTACAATAAATCAACCAGTGATAATAACTTTGTTAGTACTCACAGAATAATACATAACAATTCTCCATGTAAGCATTTTTCTATGAGGGAAATTATATTTGTGAGTATTTTTTCCAGCACGCAATTTGCTTAGGAAGTGAGCTGTATCATACGTCGCATTTTTTAAATTCATAGCTAACCTTAAAATCAGTCTTAAGCCAAAACTAATTCCGATGTTTTTTGTTATTTATTATGGTGACTCAAGAACGCTTTCTGTGGAGAACGACAAGTGCGCAAAAATGGTTGAATTAAAAACTATGATACTCCCTGCACATTAAGTATAGGTTTACATTTAACTAAAATGCCAAAATTGATATCATAATAACTGATTAAGAATGCTTGGTTGAACAGATCAACTTACCAAATGTTGCAAGTGTGTACTTAACATTAAAATTCGTTTTATTTTCGCCATATTTTGAGGTATGTTTAACATTTTATCTGAAAGTTAAATTTTGTAATTTGGTCATTATGTAGATCATGGTGTTAAACGCTGCCCTCTTATGTGATGGTGTTGAATAGGAATTGCTAGTGAGGTATCTTCGTGTTATTATAGCTTTTCTGGAGATGTCGTATTCGATTTTCTGGTTTTTCTCACAACCTCACAAGCTAAGTTTTGAATATCCTAATTGACTATAGTCCAGATATTTATTTAAATAATTTAAGAATCTCAATTACCGCACACATGTCAAATTTCATAATAATCAGGTGCTCACTTTTTAATCTAAATATTGCTGAAGTTTTTTTTTTGGAACTCTTTCTTTAACCAAATCTCTTTCTATTAATGTTTGTCAAATTGTGTCTATTTCTCATCTGAAAATCGGAATGCATATGAAGAATTATAAAAGTATCGGTAGAAGATATTCATTTTCGGAAATATATCTCGACTTTCAGAAATTAATTTACGAAAATCGAATAAATCAAAATTTCCAAATTCTAAAAAAACAACTTTTGTTTCGTAGACACGAAACTCAAATTTTCACAAATTACATACGGAAATCTTGACATCAATTATTTTCCAGCAATATCCATTGACTTAATCAATACTATCCATCTCAAGATAGAACACTATAGAGTCTGATTCAGTACAAACTTTTCAAGGGAAACTTGAATTGAATTTGTTTCCAGTCTAGCGATAGCTATTGACACTTAGGAATTTTGTTTTATGCAAAGCCTCTAATATTTTTGGAACACCGAATTTTCCAAAATTTCCCAAGGGAAGCTTCAACTTAACTGTAATCAGCGATATACAAAGTTTTTGAAACATCGAATTTTCCTACAGGAAACTTCAGCTGACTAGTATTTTTCTAACGATAGCTATTGACAAATGAAATCAATGCAGTCCAGTTCCAGAAAAACACTCTAGATAAGAAACCTCCTATAAGAATTATAAATGTTGCTTTTAAATGCAAGGATTTTGCATGGCAACTTTGGGCTGACACTATCGGTTAATAATGACTATATTTATTGATTTCGACTTTTTGATATTTCAAACTATCTGAATTACCGAATTTTTTCGTACACCTTAGAATTTTCGGCTGCAGTTTCTCTAGTAATTTATCCAAGGCTGGCAGCCGGCAGTTGCATGTTTGGTCTATACGGTTTTGGGTCGACTTGATTCCGTTCACGCCTTATCTATCAATAACGACATTATAATTGTTCAATTATGGGGGAAAGATGCCTTTATTCAGAGTGATAACTCTACACCCAATGGTTTGGTTACGCTTTATGAATCACTTCGACCTCAATTTTCAAGGCGCTACCTAGGCCTTACCTCTTTTCATTGACAGAACTTCCGATATTGTTTCATCAGTACCAGAATGACGTACTTCCGGTTTTGAATGCAAGATCTTCATAGTTATACGTACCACTAACGATTTAAGTTCCTTGTACTGAACTTTTATACGAAACTCGACGGTTCCGCATTTCTGTGATCTGTTCTATATTGTTGCAGACTGAGCTTTCTAAAATAATTCATACTTTTAACGTAAGAATTTCTGTGTACTGCATAGCTAAACTTTTTTCGATTTGCTAAAAATCATCAAAGTTTCTAAACTTTGTATGCATGCCATCAGCCTCTTGAGTCTAGAGATTTAAGTTGAGAGATAGATTGTATTGTAGTGGTTTGTAAATAGCTATCGCTTGAAAAAAAATCAAAAAAGTCGATTTTCCAAAAGTCATTAGAAACTTGGTTCTGGAGTGTTATGTCTGGAGTTGGATTGAGCTATCGCTGAAAAAACTTTAGTACAAGTTTAGCATGTGATATTTGTGGAAATTCAGTTTTCAAAAGCTCATTAGAAGCTTATTATATGCTAATTTTACAACATTTCTAATAATTTCTAAGATACAATACTCTTGTGTCTGCTTTTATAATAATTTTCAATTTTTTTTTGTAATCCACATAATTTTCAAAATTTTTCACGAGATAGTAGAACGATGTTTTGCGGAAGGCCGAATGTCGGAAGGCTGATTGTCGAAGATCCTAACGGCGAAAGGCTGAAAGAGTCGAAAGGTCGATTGATGCAGGGCATAAAGAGCGTGAATTTGTCGGTAGGCCAATTTAGTTATGCTGAATCAAACTGAAAGGAATTTAGTAATGCAAAAGTTTCCTTAATAAAGCTGACATTATTAAGTGAAGTGATTTATTCTGTTAAGTTAAAGAAAATTTGATTTAGTTAAGCCAAAGACAATTATATTGAATCAAGTTACAGTGAGAAAAGTGAAGGAAAATAGTTTAAGCGATTGAATTTGATTACAAAAATCAGTTACGAAAAAGACAAGTTCAACCTTATTTGTCCATACTCAATCAAACAATCATTTTAGAATCCCATTAACATTTCCATCGTATATTGAATCTAATTATACTTGGTTATATTTACTATAGCCAAGTCTTATAATGTACCATATGTCGCATTGAAATATGCCGTGCAGTACTATATGCCAAACTAAATAATAAACTACCAGAACCGTAATGACTACCGGCTGTCGCCCCAAACCCGTGATTTGAAGATGTTTTGAAATTCTAACATTCATAGAAATGTGAACATTTTTAAAAAAAATTTGGTTTTTAATTCTTATTTACATAATAAAATGCGCAAGGATGACAAGAAAACATCAGAAAAATTTGAAAAATATGTACATTGGTAACAATATTTACGTTTGTATTCCATATGCTAAAATAAAAAACTCCCGAAAGACGCTTTGCATTGGTCCTTTCTGCGCAAGAATTTATGTAGCTTGCTTTTGTTTTGTGTAGCTAACAAAAATTGAATGGGTTTTCCTTTTCAATGGGGCAAGTTATTTTGTATTTTTTGAAATTTTAATTTTTGGAAATAGGATTCGGTATCCCATTTGCATGGTAATTGGGTAAAACCATCGACATTACCCCTTTTTACATTCAGATGATATTAACCGGATTCTGCATCGGCTAACTTTAACATTATAACCTCTGGAATACCACCAAAACTGAGAAATTGCGGTTTGGGTTTGTTTACTTTACGCACTTTAGTAAATTGGCAAGTATTTGTCCCTTCCGAGCTTGTTAGCGAAACGTTGCTTCACAATATTTCTTCTAAACTTAGAATGGATTATCAAATAGGCAATTATATTAAGTTCATTTGAAGTACACGTTTTAAACTTTATTAAAAAAATTAAGAATTAAGTAGGAACAAAGACTATTGGTTTTCTAAAGGTAATTGTATATTGATTCCTATGCAATTTTTATCTGACAAAATGTTTCAAACATAAAAAAGTTTATTCCTTAGCCTCTCGCATGACAGTTTCCATCCTGGCAAATCCTTATGATTACGATGATACGACAATGTTGGTGAGCAAAAATTCAAGCACGGTTGGTAACGGTTTTTATTAAAGATAAAGCAATTCGAATTGGTATCCGATTAGTCATTACAACCTTAAATCTCCGACCTTCATTTCTAATATCTATTTTACGTTTGCTATTTATTTATTTATCTATTTTATTTAATTTAATTCCCAAAAGAAATTACAATACATATTTCTATACAGGAAAACATTATTAATATAAATTGTTAACATAACATAACACTTGATTTGATATAGTATACATAATATACAATAACATAATTCATTCGCCAAGAACTAGAATGTAAAATGTGACGAAAGCAAGCATCACCTAAACAGTCTGGGAGCTATTAATGACAATTATCGTATTCTATAATATATTATCTTAATAGTTCACTCTTTAATTTAAATTTAATTTGGGATAGAGGGAGGTTTCTGCACGCGTCATCCAATTTGTTGAATAGCTCGATGTCTCTATAAAATATACTATTCTGGGTCGTACTCATTTTATAATTTAGAGAACGCAACTTGTCACAGCCAGGCGTAGATCTTTCGGAAATTTCAAAATTTGTATTGAGGTTTACATTGCATTTAATAATACCGATTTTTATTTTGTAGATGGTTATAGTATGTTCAAAATCTATTAATTTATATATTTGTAATATTTTTTCATTGAACAACATTTTTGTGGAAGTGAGAGTCGGTAAGCTTTGAATCGCCCGTAACGCTTTATTTTGTAGAATTTCTAAGTCACCTACATTGCATTTACTAGCAGAACCAGATCCCCAAATTTGAACTAAATATATCAAGTTATAATGAATGTAACTATAGCAAGTGTTGCTGATTAGTTCAGAAGGAATAAAGCAGCTGACTCTTTTGAGAACTCCTAGTAGTACAACTCCTAGATATGATTAGTGCAATTCAGACGTGAATTAAGCCTGAATCCTAAATAATTTTAATTTTCTGCCCGCTTAATTGGAATATTAAGACCGGAAATTTGCTCAAAAATATCTAATTGTTGCTTCAATAGATAGAAATCAATGAAATGTGATTTTTGAACGTTTAATTTCAATTTATTGTTGTACAACCACTCTGTTATTTTCAGCAGGTCATTTGACAGTTAATATTCTAATTCAACGATATTTTGACAACATCGTCTGCAAGCAGCTGGATTTTGCCGTTTAAATTTAATGAAAATATATCAGCAATATATTTGGGACGTTTCACGCCAACTGGGCCACCTCTATGCATAAAATTTAAAGCATCCAATAAATTTTTTAAGGGCACTAATATTTTCGTTGAAACGTCTACTTTCGAATACCAAGTGCAGTTTTTGAAAACAAACACGACGGCGGCTCAATATGGTGGGCTTAAATCTATGTAATTGTTGGTTCGTCTCGTAGTGATCGAATGAGGTCATATCCACACTATATATTTGTTTTGCCGAGGCGATGGTACCTAGCCATGCAATTATCCGATATGTGACGCTGTAGTCAAGTTATTAATAAATTCTATTATTACAGACCGAAATGACTCATATTCACTATATATGTTGATTTAGTGGCAAAAAAGAAAATCACAAAATATTGACCCGATAGGTGGCGCTGTGGTCGAGTTATTAAAGCATTTTTTGATTATAAACCGAAATGATCCATATTATCATATTATCCATATCCACACATATGCGCACATGGTCTACAAAAGTGTTTTAGTATAAGCTGCCGTCCAATAGGTGGCACTATTTTTTGGTACAACCGAATTTTGACATATGAACATAATTTCTCTTTGTATTTCGACATACAAGCATCATTTGACTGTGCCATTGCGTGTATCAACTCAATATTTTGATTATTTAGTGCTAAAAAAAGGAATTTTATATCAATTATTAAAAAAACAAGTAGACTAATTTAATGCTAACTTAAGGGGACATAGCACCTTCAAATTTCAATTTTTTATTTTTTTTAATGTAAATTTTTAAATGAAAACGAAGACATATATTAATTAAACCTTGCACATATGTTTTATTAGTATTTAACTATACAAATAAAATTTTTTTAAATTTTTTTTGGCCCCGCGTCGTCTGCTAGAATTTTTAAAAAAAAACACCAAAATATTACCGTGAGCAGGATTTCTTCTTTCAGAAAAGTCTAAAACAAAAAAAACGGGGTTTTAATCAGCATCAAAGCCGCTATAGAATGAACTAAACAGAAAAAATTTGGTTGAAAAGTAACAAAATTGCGGCGTTTTTCCAAAAATCGACGTTTTTTGCCCCCGAAAACCAGCTGTAACTTGAAAAATTGTACGCCGATTTTTTCATCCGTAGTTCATTCTGAACATTAACATGTGTAAATTAACGTGTTAAAATTTCAGAACGATCGGATAAATAATTTTTTTTTAATCCTGCCCACCGTGATATTTTGGTGTTTTTATTAAAAATTCTAGCCCCGCGTCGGGGCCAAAAAAAATTAAAAATTATTTTGTTTTGTATTATAGTTAAATACTAATAAAACATAATATGTACAAAGTTTAATTAAGATATGTCTTCGTTTTCATTTAAAAATTTACATAAAAAAAAAAAAAAAAAAAATTGAAATTTGAAGGTGCTATGTCCCCTTAACAGAACGCGCACGCTCGAGATAATTCGAGCATGTGATACTTGCAGAAATGTGCACTCGAGCAACTATTTTTAAATCTATTTTATTGAGCTTGGTTTTTGTAAGTAAAACATTATTACACATTTAACTATAGGGCTAATAAACATTATAAATACAAAAAAAAATATTTTTTCTTAACGTTGTTTCTTATAAAAAATTATCCGTTAAGAGGTTAATTTGAAATAAGTTAGTTTTTTGCGTACAATCTAATTTTTTCAAAACTGCGGCCTCTACTAGTTACTGCTAACTTGTGTTTGCGTTTTTCATAAATATTCCTATAGCCATGTTGGTGAAAATGCCCTTTAGTACTCTAAAAAGTTACTCAATTTTGACCTTTTTAACTTAAAAAGACAAAATACAACTCCTGAGTTTTTTATTTTTGCCACAATATTGAGCAGGCATCTTGTTATTTTCAAAATCGGCACTAAGCATTTAAAAGTAGAGGATTAAACGGAAATATTCGTGCCCTTAATATATATTTTGGATGCTTTCAATTTTGGGCTCCGCGTTGGCCAGGTAGACGTGATAAGTCTCAATATCACTTGTTGCTTTAATAATTGATATTAAATTAATTTTTTTAGCAATAAATAATCAAAATATTGAGTCGATAAACGCAATGACACAGTCAAATGATGCTTGTATATCGAAATCCAAAGAGAAATGATCTCCATATGCCAAAATTCGGTTGTACCAAAAAATAGTGCCACCTATTGAACGGCAGCTTATACTAAAACACTTTTGTAGACCATGTGCATATGTGTAAATATGGATCATTTCGGTTTATAATCAAAAAATTCTTTAATAACTCGACCACAGCGCCACTTATCGGGTCCATATATTGTGATTTTCTTTTTTGGCACTAAATCAATATATATAGTGAATATGAGTCATTTCGGTCTATAATAATAGAATTTATGAATAACTTGACTACAGCTCCACTTATCGGATCGTCGACAAAACAAATATAGTGTGAATATGACCTCAATCGGTTAAGTCGTTCAGAAGTTACACGATCACTAAGAGACGAACCAACAATTACATTGATTTAAGCCCACCATATTGAGCCGCCATCTTGTTTTTTTTTTTAAAACGGCACTCGGTATTGGAAAGTAGACATTTCAACGAAAATATTAGTGCCCTTAAAATTTGTTTGGATGCTTTAAATTTTGGGCATAGAGGTGGCCCGGTTGGCGTGAAACGTCCCATAAATAAAGAATAAGATCGGTCCTAGTATGGATTCTAAGGAAATACCGCAGGTAAATTTATGTTTACAAGAATCAGAATTTCCAACTCTTACGTATTGGTACGTATCAGAAAAATAATCTTTTAATAACTCTTTACTTTTCCATGTTAATGAATATTGTTTCAAATTTTCAACAGAAAAACGGTCAATATTCTTAAAAACAGGGGTTACTCTTGCTATATTTAAGAAAGGGGAACTTGATTTTCATTCATCCATTTGTTAACCGAATTATCTATTAGAGGAGTTATTACATTTTTTAGATTTGTGTTTAACCGATATCAAACCATAACCAACTGTTGCATTAGAGCAGTGTTCGCAAGTAGTTGGTTATTATCGTGCCAATAAAATTATTTTGTAAATAACTGATTTTCTGCGTGCCAAACCAATTCCGCAAAATATAATATTAAAGATTACCAGAGATTTATTTTAATTTTTTCAAAGCAAAATTAAATAGGAAGAGGGCGAATAAAATTGCTTAAGATGAATTTTATTATCCCGGAATCGAGCCCAAAGTCCTAACTCGAGACAATTGCCTTAGGTCGTTATGTTCCTCATTCTTTTCATAATGTTCATCTGTAAAAATATGAACCCACAAGGATATTTCGAACAAATATTTGTTTTCTATCTATTTAAACTAATATGAAATGGTGTGTTAAAATTCTGTACACGATAATGTAGCATCGTCAACTAAATGGTCAAGTAGGTTTAAGTAAATGAAGTAAAACAATACAGAATTTTAGAACTTTCAACGGATTTCCAGTTTTAAATCTCTTCGCGTGATAGTTAGTAATCCTTTTTGCCAATCGTATTTCTCTGGAATTTTGTTAAACACTTTTGGTACAATGTATTTTTAACTAATTGATATTTAAATTCAAATGATGAACCTTTTTTCATTAAAGAAACTATGACAAAAGTGCTTCTTAAGTTACGTAATTTGTAGTACTAAACAAACCCTGAACCAAAATTACAAGTCTACGAATAAAACAAACTCGCCCATTTTGAAACATATCTAACAAAAATAGTTTAAAATGTTGCAAATATGTTATCATTTTCACCTAATAATTTACTTTTCAACTTTCCGTATTTGTCGAGAATACTTGATGTTCATTCCAAAGGTGGTTGTATGACCAAATTGATTTCATGTTTTCCTATTTCTCCAGCATTTCAATAGTTAAAATTCTAAAAACATTTTCATTTTTTTGTAAAAATTACTACGATTTTTGAGTATACCTACTCTAAATTTTTTTTGACGTGCCAAGTTTGGCGGTTTCAAAAGTTGGCTCGTTATAGTTATAGTCATGTGGGTAATCTTTAGAAACATTAGGTCCGATATTACTAAAAAATTCAATAAATTTATTAGCGACCTCCGTTGGCTCATTAGTTAAGCTATTTTTAATATACAACGTAAACACTTTTGACCGTGTAACTCCATTATTAGTTAGTATTTGTCTTACGATTTTTCAGATTTTCTCAGTTTTCTCGAATTTTCTTTGTAAGTAGAACTTCCTGTGTTTCATAATTTGTTGGTTAGATAAATAATTGTTTTCTGGGTATTTTTAATGTAGCTTATATAATTTATCTCTAACTTTCGATACTTTCCTCAATTCCAAGTTAAACCATGGTTTTTTGTAAGCATTTGATTTTAAGTTCAAAGTGATTTGCTTACTATTGTTTTTTATGTTTTGTGTGAAATACGTATAAAATTTATTAAGATCTTATTGAAAACTACTGGAACTGCTTAGCGTGCTTTGAATTTCATTAAATATTATGATTTTTGTAATAGGACGATTGTACGTCTTTTTAGAGATTACAATCGGTGGTCACTAACGTAAGTGTTTCCGTAGATCTGTGTCTTCGTTGTTGTTATACCACTTAAAATGTATTTATACTGTGTGTTGTTCTAATAAAGGAATTAAATAAAATTAAACATGGAAAACCTTGGATATGTTGATATTATATGGTCTATAATTGTATAGGAGGATCCTTGAATTCGAGTAACATATTTTTGTTAATTTTATTTATTATATTATAGTCATAGTGGTTTGTACACTGCTGTTAGATGTAGATTTAATGATTTGGAGTAAATTACAATAAATTGATTTTCTTGGTACGTTTAATTTAATACCAACTCAAAATCCATACCACAATGAACAAAACAATAAATTTCACCGCCTCATCTCTCTTCCCTTATATTATAAAACGTTTTGTAATGAATAATATTCAAAAATTAGCATCTGATTGAAATATAAATATTTCGCTTAGCATAATAACATCAATTTTGTTTCTTACAATTTTGTTTACTAATCTCTTAATGTTAAGATAAATTATATTCAACGACAAAATAGAACTAGTACCTTGACTGAAATTATTTAGACTTAAGTAGCTAGTGTTTGTTTTCGACAGAAAAGTTTGATTAATTTAAATGTAAAAAAACGAAATAGTATTTTATGCAGCACAAATTATAAAAATTAATATCTAGATGAGACAATTGTTGAGAAAAAAAATCAAAATTTATTTAAGTAAGCTATATAAAGTGAATACATCAGTTCAAAATCATTTTAGAACCTATTTCCAACACATATATCAAATTTCATCATAATTGTTTTAGAAATAGCAAGTTCAATCCTATTTGGCCATATTCCACAGATTTATCCAAACATTATTTTAGAATCCCATTTCCAACTCAAATGTCAAATTTAAGGATAATCGGTTAAGGAATAGCCAAATTCCATCCTACATGGCCATATTCCAGAAATATTAAATATTTCCATTTCCATACACATACCAAATTTCATCATAATTGGTTAAGAAATATCCAAGTTCCATCCTAATTGGCCATATTCCAGAGTTTCATCCAAAAATTATTTTAGAATTTCATTTTCAACGCAAAAGTCAAATTTTATCATAATCGGTTAAGAAATAATCAAGTTCCATCTTACTTGGTAATATTCCACAACTTTATCCAAAAATCATTTTATAATCCCATGTCCATCCCAGATGTCAAATTTCACAATAATCCGTTACCAAATAAGCAAGTGATATCCAACTTGGCAATATGCCAGAACTTCATCTAAATTTCATTTAAGAATCCCATTTCCATTGGAAATACTAAATTTCATCAAAATCGGATAAGATATAGAATCCCAATAAATATTTTATAAAAAAAAATCACAAAACCTTAGTTTAACTGTTTACCTAACCCTAATTCAACTCCAACTTAACCCCAACTCAGCCATAATTCAACCCGCAAACGGAACCCAACTCAACCCTCAACTCAACCCTCATCTCAAACGCAAACTCTATGCCAAACTTAATCCTCAAACCAGCATACATAAACAATTGGTTAACTGCTCACTACATCCTAATCCAATCCCAACTCAACCCCAACTCAACTTCAAATCAACCCGGAAATTAGTCCTTAACTTAACCTTCAAACCAAACTCAATGCCCAATTAAATAATCAAACCAGCATTTATAAAATAATCGTAAATATTTATGAAACCAGGTGTTTTGGTTTTGGGTCAATTCGTATGGCAGGTACTCCATTCTCTTGACCTGCAGTTGTCAAAAGCTTTTTAAATCTCCGCCTTGACCATAGAAAATTCTAAATCGGACCAGCCGTCTCGAGATAACATGGGAAAAGACATCCAGATATCTAGACATTTTTTGTTGTTGCTTTTTTAGACTCAGGGACTTTCAAAACGTCGGTAAAAGTGGTTTTGGACCATTCAAATGTTTCATCATTTTTGAAAGGATTTCAATACTTTGGTCTTTTTAGACCGAAGTAATAATAAATTTTACTTAGAAAAATTCAACTAACCGAGAAAATACATTTACAACAGTGATAATAAAATTCAGGTGATTTTGATGGTTAGTTTATAGAATCGATTTTTTTTTTTTTTTGTTAAATCATCAAGTGACCCTACAACAGTAGGTTTCTCATTCATATCTGAGATAATTCTAATTTAAATATTGTTATTGCGATACCAACAATGAGAATTTTTATTTTCTTTAACTTCTGTATTAGTCGTTCTCTAATACTAATATGTTGATTCGGCTTTCCCAGACTCGGATCTAATTGCTTCACATGCAATGGCCAATTCGATCTAAGTATTTCCAATAATAATTATTTATAGGAAGCATCCTTGAAAGTGACTATAATTTGATTCATTGTACCATTCTTACTGTCCCTCATTTAACAGTGATCGTTTTGGAGAAATGTGACTCAATGTTGTTAATGTGATAATTAAATACATCGTTTATTTTCTTGAAGACTTCTTCACTGATATCAATGTTACTGGCAACACCTGATATAATGGCGTCATTCTGCATTGATTTTTGTTTATGAACGTTGATTTCATATGTTAATATAGCTACTGAAGTATTTGTTGTATTAATTGCGTGCTCAACATTATCCACTCTTCCGTGGATTCCTCTTTTATGGTTGATACGGACGATTCAAGATTAACCTTGATTTCTTAATTTGCTTGCTGAAATGATTGCTTGAGTTCTTCTTGTTTTGAATTCGTTTAAATTGATTTAAAACTGTTAAACTGACTTCTAGATTTTAGGTTAGGTGTACTGAACTGACCGAAATTATTTTTTAAATTAAATTTGTTTTTTCCTTTTTAGATTTCGAGTTAATATGAAGATTTGAAGTTAACAACCTTAACTTTAATTAACTAATTAGAATAAGCTTTAAACATTTTTGCCATTCGATATATCAACATTTCACAACCAATTACACAATCAGTTTTTTTTTATTATTTTTTTTTATCATGCTCACTTAGCACTTAATAGTTTATTAAAGTTTTTGTTATTTTAAGAAATCAGTCTTCATATAGTTTATATTCACGATCACTAGTACTTATTAGTTGAAAGTTTTTTAAATTAATCAATCTTCATACAGTTTTAATTCGATATTTAGTAATTAAATTATTAACTTCACTTTTAAATAATTTTAGTTTAATTTTATTTTTGCCAACAATTTACCACAATTTTACTCAACCGCCATTTAAAATAGCCATGAACCAGCCATGAACCAATTCCTTCAATTTCACTAAGCATCGACGGTCACTTTAGTTTTTACGAAGGAGCAACGTAATTTTTTCTCACAAACTAATGGTTTTTGTTCATTACATAAGTTTCTTCATTTTTCGAGAACATTTCATGTTGAAACTAGAACAAGTATCTCATGAGAAATCATATACTTTGTGAAAGACGCATTTATGAAAAATAATTGTGCATATTTTAGCTTAAAAATAAAATTTCATCGAATACTGTGTACTAAGGAAATAGAAAACATAATATCAAAAATATCTCAAAAAAGACGAAACTCTATTCTAGCTAAAGATTTATGTTAACTACCAACATTTTGTTGACAACTTCACATTGTTACTCAAAAACTTTATGTCGTCATAATATTTGTAATGAACAATTTTTTTTATTTTCACAGGAAAGTGCTTGCCTCGTTTAGGAAAATATATAAAGTGAACAGCGAATTTCATGGATTTTTTTTTTTATACGAGCGATATTTATTTTGTATGGATTACCTGAGTTTTAGAGATAATAATGTGTCAAAACAAAAACGTATTTGTGTGTGTGCGTGGATTAGGAATGTAAAAAGGTATATAATATGTAAAATGTATATACAGAATTTATTGGAAATTTATTTGTTATTTAATTATTATTATTTTTAATTAGTACATATTTTGATAAATTTAATAAAATCTTAATAACGTAGAATACAATGTAGGTGTAGTTATAATTTATATAATGAATATAATATAGAATAAAATTTGAAGTAAGATTTAAACGAGTTTATTAAGAAATATTTTGTGATAAAATACAAAGAAAATTATTTTGTTTTTTTTGCATAAAAATTGTGTAAATAATTAAATATTCTAGCGTAAAAAATAAAAATAAATAATTGTGTTGCTTGTAATTTTTCAGTTACATAAAAATAAGGGAAAATAAATATTTTTAAAACAAAGATATTGTTACTGTTAGTGTAAAATTTAATTCATTGTTGAATGGAAATAATTAAAAAATTTTGTATGTCGTGTTGGATCTAAATACATTTCAAAGAATTTTAATTATTAATATTAATGTAACGAATGTTATGTTTTCTGTACTTAAGGTTTAGCTAAAAATTTAGTTGGTTCAAAAAATGAATAAAATTGTCGAAATTATAACGTATTGCATAGTGCTGCGTCGAATTTTGCACTGTATTGTTTTTAAGAAGTTAAAAAATGGTCTGTTAATAAAATTGATTTTTCACGGTATTTTCGATTTGGCAAATTAGAAAAATACAGAAGCCGATCACTCATAATATATCTACTGTCAAAAGTAGAAATATCATTACCCCCCCCCCCTCCCCCTTTACTTTGCCCCATAGTCATATAAATGCATCGACTCTCAAAAATGAGAACCCTCCTTGAGTTCAATTATGTTTGCAGTTCGGTTTCGTACTGAAAAATAAGGTCTACTCATCAGGTAGCTACGAACAAACAACAAAAATACAATTCTCGCTTCATGCATTAAGTATCAAGAAGAACATATTGACTTAACGAATTACATTCACTAAAATCAAAAAAACCCAAGAAGAAACCTCATTTGTGTGTCATTCGTGTGGTCATAAATACATACACGTCACAAATGAGGTTTCTCCGTGTTTTATTTTGATTTTGTTTAATATAATTCGCTAAATCAGTACGTTCTGTTTGATACTTAAAGTATTAAGCGAAAATTGTATTTTTGTAGTTTGGTCGTAGCTACCTGATTAGTAGAACTTACTTTTCCGTACAAAACCGAAATTTCAACAGAATTGAACTCAAATGGGTTCTCATTTTTGAGAGTCGATACATTTGTATGACTCTGGGGCAAAATTAAGGGGGGATAAAGATATTTCTTCGAATGTTTCGAATGATGTTTCTAAAATGAAAGTTTGATTGATTTTTAGCAAAAAAAAAAAAAAGATTTGGCAAACATTTCGTTGGCATAGAATTATGAATGGCAAATACACTATTAACCAAGTTATGCCCTAAAAAATATTATTAAGCAAAAAGTGATGAATGTCAGATATAATATGTTTGACAAATTAATTTTTGGCAAATTATTCTTCAGGAATTATGAGGCATTTTGATCGCACGATCAAAATGCCTCATAATTCCTGAAGAATGATTTGCCGAAAAGTATTTGCTCTAAAATTTTACGAATAATTTAAATTTTGGAAAAATATTTAAAAATATTTTTGGAAAATAATTTTTAATTTTCATTTTCAAGCAAAAATATTTTTATTAATTACGATGCACGGAAAACCAGTCAAATTTCATCATAATCGGTTCAAAAATAGTCAAGTTACAGGCTAGTTTTCCATATTCAAAATCTTCTTATAAAAATTATTTAATAATCGCATTTCCAAAGTACCTTGCCAATTTCATGAACATCGTTTTAAAAATAACCAAGTTCCATCAATTTCATTTGACAATCATTTAAGAATCCCATTTTCATTGCACATCTCAAATTTAATTGTAATCAATTAATTTAAACATTTCATTTACATCGTACCTGTCAAATCGATGATATGGTTTTTTGATTAAACTTATATTTGCCATTCAATTTGTTTTGTCATATGATTTTGCCAAAATGCAAATTTGCCAAAGGTATTTTGATGAAACATAATTTTGTCAAACGTCGTTTGTCATTTAAAAGGCTCCCATATTATTGTTGTCTTCCTTTGGATTTGAGTTTTTAGTAAATTCACCAACTATAGGATCACCATTAATACTTCCACATCATTGTTTTGCTCGCGTTGATAATTTTTGCAATCTGGATGTTTCCCTTTATTTTAGACTACCATTTACTGAAAGTTGATCTTGCTGGTGTTGCTCCCGTAAATTGTAGGGGTGGTAAACGCTTTGTTTATAATAAATTTGATTTAAATCAATTCGCTGTCTCAATTGCTTGTCTCAAGTAATCCAGTTTTAATTTTTGCTAATTTCAGTGTACTGTTCAATCATATGGCTTAAGCTTACTCCAGTGAAATTATTATATAAAATTCAAAAGTTAAACTTAAACCTTGGATTTCTAATGGATTGCAAAGTTTAATAGATAAAACGAAGCAAATTGGTCAGAAACTAAATAAACATCCAGAGACTATGAATCTCCGTAAAAACTGCCATTGCAAGTAGCCATTATCATTGCTGTATTTAAGAAGGGAAATACTCTTTTTATGGATAATTATCGACATTTTGCCCTTCAACCTCTGATTTTAAAAATGATGAAAAAGGCTATGCAATTTCGTATGAACTCATTTATGAAGCAACATAACGTCTTTAGTACTAATCAACATGGATTTACCGCCGGTAAAAGTACTGAATCAGCGTTAATGAACTTTTTAAATGACGTTCATATCAATCTTATTGAAAAAAAATAATGTGGCAGCAGTTTTAATTGATATTAAGCGGGCATTCGGTATGGTGGATCACAAGTTGCTCTTGTTTAAATTGCAATTTCTTGGATTTAGAGGTATACCAATGAGTTGGTTTGAATCTTACCATAAAAATATTTTTAATAGTGTTCCGTTTGGAATTGAGTACGGTGTTCCTCAGGGTCCCGTACTGCTTTCAACTTTGTTTTTAATTTATATTAATTCGATTTTTTCTGATGATGTGGCTCTGATCTATCATGAAACGAGTCCAAATAATTAGCTAATAGCGTAAGAGCTCCAACTATTGACACCTATAAGGAAAATTTAACTTTAGTGGTCGCTACCGATGAGAAATACGCACTGAGGTTTATCAAATAAATGATTTCTTGAACAAAATTCTATTATTTTTTAAATTTTAATTAAAGAGAACTAATTAATTAAAGCTTAATACGCAAAAAATTGGATTTTTTAAAAGTTTACTTTTTGATATAGCTATTGACACATTGTTATAATTATTGACATATCATATGATACAGCTATTGGTAGTTTAGAGTTTAGAACAAAATTCAAAATGAAACTAGCTATATTCAGTCTTTTTTAACTCAAAATTCAGTTTATTACCAAAAATATTCAAAAGCACATTAAGAAATGCCTTTAATCAAACAATAAATACATAGTTCAACCATAGTTAAGCATGGTTAACTGTTTCTTATACAAAAAATAAATCAAATAAAATTAATTCAGGTAACCGCCCGATTCTGACACCTAGTCACTGATCAAAAAACAGTCTTAGGTAAGACTTTTCCTGTTAGTAAAGACTTTTGTGTTAGTTAAGACCCATTTCGTATTCTACAAGTAATCTTAGCTGTCATTAGTCTTACAAAATAGTCTTATGTAAGACCAACAATTTTGATGGTCTTAACGGTCTTAATTTGACATTTCTCTTGTAGCAAAATGATGACGCTTTTACATCAAAGTGTCATCATAAATTGTATGATATGTATCGACATAAAAGCATTTAAATATGTTTGTTTATTTATTTTCCAATAGTGAAAATATCTCAAAATACAAATTAAAGCTGAAAAATTAATGAAAATAAGGAAAACATTAGTGTTTGACAGGTCTACAAACGTTTTGGAGTATTTGCAACCAAAAAATTAAGACTGCTACGATCAGAATACCAATATAATCTGTAGTCTTAAAAAAAAGTCTTCCCAAAAAATGTCTTAGCTAAGACAGTTTTAGGAGTCTTAACGTCAGAATCGGGGGGTAAGTTTATCACAATTTCAGTTTAGAAGCTGATTGCTTCTCGTATCGCATATGAGTTATCACAAAAAATGTTAAATTAGGGCATATCTTATAGATCATCGCTTTGCGTATTGCAGTTGGCACAAAAAAATACCGGCAACAGTTGCAATTTTAGAACATTTACGCATTTCACGTGATATTCTCGCGTACACTTATTGCATTTAATTCCAATATTTTCCAGTGATTGCGATTTGGAAAAGGCGTAGGTACCTACAGTTTTAGCACATTTTGCCTCTTGCAATTTTATTATTTCCTTTTTCAGAAAAGCAACTTTCCAAAATAGAATTGTTGTTATCGTATTCACTTTTGTCTGGAGTAAGTTCACGAGTAAAAGCTAGAAATAAACAAATAAAACATTGTATGACGAGGGAATCAAATATGAATATATAGTGAGTTATTACGTTTGTAAACTACTACTTCTTAAAGATTTTGAATTTGTGGACGACAACAAGTGTGACAAATAAAACTACTTTCGGTTCTCCTTAAACACTTGTTAAACAAACTAATTAAATTAAAACATTTAATTTAGATTTTTAAAAATTAATATATTTTCGGAAACACTGTATTTCCATCATCAGATTATAAAAGTATCTATTAAAATAAAAGATACTTTTATAATCTGATGATGGAAACACAGTGTTTCCGAAAATATATTAATTTTTAAAAATCTAAATTAAATGTTTTAATTTAATTAGTTTGTTTAACAAGTGTTTAAGGAGAGCCGAAAGTAGTTTTACTACTTCTTTCTCTGTTTCTGCTTCTTGAGAAAAGTTTATAGTCGCGTCAGGTTCTGCAGCCAGAATTTCTATAAAAAATAGAACAATATTTACAAATAGCTATCTAAATTTTAATTGGAAAGTAGTGATAAGCTTACCAATATCATAACTTTTTGAAGATTCATAATTGCCTTGATGAGTAGTTCTTTTAAATTTAGTATTTATATGCTTCGATTTTTTTCTGTTTCTTTGATACAGACTTTAAATAAATTTCTTCTATTTTCTTTAAAATTTTGCAATTCTATCAGCTTTTCGTTTTTCTTTTTCCAAGAATAGCTTTCTTTTTCTTGTTTTTTTTCTTTCTCAGCTTTAATCCTTATCGGGGAAGTTATTACAAATGGTTTTTTTAATTTCACAATTTGGTGTCCTGTTTTTATTGGCATTACAGGCCATTCTAAGTAGTCTGTAATACACTTAGTTGGGGTTTTATTTTGTATATTAGTCGAATCCATTAAAGAGGAAACAATAACTACGTTGCTGGTAGTACTAGGTAGTGGAACATCGTCTCTTATTGTTACCACTACTTCTTTTCCAATTACCCTTTCTTCAATGATATTTAGTGGAGTGAAGTCACTTAAAGGATTACGGTCGCAGTCACCATCGATATATATAAATTCATTTATTTCATTAATATCTAAGATTAGATTCACATCAGTCAGTAGATTTTCAAAATTTTGATCATCACTCAGATTTGACATTACCACCGGAAACTTCAACTGTTCAGATTTTTCAGCCGCTTTATATGTCGTAAAAAGTTCAAATAATATTTTAAAATTATCGTCATATTGTTCTAATGTCTGTGGAGTTTTTAAGATATCCTGAAATAATTTAATTTTTATATTTCCGGCAATCTCGGAAAATCGTACAAAATCTATAGAACCCCCAGAAAGGTTTTTATTTGAGGGGATATGATGACAAGATTTGCCAAGATATTTCGAAAAATCGATTGCCGCGAAGCTCCAAGGAAAGAGATCACATGATTTAAATCCGTTTTGAATTATCTCAGGCGTAATTCATCGACCAAATGCTTTTAACAGCAATGGAGCAAAATGTTCCCTTGTCAATGACGCACCCGGATTTTCTTTCCGCCATTGATACACTGTTTTGGCCCAGCAATTCTTTCGTGGTTTAAATGCCGCATAATCACAGGGTTATAAAATGCGGGTGGCATTTGGATATAATACAATGATTATGATACCCAATTTTACACATAAATCGCTCATCTTTAGCGTGATATGGGTGCTATGTCCATCGACAAAATAAACCAGAGGTAATTGAATGTTGATATTCACGAGATATGGATGAAAATGCTTCGAGATATACTCGTAGAAGACTTCCTTTGTCATCTATCCATTATCCGAAATAGCTAAAGCCCAATTTTCTGGTAGAGATTTTTTAATCTCTTCTGGCACTCGTTTGCTAGGGTAAATCACCATAGGTGGAACGGTTTTACCACTGGCACTAAATGTGCACATTACCGTTAAATTCGATTTTGTAGCTCCCAGGTCGATTTCGTATATATTACGCGCACCTTTAGCAGCTAGCACAGATCTTGTTTTTGGAAACAATAAAAAATTTGTTTCATCGCCGTTAAAAATGCGTGCTGGTGACTCTACCATATTAATATGTTTACTATTCTTTAAATAATGGATAATGGAATGAAACCAGCGTCCGATATCTGTAGCACTTACTTTACTACTCGCTGCTGTCACTGGATCAGGTACTCTCATTGTTACATTTGGATTCCGTTTTAAGAAGCTATTAGTGGCGGTGTGTTATGGTATGCGGAGCATTTTCTTATAACGAGGAGCTTCCCATCTGCTTTATAACGACACGAATGAACTTCCGTATGTACGTGATACTTTTGGAAGCCGTTTTGAAAAATTATCTGGATAATAACATCAACAAAAATTATAATTTTCAACAAGACAATACCTCGATCCATGCTTCGAAGGAGACCACACCGTGGTTTTTTGAGAAAAACATTCCCCTTCTTGTATGGCCAGCTTGTAGTCCTGATTGCAATCCTTTAGAGGGCCTTCCCCGAAAAGTTTATGGAAATGAACAGCAATATAATTCAATTAAAGATTTGAAAAGTGCCATCCGAGAATGTTGGGACACAATTAATCTGATAGCCCTCAAAAATTTAACAAATTCAATGCCTTCTCGAATTTTCGAAGTTATTCAGAAAGGTCGGGGCCAGACCAAATATTAAATAAAATAATATATGAAAAATTGCTAATTTTGGTTTTTATTTTAGTACATTATCAGAAGTACATTTATACGAATGTCCACCTGAAATTTAGATTTTTCAATTTATTAAAGTAAACCATTAAAATTTTTACTAATGGTTTATCTTAGCAACAGATTTAAAATGATAGACACAATTCAGACCACTCGAAAAAAATCAAAACACTTTACTCTTAGAACTATATTCAAAAAACATAGTGCGTTTATACGAATGTCTACCACTGTATATCACTAAAGAAATTCAAGCAACCTCTGTATGTGTTGACCTTGATAAATAAAGTTTAGTGATAGCTTCAATATATTGCCCTCCAAATAAAAACATTTTGACAGATATCTATAAAACGATTTTTGCAACTCTGGGTCCGCGCTTTATAGTCGCCGGAGACTATAATACCAAACATATCTACTAGAGTTTAAGAATGACTATTCCAAGGGGACGTCAATTAATGAATGTTATTCAGGTAATAAACCAAAGTAAAGAAAGCCCCTGGGTATGATCAAATTGCAGGTGAAATGCTTAAAAATTTGCCTGAGTGTGCCTTTTGTCGACTAGCTCAAATATTCAATTCAATCTATGAATTAGGATGCATTCCTGAGTGCTGGAAACTGTCAAGTATAAAAATGATCCCAAAACCTGGCAAGGATCCTACCAAGGTTTCATCATATAGACCAATAAGCCTACTTACTACCAACATTCTCGAAAGTCTTCGAAAACACAATTGAACCATTGAGCAAGTGCACCGAGTAGCTTCAGAAATAAGATCAGCACACGAGGAGAGGAAGTACTGCTCTGCAGTTTTCTTGGATGTTGCTCAGGTATTCGATAAAGTTTGGCACGTGGGTTTGCTTTATAAAATTAATTTTATACAATTGGTCGCGAATAAGAACATGTCCAATATTTTGAAGAAAATTGACGTGATTGTGGACAAGGCCACTGAAAATTTGGACTTAAAAAATATTGAATCGGAGGTTGCTGAAAATCGCAAATTAATCAATGCTTTGATAAATAGGTTTGATGACACCACTAAGCCTTTATTGACAAAAGCTGTTCAGTCTGGCTCCAATTCCAATGAGGGCACTCCGCTGAGGCCAGTGGAAGCTGTCGTGGGGACGGGTACACCCGTCAATTCGATTAAAACTGTTTCGTTGCCTGATAAGAAATATTTATATATCAGTCGTATTGATCCATCCGTGTCACCTGACCAGATTGTTAATTACATCTGTGAAAAATTGCAAAACTGCTCACCGGAGGAAATAAATTGTAAACTGTTACTCTCCAAAGATCGGGTAATGGACAATTCACTGACGTTCATTTCCTTCAAAATTGGATTGAAGGAGTCCTATTTCGACTTACTCAATAACTCCGACGTTTGGCCTCCTGGTGTATTATTCCGGCCATTTACAAATTATCCACGCTTACCAAAAAACCGGACTGGGATCACTTTTCAACATCAAAAGTAACTTCTCCGGCACTCAACACTCCATCATCACTTATCCGTCGTAGCAGTGAAGCGGTTCTCCAGCCACTATCATTTTTAAATATCTACTACCACAATTCAAATAGTATCCGAGCTAAATCAAAATCTTTGTATATGTCAATTTTAGAGGAAGATTATGATGTCATTTGCATCGTTGAGTCGTGGTTAACAGTCCATTTCAAAACTGAGGAATATTTTCCGTCGTCGTATGCTGTTTTTCGGAGAGATAGATATCTGCAAATGGACACTTATAACAAGGGTGGTGGTATTGTAGTGGCAGTTTCTGATAAATATCCATCCAGTCGGATAACGTTGGCTAATTGCGATGACGAAATTGTTGCTGTTCGTGTACGATTCCATTCATATTCGTTGATAATCTGTGTCACATATATACCCTGTCATTCAAGCATGGCAGTATATCACAGGTTTGCGGACACTGTGAAATCTAATATTGTTCCATTGCTTCAGCCGGAGGATCGGCTTTTTATTTTTGGAGATTTTAACATACCAGATATTGTATGGGAGATTGTTGATAACAATTTGACCCCTATTAACATGAACGACGAGATGGAAAACTTCATCTCTGAAATTTTTTCATTGGGTTTAAAACAATGTAACAATGTTAGGAATAATAGTGGCAACGTATTGGATCTGGCTTTTGTACCGTTTGATCATGAGGTGACAGTTGCTGCTTGTGAGGATTTAACTGGATCGTCTAGTATTTTCCACTCCCCGCTGAATATTTCAGTTTTATTTGAATGCTGCGAGTTGGCCGAAGAAAATGTGAACTCATGGAATTTTAATTTTAAAATGGGCGATTACAGTTCCTTAAATGCATTTCTGGATGAGTATGATTGGTCGTTTTTTTATGCCTGTGATAATATCGACGATATGTTGAGCGAATTTTATCGGATCATTAACCTAGGTATTGAGAGATTTATCCCTAAGGTGAAAGCTTCATGTGCAAAGAAGGAACCGTGGTATAATAATGAGCTGATAAATTTAAAAAATAGAAAAGACAAGGCTCACAAAAAATATAAATTACGTCCTAATGTTGTTAATTACAACTCGCTCGTTGTATTGCGTAAGAAGTATATATATCTAAATCGATTTCTTTATAGCAGTTATATTCTGGAAGTTGAATCAACGATTAAATCAAAGCCAAATAAATTTTGGCACTTTGTTAATTACAAAAGAAAATCGAATGGGTACCCTTCTACAATGTTTTTAAATGATCGTTCGTGCGATAACGTGCGTGATACTTGTGATTTGTTTGCCGATTTCTTTGAGAGTGTATATAATTCAAAAACTAATATTTCTAATTTTAATAATTTTGCATGTAAGTCAACATTTTCAATGTTTCGTCTGGAAGTAGATACTATTTTATCCGAATTATCAAATCTTGATATTAATCAAAGTGCCGGATTCGATTCCATTCCACCCATTTTTCTGAAATTAACGAGTAATGCAATTTGTGGCCATATTTCCTTCCTGTTTAATCGAAGTCTCGCTGAAGGTTACTTCCCTATCCTATGGAAACGCTCTCTTATTAAGCCGATCTTCAAATCTGGGTCTCGTAGCGATGTGGAGAACTATAGAGGTATTTGCATTATTTCAGTTTTGCCAAAACTATTTGAGAAACTAGTTAAAGAACATTTGTGGTTTCATGTTAAGACTTTTATTTCTCCCAGACAGCATGGATTTTTTCCTGGTAGGTCAACCGTTACTAACTTAGTTTTATTTACAAACTGTATTTCAAATGCACTATTAAGTGGTAACATTCTACAGGTCGTTTACACTGATTTCTGCAAGGCTTTTGACAAGATCGATCATGAATTGCTGCTCCAGAAACTTGACTCTTTGGATTGTAATTTTTTGCCAATTAATTGGATTAGGTCTTATCTGGAATTTAGAACTCAAATTGTTAAAATTGGTAGTTTCACTTCAAGAGTGATTGATGTTTCTTCAGGAGTACCTCAGGGTAGTCATTTGGGCCCCATGCTCTTTATTCTTTTTATAAATGATGTGGTAAATTGTCTGAGTCACTCCGATATTCTTATCTATGCGGACGACATAAAAATTTTCAAAACTATTTCTTGCTCCAATGACGCAATTGACTTTCAATCTGATCTAACAAACTTTAAAGCTTGGTGTACATCTCATAATTTAATGCTAAACATCTCTAAATGCAAAACAATGGGTTTTACCCGATTACGCTTACCCGCTAGTTATGTTTACTTTTTTGACGATTGTATTATTGAAAGTGTCAATATGTTTAAGGATTTAGGTATAACTTTTACTCCGAATCTATCGTTTCATAAGCATATTGAGGGTTGCATTTCTAAAGCGAATTCTATGCTTGGGTTTATTAAAAGGTTTTCCAAAGATTTTCAGGATCCCTACGTGATTAAAACTTTATATGTCTCGTTTGTTCGTTCATTGTTGGAATATGGTGTTGCCGTATGGAGTCCGTATTATATTAAATACTCAGATCGCATAGAGAGAGTACAAAAGCGCTTTTTAATGTATGCTCTACGAAGGCTACCTAGAGATACAAGCGTACCTGCTTTCATACTTCCAGCGTATCGAGGTAGGTGTAAATTAATAAACATTGAGCCTCTTTTTATTCGTAGGATTGAGATTAGCGCAAACTTTGTTCGTGACTTACTAGTATCAAAAATCGATTGTTCAGAAATATTGTGTTTGCTCGATATATATACTCCTTTGCGTGTGCTGCGCGATAAAGATTTCCAAATTAAGCTTCCACTTTGCAAGAAAAACTACGGTAAATGTGAGCCGATTTATCATTCATCAGCAGCTTTTAATAAAGTACGGTCGGCTTTTGACTTTAATCAGTCTAGAGATGCATTTAAGAAATTGATGTCGAAGCAACTTTTAGATCTTTGGTAAATTTTAATTTTTTATGTTAATTTATATTTATACTTGAATTATTTTATGTATGTATATAATTTTATTAAATTTTGATAAATGTAACCAGTATATAATAAATTGGTGATAATAAATAATAAATAAATAATTTTAAATTGCCAGAAATCTACCAACTTATGAAGTCATATTTGTGAAATCTCAGATTTTATGTAAAACATAATACCTCTAAATCGGGCGAGAAAAGCTTCCTGGCTAACCTTGTATTTAATTTTCACTTCTGTTCTACCAATATCTTTGAAAATTATGACGTCAACTTTCGCTGTTGACACAGCAATTATATATACTCATAAAAATCCACAAACAGCGTCCACAACCCTGCAACAACATTTGATGACATCGAAATCTGGCTAAAAAATTGTCAGATAACGGTCAATAAAGATAAATCGACTAACGTAACATTCACTTTAAATAAGCTTAAGTGTCCACCGGTCACAATGAAGGGAATACAAATCCCTCATTCAAATGAAGCAAAATACCTAGGCGTCCATCTAGACCGACGATTTAGCTGGCGAAAACATATTGAAAAGAGGCATTATCAAATTAGAAATGGATAAAATGCACTGATTGATGGGGAAATATTCAACCCTTGATTTAGAATACAAGTTTCTCCTGTATAACACAATGATTAAACCAATCTGGTCGTATGGTTGTCAATTATGACAATCAACTTCAAATTCAAATATTGACATTATCCAAAGAATACAGTCAAAAATTCTCAGAATGATTACAAGGGCACCTTGGTTTGTAAAAAACAAAAATATTCATAACGACCTTGGTATCCTAATTGTCAAAGACGAAATGCTAAAGATGCCGGTTAACTATGCAGGGAAACTATCATCTCATCCGAATATGCTGGCGAGAAATTTAAAAGATATACCTTTGTCGTCACGATTAAAGAAGAAAACGATGGCTTTGACATCACAAAGTATTAATTATTGATAGCATGTAAATTCTGTTCCCGCAGATTTACTTAATTATACTAGCATTTAAGATTTGCCAACTTGTTATAAAAAAAAAAAAAAAAATTACATCACATGATTTGTCTCAATTGCTTGTCTCTCTTGTTCCGGTGAAATTGTTAAACACAATTCGAAAGTTAAACCTAAACCCTGGATTTTAGATGGATTACTAAGTTTAATGGATAAAAAAGCAAATTGATCGGAAATTAAATAAACATCATTATGAAACTCTGCAGGATAGTTGATATTGCTGTTGTTTCTGATAAATATAAGGTCGGGATTATGCATGTGATAAGAAAAAACACTTGGTCGGCTGTTAACGAAGTTTTAGGCAATATCTCTAATCTAACTATGAGAAAATGTTAACTAATATTTCAATACTGTAGTCTGATTTGGAAGTAATTGCTAATGAATTTGGTAACTTTTTCTCTCGAATTATATTTGATTCCAGAATGCTTAATAAATTTTCGTCATCCCTTATTAAGCCTTCATCATATTGAAATTGTTGAAATTTTTTTATATACCCAGTTTATGAGTTCGAAATTGCCACCATTATAATTAGTCTAAAATGCAGTAGTAGTCTTGATATACTTGGATTTAGCTCCGATATGATAAAATATACTGCTAATGTTATATCACCAGTTTTGGTTAATTTTATTAATCAATGTTTTGTTACTGGTATTAACTCTGAGATAATCTTATTATGTACAATTACCGAAGTATTGCACTTCAACCTCTATGATTTTAAAAAACTTGGAAAAGGTTATATATTTACCACCGGGTAAAGTACTGAATCAGCGTTAATGAACTATTTAAATGACGTTCATGTCAATCAAAATGAAAAAATATTGTTGCAGCAATTTTCATTGATATTAAGCGAACTTTTGATATGGTGGATCATAAAATGCTCTTGTTTAAATTGCAATTTCTGAGATTAAGAGGTAAACCAATGAATTGGTTTGAATCTTACCTATAAAATAGATCCATTATCGTTAAAATAAGTAATTCTTATAGTGTTCCGTTTGGAGTTGAGTACGGTGTTCCCCGGGTTCAGTGCTGAGTTCAATTTTGTTTTTAATTTATATTAATTCGATTTTTTATTTGAACCTTTTTGGTAAAATAATGCATTTTCTGATGATGTGGCTCTGATTTATCATGAAACGAGTTCAAATTATTTGGCTATTTAATATCATTAATTATGACATCAGAGTATTAAGTTAAAAAAACTAAGGTCATGCTCTTTAAAATATTAAGTGAGTCATTTTCCTGAAGATTTTAGTTTTACAATTGATCCCGTGACTTCCTTCAAGTACCTAGGCTTGAACATTGATGCTAGCCTAAATTGGGGAATCTAATGTAAAAAGATTAAGGTACAGCTCAATTCTGCCCTACGAGCTATTTATTTTTTATGTAAATTTTGTCCTACACAGGTTTTGCTTAATTTTTACGTTTCTGTTAAGTCTCGACTGACCTATGATTTGCCATGTAGTGTGAGATTTACAAGAACATTTTGTGGCCTTTTTATAAATTAGAGAACTATATTTTACGTGTTCTAATTTTCAAATGTCGTCGTGATCAAACTTGGCCCATTTTTTTGGAATTTAAGATTTTATCGTTACAACATCTCTACATTTTTCGAGTTTTTAGACGTTTAGATTTTAGTAGTAAGGAGGACGTTGGTTTTATGTTTGTAAAATGATTTAACATACGACATAAATTATCCTTTCTTCTTACCGGACTCATTACAGTTAAGAGCATTTATTATTTTAATAATTTTTTGTACATAGTTGGTTAAGAGAAATTATAAATAAAATAAAAAATATTTAATGCATTTTAGTGGGCTGAAAAGAAAAAAATCCGAATTTTTGGTACAGTTGTACAACGACTAACAATGACAATCTTCGCTTCACAAATAAATATTTTAATGTTTTGAAATGTTGACATTAATTTGAAATAATTAGGTATTATAAATTATTTATGTAATTTTTAAAACGCTAAGAGCAAATTTCAATAATCGTTATTTAATTTTTGTCCTTTCTAAACCTTTACAATTTTCAGAATATTAACTTCAAATTAGATTTTTTCATATTTGAATTAATTCTCTCACTATGGCTTCTCCAGTTCATTGATATTGCATTTATATATGTTTAATTTGTGTAAGCAAACATTTGTACTTGTAGATCTGTTAAACTTGCGAGATTCATCTTTAAATTCTCTACAAATCTCTGAGATAGCCATTTACAAAATTCTGAAACAATAACCGTGAAAATTTGTAATTTTAATAAATATTATTACAGCTCAGATAATTCATTTGTTTAATGATATTTACATTCATTCTTATGTTTCTGAAAATTGTGACTATTAATCATTATTAATAATATTCAGGAAGCTTTTTTAAGTGGTATAAGTTTTACTTTTTCCAATAGGAATCCATAGAAAAACATTTTGTTTATTTTAGATATTTTGTAGGTGTATAAATAAATGAATTTGTAATTCATAGGTTGTGTAGTACTAGTGGTTTTGAGTGACATTTTCATTATACCACTTACCTATAAAAATAGACAGTTTCGAAAAAATTTAATATTAGGTTAGGAAACCTTTTTGCTTCAAGACTACACTTCATCTGCTTCCTGTACTATTTATAAGGGAGGTATTTTGGGCTCGGATTGTATTCTTACAAGCCTCCTGAATTTGGGCCCACAAATATTCTCTATCTGACTTTAGCAAAGCATTTGACTCAATCAACCATATGTTATTGTATTGAAAAAATTAAAATCTTTTGGCATTGCTCATAATTCGATAAAATGGATTGGTTCGTACCTTAATGAACGCGTGTAGTTTGTGAAAATTAATGACAGTTTTTCTAACCCGGTTAAGGTGCATTCGGGTATTCCACAGGGCTCCCATCTGGGACCCCTCATCGTCATTCTATTTTTAAACGACATCACCAATTGTATCAAACTAGCTGATTGTCTAATTTATGCTGATGATTCAAAAATATTTTCCCCTATAAATAATGGACAGGATGCAATTAATCTACAAAAGGATATTGATGCAATTAGCCATTGTTGTGAAAAGAATCGGTTATTCTTGAATATCAATAAATGTAAAGTTATGTCATTTACCCGCTCATTGTCGTATGTAATAAATGACTATAGCATTAATAATGTTATATTGTCACGAATAACTGATGTGAGAGATCTTAGAGTTATGTTTACGCAAACCTTTTCATTGGCATATTGGTTTAATAATAGCAAAAGCTGTTCTATGTTGGGATTTCTTAAAAGAACCATGAAAGAGTTCAGTAACCCAAAGGTATATCAGTCTCTTGTACGTTCGCAACTAGAATATGCGTCATGTCTTCTCACTATGCTACTTAGTCATATTAGTAGAATCGAAAGGTAAATGGTGGAAAACACACCAATTTGATCATCGTACGGCACGGTGGGAGAACATTATTGATCTGCTTCCTTATGTCGTTAAATGTAAATTTTTAAAGCTTGAGCCACTTGAAATTCGCCGTCAGCATGCTGGTGCCATTTTCATTTCCGAGCTTCTAAATGGCAATATCCAGAGCTCATTCTTATTAATAAATCTTGGATTATATGCTCCGGAAAGTAGTTTAAGATCGCGATCCCTTTTGAAAACTGAATTTCATTGTTGGAGACAACGAGCCGTTTAATCTGATATCTAAGTCATACAATAAATTGAGTAAGCTATGTGATTTCAATATGAGTAAATGTAAGATCAGAGGATCATTGAAATCTGATTATTTCAATAAATAATATTATTTAATTGTGTAATGTTTAATTAAAAATTGTATTGGAACTTCTAGTTCCTAATTGATTTTCTAATTAAAAAAATAAAATAAACTGATTTTACTATAGCACTGGTTCAATCAAAACCTAGTAACAAATATAAACGTCGAAAGGACAGAGAGGAAGGTACTTTTCACAATGGCGATGGCTTTGTTTTAAAGATGATACAGAAGAATCAACAAAACGAAACAGAAATCAAGAAATTTGACAAGTTGTGCTATCGGTGAAATGGTAAAGAAAACTTTGCAAGAAATGGTAAGGCCTAATTAGGCGGTCGAATTTTCAAGCCAGCTAAAGGAAAGAAAATTAACTTGGCAACGGAACGGGATGAAGAAAGATTATCCGGCTAAGAATTTGTATTTATTACATATAGAAAGGGATCATTGATTCTGGTGCCACGTCTCACATTACATGAAATTAAGCATTATTTACCCTCAGGGTACAGACTATAAAAAAGTAACCAGTTATCACAAGTTATATTTCGCCCACTGTCATAAATTGGTTCGCTTAGTTTTTTTACGTAGTAACTTGGAACGGGTTCACCTTGTTCTCAAGCGGTTTCAGCTCCACAGTAGGGAATCGCATTTATCATATAATGTGTAGCTGTATCGTTGAAAGATAAAATTTGTAAACCGTATTTATCTGGTTTTGAAGGTATGTACTGTTTGAAGATACAACGACCTCGAAAGGAAATTAACTTTTCATCGATAGTAGTATCAGTGCCAGGTACATAATTCTCAGTGCAGTTTTTTATAAACAAATTCCAAATTTCTTTTATGTGTGTAAAACGGTCATTTACTTTCCTTTCAGCTCGCTTTCCTTTCAGCTCGCTTTCCTTTCAGCAAGCGGTTTCTCGACATAGTCGCTCTGAATAAAGGCATGCCATGCACGCTCCACCAATTGATAGTTTTAGATTTACTCATTTTATGAACACCAGCATAATATAACAATCCGAAAACATCTTTTAATTGAACGACATTTACCGGTTTGTGGAGTGATGCATCAAAAGTTACATGACTTTTTTTAATCTCATCTACCCGTCTATCTATTTCTTCATTGGTGTGCTTTATAATAATATCAAGTATTTCATCGGAAAATAAAACACTCCATGCTTCAAGTGGAACTTTAGCGTTCAGTTCGTTACCTGTTACCGCAGGCTCATTTGAATTGAGTGATCTTCTCCCCCTCGGCTCCGGCGCGGAGAGAGACCATTTATGTCCGCTCTTAGACTGTAGGTATGCTGGATGGCCTCGCTTGCGGGGAGAGGGGCCTGTTGTGTCGGCAGCTGTATCCTCTCCCCCTTCCACTGCCTCTTCCTCAGCTTCTTCTTCATCGGCGTCACTTTCCGAAGCATAGGAACTATCATGTGTCGCTGCCATGTTCACTATAGGCGTTCAAGAGCAGCCACGCTGCGAGTTCTACGCCGCGTTGTCATTTTTATAAAAAAAAACTGCAATGACAAATACAAATTAGAAAACCTTCTTGAAAGATTCATGATCTAGAATTTTGAATTTTCTAGAAAATTTTATCAAAATTTATTTGAAATTCTGGTATACTATGTACATAAACATAGAGCATAATTTTGAGGGTTGGATACATAATAATAAAAATATAAAAAATAGTAAATTGTACATACATACCAAAACACTTGACTCCAGCCAAAACTCAAAAAAAAATAAAAAATTCTGTCTTCCGAAAATACGGATTTTGTAACGTTTAGTACTGACTGGGTAAGAAATACCCGAGGTCAACTTTCTAACTCGTGCCACTCGAGCACCAAGCGCAGACTGAGTGTGCCACTCACGGCTTACACAGACACTACCACAAATATTTTTTACCCCCCACTCCGAACCCCCACCTTTCACTTCCGTTCAAATGGCGAGACTTTCAAAATCTGTCTGGGTTACGGTAACGCAGTCTGTACCCTGAGGGTTTACAATGCTTAATACAAACCATCGTGATAAAGTAGCGAATGCGATTCGCAGCGGATGGTGAAGCCGTTGAAGTTAGAGGAAAAGACTTTAAAAGAACGCGCAACGTGCACAAATTATGTTTGATTTAGTTCATTCAGAAGTATGTGAGCCAATAACATATATATTAATATTATCAGATAATTTCCCATGATACACAACAGTACATTCGTACAGAAAAGAAATCAGGGATGTTTAAAAAATTTAAGGAAAAAATTTAAATGGTGAAAACATTGTTTAATGTTTAATAGGAAGCCCAAATGTATAAGGTCAGATAATATATAGGTGGTGAATACAAATACAAACCGTTTGAGTTGTATTTAAAAGTAAAGGAATTCAACAGCACCGAACAGCTTAACACAACAAAATGGTGTTGCTGAATGTAAGAATCAGACGCTAGTAGAAATGGCACGGTGCCTGTTCATTGGACGGGACGGGAAAATTATCCTAAATTTAGAAAATAAGTTTTCCAATTTGTTTTGAAATTGTTTTTTGATAAATTAAATTCGAATTGACCCTCTCTGCTTTATTGAATGATTTTATCGCCATAATTGGTGGAATGATGTTCTAGCACAAAAAATCGGTGATTACGCAATGCCCTGCTTGGAACATTTATGGATATATTTTCCAATAAAAAAGCTGAATCGATGTGGACAAGTAGGGCGTTTGAGATAAATGCAGCATCCAGAAGAAGACGTCTGTTTTGATGGTGAAATATTTCGTATACTTTGCTCCGAGTCGAATATGATCGTAAGCGAGCTATATTTTGATAAAAAGGTACGTTATAGTGATATAGTAATATTTTATAAGGAGATAGTGGTGCGTCGTATTCTGATATTAACGACTTAAGAAGAACTAATCGGGAAAATAAGGGTAATAGTTATCAGCTAAATTTTCAAAACAATTTTTTTTTTTATGAAGAATCGGATGAACAAATTACATACAATGAAGCTATAGGACATAAAAACGAAAGAGAATAGATGAGCAAAAAGTGTTATTAAAACTAAGGCTGTTTAGGTTTTAAGTTTCCTGAATATTGATAAAAGTTATCAGTGATAATAGTTTATTATGAATCGAACTCTGCGCAACTAACCGCACTCAAAATTGGGTGCTACCATAAAAAATAGTTCATATGCACAGATCTTGTGGTATTCCCATTAACCCAGAAATTTCAAAAGACATTGCAATATCTGTCTGTTAACACTATACTAATATTTGATAAACTGAATGTGAAATGCAATTGAAAATTTTTGGATATGAAGAAGACGATGAATACCATTTATAATGTGGGATAGATGTCATAATGTCTGGTGTTCTCATCTTACGTTTACGAATATCCTCGTAATGTCACTAGCGACAGTGCTATACCTTAAAATAAATATTTCAAATAGTTTGTTGATAATAACCAACCAAACTGTTGGTAATCAACAACTTAGTGCAAAAGGAATCGAATTGGCGCTGGAGTTTATTAATGCAGAGTAATCTTACGTCGTAAATTGGGGGATATATTCCATAATAAATCCTTTTTATTTCACATTTCATTTAAATTATTATTAGACTTATCAACAAGCTTACATTAAGAGAGAGTGAGTTTGAGTTCAATTGGTTAATGCTTCGTCAACATTGCAGATACAGATCAAAGATATTATTTCAGAGATATTTTGAGTTGTTTTTTGATTCGCTTAATCCGTTGTGTTAGGATAGAATGGACGGATGTATTGGCATGATTTAATCAATTCAATTTTTTTAATTTTGAAATTACAATCAAAGTCGCCATTTCCCAGAATTATCACTTATGTTGGAATAATGCCAATCCGTAAAGAATAACGACCTATAAGCTTTATTTAATTTCTATGATATGCCCTAATGACATTTCAGAAAAAAAAATGCCCGTGGGCCTTAATTTATAAAAGAAAAGAAATAAGTCTCATGGGTATAAACACCATACGTGTGTTAATTGACACCACTTAAGCCTATGTGCATACAATAGGCTTTCATCTTACAAATCTACGAAATCTGGTCCTGTATTTTTATGAATAGAACATAATGCATCTTCTTTAGCATTTTCCAATGTTCCGCATCACGCCTCCATTTCTACTTTAATTTGCTTTGTCTCCTCCTTTGCATGCATGTATTTTTCTGGTGGCAGAACTTTCGTCAAGACTTTTTTAGAAATTCACGAAAGTCTTCATCAAGATTTGAATCATACTGTGCATAACTGTGCATTCGCAGCATCACCATCATTATTTACAATCCATTTACTAACGTTTTAAAAGTGATATTCTATTTTAAAATTCACATAAAGCGAGTCAGTAATATTTGTTTTCGATATTTTTGCACAACCACACTATTTTTTAATAGACATTCTACTTTTGACTGGAAAAATACACCTTCAAATTGTATCTTAACAAATAATTTAATAACTTCGATAAATTTAATGCTTCGGATTTTTCTTTTAATATTTAACAAAATATTGTCGATAATTTACAGAAATCAATAAATCATGTTATAATACGAGACGAAAGCAAGACAATATACTTGTTGATTTTTACTTTAAACTGACTTCGTAAGTTTCGATGGAATTAAAAATTAAATTGTTACTTCCCTGGCTAGTTATTTAGTAAGTAAATATCGAAGTTAATTAGTGCCCCGGTGCCCCAACTGGGGTATGTCCCGCATGTGTCAATGGTTTTTTATAAAGTCATTTCATATGTGCTTGATGGCAAAAGTTAGCGTACGGCCACGCAAAACAAGAAAATTAGAAAAATATTTCGGTTGTGTAAATCCTAAAACTCGTTGGGTCCAAGAATTAAAACACGTATTTGTAAGCTCTCCTTTAACATCGTATTTTCCAAATTAAATTATTTTATTTAATTTTTGAATAAAATTATTAAAATATAGGCTCAAAAGGGATGTGATAAGGGAAATCATTAATAATTTAATTCTATGCCTTTTAGTGTTCGTTTTTACATTTTGATTAAAAAAATTAACAAACATTACGGAAAGCCCGTTGATATCAGTTTGCCTCTTAAGCACTTTCGTCTCTATAATATTTTAGCTTTAACTTTAAAATTTTTTCGCAAATCACAAAGTAAATAAATATACAATCTCAATGAATCCAAAACATCTTTAATCTTATATTAAATTTAACCCAGAATAGCACTTTGAAGGAATCATATTATTGTTTTGTTTTTATAAAATCATATTGAAATAAGAATATATTCTTAAGTGGTATGTCGTTGTAGAAGAATAACAAGTTGTTTCTCGAGAAATTCTAAATTTGTTTACCGTGGTAGAATTTTCCATATAAATATTGATTTTTAATCAGAATTTTCAATTTATTTATGATTTACGTTGTATTGTGCTTGCTTTAAACGCAAATTTAAACCAATAAAATGTCTGTGACTTGAGTTTTTGATGTGGAAATTTGTACATGGTAATGTTCCTTCCTAAAATAGAATATTTGTAAAACGTTTATTTAGATTTTTTAAATTACGTAACACTTCCACTATACTATAAATTGTACAAGTTTCATAAAGAAATGGAAATTGAAATAAGCACCGCTGTTAAAAGGCATGGATATGAACAATTAAAAGTAGGTACTTCTTGTTGCAGTCGTACCATGCCAATATTAATACAAGTCTAAACTTCTCACACAAAACATCAAATTTTCAAATGACAAAATAGCCTTAAAATGCTTTAACTCTCGTTTGATCAGCCCTCTCGTAATTCATGTAATTTATCCAAAAGATTTTTAATTTTGTAAATGCTAAACATGGAAACATAAATACGTAATTAAAAGTTAGCAATGTAATTCAGAATAGCGGTTGAACATTTGAAAATCCTGTTTACCAAAATCTGTCTATTTTTGCAAAAACCCTTTTTCTCAAAATTCATTGTTGTTAAATTGTATATTTTTCAAATATCTTTCGTACGGGTATTCCTATTAAAAGTCATTAAATGGAACTGAAAAAAAGTTGTTAACTATAAAGCTTTTAAGTTCTAAGAGAAAATTTGCGATTTTGAGACACCTTTGTGGAGCAACAAGTTTCAGACGCTAACTGCAAACGCAATTTAGAGTGTTAAAACATTATCAGCATTGTACCTTGAATTTCCCAAAACTTTCTATTTAGGACAACTTTTAAAACTTCGAGCATTAAAATATTCAAATCTTTTCATCATTATCAATAAGCTTTACTGCACCGTAGTATAGGACATAATAGAGTTAACACTTATTGTAAATCTTTACAATCGTATTTTTTGCGATTGAAGGATTGAGGCAGCCTAATTTTCAAGGTGCGTGATTTAAAAAACCCGATTTTCAAAATCCCGCTTTTCAGAGTTCTGGGGCTGTATCATGAAATCCCCAAGGTAATGTTTGACGATTACCGTTTTTCAACAATAATTAATCCGTCTGAAAGAGGAACCGTATCATGAATACCAGATTTGTTGATTGATTATTAAATAGTAATTTGTCGTTAAGACAATTTAAATAGATCCCGATATTATGACGACTGTTATATTCGGAAAAGTGAGCAACACGAAAATTGGCCTTGGGTCTCAGGCAATTACCCTTCAAGCATAAGCATTACATATAATTAAGATGTATGATTTCAATATTCGGTCCTTATACTTCATGAATCATGTATAATATAATCGTACTGATGTTTTCAGGTGTTAGGAAAGCTGTACCGCGAGCATTTCATCCAAAAATGTAATTGTGAATTGAGATCATGCATGCGGTTTTGGAATTATTGAAAGATAGCATAGAGAGTTCCCTTTAAAATTGTGCAAAATTATATGTACATATGTTAGATTTTTTTTAGGATTATTAATTTATAGTGAAATGGAAAGTAGGTTGGGTAAAATGTTCAATAAAACTACAAGCATTAGGTGAAGAACTAATTCCAAATTATTTAAAAAATAACTAACAAAACACTTGTAGAGGTTGCGTGAAAGCGAACGATAATAGCTAAAGGTTACCGTTTTTCTTCAATTACAAATATGATCGGTAGAGAAACCGTATCATGTATTCCGTACCGACGTTTTATTCAGCATATTTGGGCAAATTTCTTATATAAAAAGTTTGAACTTTCACAAATTTCTTGACTCCCCTCCCCCCCCCCCCCTAGCTTTTAAAGTCCCGCTTTTCAGAGAATCGCACATTTGAAAATTCCGCTTTCCAAAATTCCGAAATTAATCAAATTTATGTTTGCTTAAGCCGGATTTTGAAAATATATATTTAAAAGAAAGGATTTTGAAGTTTTTACTGAACTTTAGTAAACTGCAGTTAATATTAGCGGATTCGAGGAACTACTATGGTTCAGTAAAATCTTCAAAATCCTTTCTTTAAAATATCTATTTTCAAAATCCGGCTTAAGCAAACATAAATTTGATTAATTTCGGAATTTTGGAAAGCGGAATTTTTAAGCGTGCATGTTTCTGAAAAACGCGACTTTAAAAACCAGGGAGGGGGGCTGGGGGAGGGGAGGGCTAACAAACCAGTTTTTTTGAACAACAAAGTTGGGCGCTAACAAAATGTTTTTTGAATTTAATTTCTATCTCAATATTTTATATATTATATAAAATAGTTAGATAGAAATCCAAGTTAAAAGACATTTTGTTGACGCCCAATTTTGCTTTCTTTCATATTTATTCTGTTGCTTCCAAGTACATTTTATCGTAGGATATCTATAGTATTGACAAATTCATCTAATTTTTGTAATTCGGCTGCAACTGCTAAACACTTCTATAGCCGGTCGTCTTCTCATTTTCTCAAAACTTTTTGAGAAGCCATCCAGTTATATTGTACATTGAGGTTTGCGATGGCAATTTGAATTCAACACAATTTCTTATAAACCTTTGCGTAAGAGTAATTACGTGCCAGGCATATCAATACTTATTAATATTTAATTTATTATGATATACGTGTGTAAATAAGATTTAAATACTGAGCTATTAAAGCTAAAATACACGCGTAAGATTCTTTTTTCAATAAAACTTAAATTTATTGGGATAAGTACAAGAGTGCGAGTCATATCAGGCGACAAAATTCAAATTTACTTTCACATAAACAGGTAAAACATTTGTACAAATACATTACGTTTGTTTGCTTGTGTTTCTGCAACCTCTGGAGCCGAACCACGAATATTAGCGTCCAAACTGCACATTGGCTATAAACCTCCTTCATGTTTTTCTTTGTTTTATACCATTTGATTAAACTGAATCAATAAAAAGGTTTTTTCTCGGTTGGTACAACCTTCTTTGGCATTCAGGTGACGTTTGAGCAGAATAGGTTCATTAGTGTGAGTTTGCCAGCCATTTGTTTACGACGCGTAAAATGTAACTGTTTACTATTAAAAATAAAAATTAACATCGAGTTTGCTTGAAATTTTGTGTTTCCAGTAGAATTACGGCTACGGAATCATTAAAAATATTGCAGAAGTCTACTATGAAGCAATTCGTCGTAAATGCCCGGATTTGTGGGCAAACGTTTCATGGATTTTTCACCACGATGATTCGCCACGATATTCTAGCATGATTGTGACTGAATTTTTGGCCAAACACGAAAAAAAAGTCATTGCTCAGCCACTGAACTCGTCAAATTTGACGCCCTATGACTTTTTCCTGTTGCCGAAACTCAAATGTTCGCTCCGGAGAATGCGCCATCAGTCGATTAAAGCGATAAAATGAAATTCGCTGAAGGAACTAAAGGCTGTCCCAGCCGAGGCCTATAAGATGTGTATGGAAAAATGGATTAACTTTTGGCATGCTTGTGTTGGCTCAAAAGGAGAATATTTTGAAGGCGATAATAAAGATTTGTATTAAAATACATAAAAATGTTGTTCTTTTTACAAGTCCGGGTCAAACTTGATCTGTACCTGACTAAGTTAAGCCATATTGTTAATAAATTACATCACAAATATGATCTTATGTTCTTTAATTATTTAACATTATTAATGTATAAATTCGGTGTTACTCCGGAATAATTACTTCTACAAATAAATATGGCCTACATTTTATGCGTATATAAAATAAAACTGTTTGGCTTAAACCACCAAAAGCTATTTATCTGGGGCTGGTTGATTTTTCCAAAAGACTTACCTATTATTTTCTAATGAACCACCATTATACAACTCAACATCGACCGCTTAGAAGTGGGAATTTAAACCAGATATACATACCACCAGCCAAATCATTCGTATAACGGCGTCACCTGTGCATTTTCAGTAACGTGTTAAGTCCTTCCGCATACTGAAAAACTTTAAAATGTTCTAATCTAGTCACTAATAGTCAAATAAAACGAAATCAGCTTATCTTCAACTTGACACACTACAGCTACAGCTAATCTCGAAAAAATAATTAATCACGCTTAACTAATCCCTAGTCTTTCAAGGGCATATACTCAGAGTCAGTAAGATAGAATAAAATTGAATCCTTTAACACTATTTAAAACACTTAAGTTAGGGCAAAAGTAATGCTAATTCATCTTATATCTTATAAATTATGATCCTCTTCATTTTTATTTAACGGAATACCTATAGCCTTTTGACCTATTAGAGGAAAATAGGATGATCATTTGTTGTTTAGGAGAGTTACATCAAGTAAATTAACGGAAAAATTGATTTTAAATATTAAAGGGCCATTTTGTCATTAGCTGCGTTTTTCTATAGATTGTTGCTCGAGATCGCGATAAACTCTTTTCGATTCTGTCAGTCCAATTGAAATTATTTGAATATTTAATCATTTAATGTGATAGATACAATATTAAACTACAATAAAGTAATTCATTGATTTAAATCATAATTTTTAATAAAATGTGTGTTTACGAGTTCGCAACAATTCTATGGTTTTATGTAGGACACAACAGAGTTTCTGAAATTTGAAAATAAATTATGAAATGATAAAAGAGGGAAATTTTTAGTACACGTATAGTGGTTCATTTCTATTTACTTTCCAAATGTTAAAAAATCTTGACAAAAATTATATTTTAAAGATTATAAAAGAGAAGAAGACACAATAATTCACACACAAAGAAAATGCAATGAAAATAATTTGTGTAACCCGTAACAGTGTAACACGTATAACACGGTGATTACTTTCCACCAAAACAACGTGCTAATCAAAAGCGTTTTTTACCAGTGGTCATTGGCCGCTTGTTGTATGATTTAGTGTGATATAATGGTGGCGCACTGGAAACTGGGGTTGTTTTTCGTCATGGCGTACCGTTGGTACACAATCGAAGAGAATATCGTCAAATTCATTTGAGATCACTTTGGATCGACTATAACAAAGTATTACCTTATGCTTTGTATATTTATTAACGTTAAGTTCAAACATAATAAACCTCGATTATTTTCTTTAGTCTATATCAAAATTCTAATTTAATCAATATATTTTACTAAATTTTGTACATTTAGGTACACATGTTGTCGTCATCGTGTGACTTATATTGTTTGGCGATAGACGGCGTTGAATTAGATGACACAAGGAGAACTCGGCAAAGACACTCATATGTGGGTTTTCGATTATAGCTGATAAATAGTTTTACTACAACCCATAGTACACAAGGTTCACTCCAATTTAATATGAAATGCTGACGTTAACTCTTATCGTTTCTCTTTGCAACGAATGCGCGTCAAGTTACATCAGCTGCCATTATATTAACGTTTATTTTTGAGTGTCAAATCTTATCAGCGTTTAAAGTTCAGGAATGAAATTTAATTCAGTAGAATCTATTCTCACATTTATTGTACTTTGTGGTGCAGTTTGGATATTATCCAAATTTTTATATTATTTGAAGGAATTTCACTTTGTTTCGTAGATAGACTTATTTTGCAACATAATAACGTATGAGGAATAAAATATGGACAAACAAAAAAAAGTAAAAAAAAAATTATTTACTAATCAAACGATTTTAATCCATAATTTATTTAAAACTTTAATTCTTAGATAAAATTTACAGAAAAATTTGCGCTCCATATCGATTCGCTTTCCTGATCCTTTCTGGCACTCTTTTCATTGCCGCCTGCGTTCCTGATGTATCAATCTTCTTTAAATCTCTTTTTATCTTTCTAATCAGACATTCAACATTTTTGGCACGATATCCATTGCTGTATACCATTCTCTTCAGATTTGCCCAAAAAGTTTCAATGGGCCTTAGTTGTGGAACATTTGGTGGGTTATAGTCTTTAGGGATAAATTCGATTCTGCATTGACGTAAATCAGATAACGTTGCGTTGGCATAATGTGAGGATGCCAATTCAGGCCAAAAAATCTTTTTATCATTTTTATGATATTTATTTATAAATTTCTGAAGCACAGGTAAACATTTGTTTGTGTATGTTTGCGCATTAACCGCTAAACCACTTTTGAAAAATACTGGGTCACTGACACCTCGTTCGCTAATAGCCAACCACAACATAACTTTACCTGGAAACTTCGTCTTATGAATAAACTTCTCGTTTTCTGGTGCTTTGTAATCGGGAGACTCGTAGTAGTATTTTGGGTGCCATTCATTACCTTCAAACAGTGAAATAACTTTCATCATCCATCACACATTTATAAGCTGAAGAAGCAGCGAAATATGTTTGGGAAAGCACTCTTAATCTAGATTTGATTGTAGCTAATTGTTTGTCTGTAGTTGCTGGTGCCGATTTTTTGGGTTTTCGTTGAATATTCATACTTTGTAAATATTTCTTGATAGTTTTTGGGGCAACTTGATATTTTTTACCCAGTTGTCTGTTCCAGATTTTGCAGTTCGACCCACTGTTTCACCTTTCAATTTCATTCGAACTTTGCTACCTTGTAGATGACATTTTTTACCAGAGTCGGGTTTTCTTTCCACAGGTTCATTATTCTCAAACAGTTTAATTGTTTTGTAGATAAAGGATTTTTTGAATCCAAGATCCTTGAAGTAGTGAAAATTCTCGTTCTTTTTTTTGTCTGGATTTTCCTGACAAAATTTATAAATTAATTTACGACGATCTACTTGTAACAACGACATTTTTCTAACTAATCGTAAAATGACGCAGTTGTAATGCATTTTTTATAAAATATACGGGAACCACCTTATTTAAAAACAAGGAAATTTTTATTTTTGGTTGTACAATACAAATACAAATACATTTTACATTTGTCCATATTTCATTCCTCATACGTTATGCAACATATTATGTTAAGTTGCTCTAAATGATAGTGATATCACCTAACTGTTAAGCCCCTAATTTGCTATAGCCTCAAAGTTTTGCTTAACTTGATTACATACGAATTGAATGTTCTGATGATATATGAATTATCACAGTTACCACAGGTAGTAAAGAAGTTATTAGTCCTCATCCTTAATGTTAATTTACGTCAGAAAATTTCGCTTAAATTTTTATTAATTTCTTTATATTGTGTCCAGGTTTTTATGGCTTAAATTCCCGGTTCTGGCTTTTTTGCCAATTTTTTTATTGTCCATTAAATATCTGTCTAGAAATAAAATAAAAGACTGGCGTTGATCAAACAACCAGCCAACACTTTTCCACTATTTTGAAAGTTTCAGGAAATTATTTGGAACAATATTTCAAAGAGCTAAATATTATGATACAAATCATTTTTAAAGGTACTATGTATTAACTAGTACATTAACTGTCATGCGCCAAATAAATAAATTTCGAAATTTTATCATTAATATATTTTTTTATGTTCTGGAATTGTGATTTAATGTTCAAACGGAATAATGTCCACTCCAGCCCATTCCAGTACCTGAATTAATGAAAAACGAGAAAGGCACTGCTACGAACGAACAAAACAATAAAACGAATGCAACACTATATAGACCCGAATTTAAAATTTTGTGGTCGGTGAATTTGACCACGGCAAGGCAAATAAAAAGCGAACGGAATACAATGAACACCATTGTGTGTAAGCCTATACGCAATTTATCAAAAAAAGAATTAATGATGAAGTTGGCTTACGATATTATTAAATTAAAGATTAGCAACTTACAGTAAATACAGCAGCACTTTGTCGTGTCCGATATGAATATTTATTTACTACATCCAGGCACCAATAAATTTCTGATCAATCCAGATCATTGTCATACGGTATTGTTGTACTTGACTTACATTTTTGTAACACGCAATTTTGATATCATGTTCAACCGCAAAAGCCTTAGTTTGATCACCTAACCAATCGGCTACCTAGAATCAATCGGCCGGTTAAATCATAAAAAAATTTTCGCTTCAAGAGTAACAATTTGTAGAATGTTTTAATAAAGTCCAGGGAACTCCATTGATGTTTTGAAGGTCGATCCAACGAAACCATTTTAAAATTGTGAATCGTGAAATGCATATGATAATTAAAAATCCCAACGGAACATATCGAAATATGGTACTGGTTTCGTTTGTCCTATGGTATTAGGCTGCCAATTTCTTTATACCGAACTAACACTATTATAATTCAGTAAAATTCCCTTATAACGAACTAAATGTAATTGTAAGCTGCGGTTTTTATTCGCCCCCAATAGCTGCTATCGAGAGTAGTCATATAAAAAGTGGCGCTCCGTATAAATAAGTAGAGCCAAATATATTTTAAATCAAGTTTTAGTCAAATTTAATTTTTTAATAAATAGCACGTCAAATCTGAAGTTAGGTATAGAAAAAAGTCGGCTCTCGACAGCAGCTGTCTAAGAAGCACAGCTCTATTATCCAAAACCAAATTAGTCATTTTCGGCATGAATTTTTGAATTTTAGACAGACCTGTATAGATATTTATCCGTTTAAATTGTATTTCACATCAACAGTTTGATAAGGAAAGCAAATTTTAATTTAAACATTTTATCAAAAGTTAAAAATATTTTCACGTTTCTAAATTATAATTTTGTCGCGTACTGTAGAAAACATCACATAAAAAATATAACTACCCTGACATCTTTGCGGTAATAGCAGAACACAAAAAAATATTGATCAACAAAAATTAGTAAATAATCTCCTAAATGTCGACTAGTAATCATGTCTATCAAACTATCATGATACTTTCGCTGATAGAAACATTTTATTCCGAAATTGTGTTGGAAAATAAAATCACGAAATCACTTAAATATTTATATTTTCTTATCTCATAATTTATTTATATAAAATAAAATCGAAAAAAAAACATAAAACAAATTGATTTTTCCGACGCTATCAAGCAACACCGAGTATTAATGGATTTATTATTGTATTTCAATTTAATAAACAGAGAAACATAACAAATGTTTAGTTTTTATTGAATTTTATTTTTTATCAGTTTATGATAAAAAAAAAATTATCAAGATAAATAAACATTGTGTTAAAAATTCGCGCGAAAAAAAAAGCAAAACACGTAATCTTTCAATAATAATATTTATTATTAATAATGAAAATCCTGAAAAAATTGTTCACCTTCCGCACATCGTACATATAATATCGATATTAATTATTTCCACTCAAATAAACAAAAACACTAAACTTTAATTTACTCACCAAAAATGTGAGCCCAACAATTTCGACCGAAACTGAATACAAATTGCCATCTTTAGTTTTATTACAATCAACATTTTTGTTTCGCACTAAAATCGTGTGAAATTGTCCAAGTTTTGGTGAGTAAATTAATTGTTTATAAAATTTACGTATAGATATTAATTTTAATTATTTATAAATACATTTAAAAACGGTTTCGTAAAAGTAATATTTTTTTATGAAGATGTTAAATTTATTATTTTGTTTTTAATTAACAATTTATTCGTTAATTAAATTATAATATTTTACAATGATACATGAATAATTAGTATTAGTAAAAAGAATTTAAATTATTAAATTATTATTAATAAAAATATATTTTTGTGAAAAGTAATAAAATACAATATATTCATAAATCAACTGTACAGAAATGAATTTAAGATGAAAATCTGATAGAAATCTAAAAAAATACAAAACACGTTAAAAGTCATTTAATGTTTTAAATGTTATATCAAAATAAAATGTAATAAATCTAATTCAAAAAACCTTACAAAAATAAAATAACAAACAAAATTGTTAAGACCAAACCGTTAATAAAATTTAAATTATTATTATTATGTAATTAATATAAGAAAACAAAAGAAATAAAAAAAAACTATTACAACTTATGAGAGAAAAAAAATGTACCACTATCCATTTGTGTTTATTTTGGGTTCAAAAAGTCCGACATCATGCAACATTTATTTTATGGTATGTAATTTAAGGTAAGTTAGCAAATACAAATTCGTGGCATTTCGTTATTTCTCGTGCGGAGTTGCTAGACTCCCATCGGGCGCGTCCCCAGGTGGCGGATAGGGGAAAACTCTCACTGACTTGTCGGGCGGGTAAATGGGAAATAAAATACCATTCGCGGACCAAAACTAGCTAAGGGTGGTTCCCTGAAAATAATAACCAATATGGGGGACTCGAAACGAGATAACCTTACGGCGCAGGGAATCGGATACCCAGTGCCGGCGACTTTGAGGGGTGAGCAAGCGGGCTCCCAGTCGTCGATATCCAATGACCGCAATACTTCAGAGCTGATGAACTCTGACCCATTTGGAAGAAGTTCCATAGTGCAAAGATCACCAACATCATTAGCTAGAACAGTTGAGATAGAAAATGCAGAACTACGCAGACAACTATGTAACATTGAAAAAATTACGTCGGATTTAATGAACGAAGTAAAATCTCTTAAGTTAGAAAATGAGAAACTGAAAAATTCTTTACAATCAAAGGAACCTGAGGAACAGGATGCTTCAGTTTTCCATGAGAAAAATGCTTTGCAACCCAAGAAGCCAGAAGAACAGTGTGCTACAGAGTACCACACTGACGAAGAAGAATTAAGAGAAGAAACTGACTGGATCTTAAAAAAGAACAGGAAGAAAAGACCTGCGAAAAAACGGAAGGCAGAATCTTCTCCAGAGATTGTAGCTTCAAGCCGCACTTCAATAACTGCTGTAAATATTAAATCAAAATCAGCAAAATGTACCAGCTCAGGAAAACCAAACTGCCAAAATTAAGGAAAAGGCTCCACCACCAATCAACATTATTGGCGTAACTGAATATAGTACTATCCAATCGTTAATGAAATCGGTGACTACAAAAGATTACAGAGTTGTAGCACTGAACAACAATATTTGGAAAATCAATACAACAGATATTGAAAGTTATAGAGCCTTGGCTTCAAAGCTGACAGATGACGGCAAGGAATGGTACACATATGAGGACAAAAATGATCGTCCGATTAAAGTGATGGCCAGAGGTCTTCATCCAACCTGTGCAAAGCAGGATATAATGGAAGACCTTAAACACCAAGGCTTCAAAATAGAGGATGCGGTAAATATCCTAAAGAAAGAAAAAACTGTAACTGATCAAGGGATTAAAATGAATAAAAGGGGGCTCCCATTGTTTATGCTTACTTTTAATAGCACGGAAAAAGTGGAAAAAATTTTCAATATTAGGGCAGTCCTTAACATGAGAGTTCGAATAGAAGTGTTAAGAAAATCCACAGGCTTGATACCTCAGTGTAAGAAATGCCAAGGATATAATCACACGCAGAAATATTGCAAACGAGAGCCTAGATGCGTGAAATGTTCGGGAAAACATCTCGCCCAAGATTGTAGGTTCACAAAAGCTACGCCTCCAAAATGTGTAAACTGTAATGGAGAGCATCCCGCTAATTATAGAGGATATGAAGTAGCCAGGGAACTTCAAAATCTGAGAAATAAAAAACAACAAGGCCCGCTAAACCGTGGGATGTTCAATAATAAGACAATATCTAAAAATCCAGTGGTAGAACTACCACTAACAAGTGCAATAGCAGGCCGAAAAACATACTCCCAGATTGTACAACAGCGGGAAGTAGTAAGTAACAACGAAGACGGTCAAAGCCTAATTCTTGAAAAAATTTTAAAGAATATAGAAGCATTAAACTTAAGGCTACTAAAACAAGAAAGAAGCCTGGACGCTTTAAATAAGCGGTTAAATAAGCAAGAAACAGTGAATGAAATCACTTCTATGATGTACTAATCTATGAAGATGAATAACACATTCAGAATCGCCAATTGGAATGCAAATGGGCTGTTGCAACAAATTCCAGAGTTAGAAATTTTCCTAAATATAGAAAAGATAGATATATGCCTAATTTCAGAATCTCATTTGACAAAAGATTCATTCGTTAGAATTCGAGGATACCAGTGCTATCACGCCATCCACCCGTCAGGAAAAGCGAGAGGAGGTTCAACCATATTTGTGAAGGAAAACATCAAACATTACGAAGGAGTAAAAATTGAAGAAGAAATTATGCAAGTAGCCACCATTAATGTTCGAATAAATAGTCAAAAGGTAATCAATATATCTTCAATATGTTGCCCTCCACGTTATAATCTGACTAAAGAAAACTATGTTACGTTACTCAAATCGCTCGGTTTTAACTTCATAATCGGAGGCGATTTTAATGCTAAAAATACATATTGGGGATCAAGGCTAACAACCCATAAGGGTAAGGAGCTATTTGCAGCTGGTCGGGCACTAAACTGCGAGTTCCTGTCTGGAGGTAAACCAACATATTGGCCAGCGGATACAAATAAGATACCAGATTTGATAGATTTCTTTGTAACAAAAGGGATATCTGTAAACTACGTATTACTCGAAAACAGTGAAGGAATTTCATCTGACCACACACCTGTCATTATGACACTCAGTGATACCATTATCAAAAAAGAAAATTTACCTAGGTTAACAAATAATAAAACAAACTGGGACCTCTTCCGGAAAATAGTCGAAGACAATACGGAACTACAAGTACCAATTAAAACTCCGGCAGAACTTGAGGTTCAATTGGAGCTGCTGAACAACAGTATTCTGCAAGCAGCATGGCAGAGTACTCCTCCTACTTGTAATCAAACGGAAAGTTACATCAACTACCCAGTAGAAGTGAGAGATCTGGTTAGAGAAAAGCGGAAAGCTCGAAAAATCTGGCAGAGGAATCGAGCACCACAAAGCAAATCACGACTTAATTATTTAAGCAACAAATTAAAAATGCTTATCAAAGAAGTCAAGAACAAATCTTTTAATGAATACCTGGCTGGCCTTTCTGGCAACAAAGACACTAATTACTCCCTTTGGAAAGCAACTAAAGTTCTTAAAAGGCCTAAAGTACAAATAGCTCCTATCAAGAATGACGATGGAACTTGGGCTAGAAGTGCCAAAGAAAAAGCTGCATTGTTTGCAGACTATCTTGAAAACACATTTCAACCCCTCCCAAGGCAAACAGCTGAAGAAAATATAATTTCAGTAAATAAAGTGGATAACCTAAACATAAAACCTGTAACACTACAAGAGCTAAAAGATGAAATTAAAAACAACTTAAGTTCAAAAAAATCCCCTGGTTATGATTTAATCACTGGACTTATAGTTAAAACTCTCCCAGAAAAAGGAGTACGAAAATTACTGCAAGTAATCAATGCAGCCTTCAGATTAAAATACGTTCCATACCAGTGGAAAGTGGCAGAGGTGATAATGATTATAAAACCTAACAAGCCGCCAAACAAGAAAACATCGTACAGGCCGATTTCCCTACTTCCTATAATTTCAAAATTATTTGAAAAGTTACTACTCAAGAGATTAAAATCAGTAATAGAAGACAGAAAACTCATTCCTCCTCACCAATTTGGATTTATAGAGAGACACTCTACCATAGATCAAGTGCATAGAATCACAGATCTAATTGAAGATGCTCTGGAAAATAAAAAAATATGCTCAAGTGTATTCTTGGACGTATCTCAAGCCTTTGACAAAGTATGGCACCGAGGCCTGGAATATAAACTACACAGAGATCTGCCGAAGCAGTTTTACCTGATTTTAAAGTCATATCTAGCTGATCGACGCTTTCGTGTGAAACATGAAGAGGAATACTCCGAATTAAAGAAAATATCGGCGGGAGTTCCACAAGGGAGTGTTCTGGGGCCGATACTCTATATACTTTATACGCGAGACGTGCCAAGCACAAAAGGAACAAATATTGCAACATTTGCGGATGATACTGCAATCTTGGCAACTGGAAACAACATAGAGGAGTCAACCAGCAAATTACAAAACGCTGCTAATTCATTGAGTAATTGGACGAAGAAATGGCGCCTTCAACTCAACGAAACTAAATCTGTACATATAAACTTTACCAACAAAAATGTTAATTGGTTACCTGTTCGACTGAATTCACAACTTATTCCACATGCAAACACGGCAAAATATTTAGGAATGACCCTTGATGCTAAACTCAAGTGGAAAGAGCATGTTAAAAAGAAAAAAGAAGAGTTAAACATCAAATATAGAAAAATGTATTGGCTCATAGGAAGGAACTCTGAGCTAACATTACATAATAAACTGCTATTATATCGGCAGATATTGAAACCTGTATGGACGTATGGTATACAGCTATGGGGCTGTACCAAGAAAACTAACGTAAAAGTAATTCAAACTTTTCAAAATAAAGTCTTGCGTAGTATGGTCAACGCACCATGGTATATAAGGAATGATAACCTTCATAAGGATCTAAAGATGGAGTACGTCAGTGAAGAAATTAAGAAATATGCTAGGAAACACGTACAGCGCCTCAGTCAACATGAAAATGCGGATTTGCGTCGTATGCTGAACAACCAAAATCCAGTAAGACGGCTTCGAAGAACGAAGCCCTTAGAACTAGGACAGATAAATTAATGAAGTATCCAACCTGGAGCTAACCGATGGGTTATTCTCCTCAAACAGTTAACATCATTTAATATAGATAAATTACTAGATGAAATTGTATTCAGTTGTAATATTTGTTAAATAAAAAAAAAAAAAAAAAAAAAAAATTTCGTTATTTTATTTTTTTTAGAGCACTTTCATTATGGATTAACTAAAACTCTTTTTAAAATTTCTTTTCCAATATTATTCGGGAGGGAAAGAGATATTGGTGAAATGGAAAATTAATCCAGAAAACCAGGATTACATAAAATAATTGTTCTCTACTAAATAACTATCATTAAAGTATTTAATTCGAAATGCTTCTGTTGTCCTACAATATTTAACATCATTAGGTAAGGAATTCCATAAACTGATTTCTCCCATAAAAAATGAAGAATTCATAATTTTCGTACTGTTCTTCGAAATTTTTAAAGCTTGAAGCCGACTGGGTTTTAATTTCTCTAATTTAAAAAATATGTACTCCGGTTCTTCGAGCTTCAAAAATTTGAACAAGGACATACATGCCCGGAAGGAACATACCAATAAAATATCAGTATACTCAGAAATATGATTATACTTTCTTAATCCATTTACGTATCTTATACATGAATTAAAGATCAGTTGTAAATTGTTAAAATATTGTTTTTGAAGACTGACTATAACAATAAATCCATACAAAAATGCAGTAAAATATATGTATGTTTTGACTAAACGGAGTCAGAGATTCGAGTTAAGGTGTTTCGTGGTATTCCAAAGAATTCTAAGTAGGAAATTAATCCTTTTACATATGTTCTCCTCATGATACTGCCAGCACAAAGTCTTGTCAAAATGTACACCTAAATTATTAACCGTATTAAAAAAAATTATGTCAGTTTCATTCACAACAAGGGAAAATGTTCAGTACAGAGCTCAGAACATGCCAAAAAATGCTGTGTTCGCTGCTGTTTAATTCAAGTTTATTTATTGTGGACCATTCAGAAATAGTTTGAATATCCTGGTTAACCATTTCAATCCAAAAAAAAGTATTTTTGCGAGTCAGTTTTTGATCCATTACCTCCTTCCTGCGAAAATTGTATACTATTGTCAACCGAAAGCGCAAAAAAATGTGTGACTTGCAATATTAATACAAAAATTTTGTAAATAAAAAAATAATAAATGGAGTCTAAGAATTATCGTGGTCAGAATAAAGTGAAAAAATAAAAACTAATTATAATTTATAAATAATCTTCTGCTTGTTATTAAACCGTAATAATAAATCGCCGTGTGTTTTATTGGTTCTTGTGGGCGCTTTTCTGATATTTATTTGTCTACCTGTTCGTCTTTGGGCAATTTCAAATTTATCCGATTAGCTATAGTTCTGTTGATCGATACTGCTTATTCAATTACAGGGTCTATTTAAAGTTCTGCATAGTTCGACCAATTGTTTCTAAGAAGTTCGCTTCTCGCAAGACGAGAAATATGACAACTAGATCAATTTTATCAAGCATACTTTAAGTTCAATTTTATTTTTTCCTAAATTTTATTTTGTTTAGTTCAAATAAAAATTGCTTGCTTGCCAGACGATTAAGAATTGGACATCGGGTCCCAGTCAAAAACTAATTATTAATAAGTTAACATCTCCAAGACTCGTGGTTAACATAATTGCGACTAATCACGAACAATTTAGTAGAACCGTTTTGCTAAACCGCCCAGCCAATTTCAGTATTGCTTTCCTTGTTAAAAATAAAAAAATTAAAGTGGCGGTTCAACATATCTCGCGCAGCGGTGCTCAAAAATCTCGAGCGCTCGCCGTATTTATTAGACTAAAATAACAACTTTTTTTTTAAATCTACGGTGCCACTGACTTTTAAAAACAATTTATTCAAACCAGCAATGGGCTCTTAGCATTTATAAACATTCGCTTAAAGAATACATAGAGATATCTACATAGAGATATTTTTCTGGTGCCCTCGATTATAATAGGTTTGTTGTGGGTGTACCTTCAAAACTCTTGGTTGAAACGGTGAGAAAAAAATTAATTTTTATTTGTGTAACGTTACAATTGTATACTTTCCAAAATAATTGCAGTAAAAATGGTCGTAAATTGCTTGCCATTTACCAACGTCAAACAGTTAAATCATTATAAATGTTAAATTACTTTTGAGACTTATTTAATAATTTAGGTTCCCAAATAGCAAAAAGTCATATTTGTAGTTTCGAAGTGCTTAACATCTTACTTCAATAATAAATCGCACAGATATTTTATTTTATTTATGCTATGAAATATTGATAGGGGGATTTTGGTTCAATTTTTAACAGTATTATTTGTCTTGTTCCTAATTCGTTTATATTCCTGAAATAGCTCATCACGTTTGGTATGTTTCCAGCATTTAAAATTACAAAGATTAGTAAGGCATAAAATGGAATTATTCAACCAAGGTGGATTAGTTGTCTTTATAAAAATAGTTTTCAGGGGAACGAACTTATCGAATAACCTACGAATACCATCAATTAAAAAGTTTACCTTATCATCAGGGTACAAAATCGATGATTGCATTAAAATGAATTTAACCGCAATTACAAAGATTTCTAAAGCAGCATTTGCATTAAAAGTTATGTTTAACATTTTAAAGCAAATTGCACAAATTAAAAAAATATACCAACATAAAATTCGCTAAAACAAGCGGTCTTCAATATTTATATGAATTATAAATTCAAGCACGTGTTTTAAGTTATTGATATAAAATTCACTAACTCAAACCGAATTTAATTATGTACAGGTACCCAGCAAACCTGAAGTCATATTAATTTTTTGGTTTCGTCTCATATCAGTCCTACATTAGTAATTTAGTGACATGCACATCAAATATTGGTCATTGTGTTGACCACTACTCGTTAGTGGGTCTTATTGTGATCATTATGCTGGTTACTTAGCCATAGAGTATCACATATTGGTCGGTCTGTTGACCACTAAAGCATAAGAAATCATATATTGGTTGTCCGTATGACATGAAGTTATAAAAAGTCATGCGTTGACCATTTCTATGACTTAGAAATAATAAGAAGTCATTTTTCAATCATAATTTCGACTGGTCATTTATCGAATATACTGGTTCTAGATAAGACACTTAATGACTTTTTTTTGTGATTTGTAACCAGCTTGTGCTTTATTTCGATCACATGTATTAAGTTATGGAATTCAATAATCAAAATAAAACTCAATAGGATAGTTCACTTTAAAGTCATTAAAGTGTCTATAATTTAGAATGAGTGTGACGAATATTCCCAATGGCACAAGATGCTGTCAAAATACGATACAAATCTAACACAATTTAATTTTCACCAAACATGGATGACAAACTAAAAAAACCATCAAGTTGGAAAAAATTAAAAAATAATAGAAAACTCCAAAGACGTTTTCGAAAAATAGCTTTGTCAAGATTTTCAACATTTAACAATCAGGTAAACAACAGATTTAGTGTTAAATTCAGTGAACATGAAGATAATTTGGAAAATGAAAACTCATCGTTTGCACATCCATCCCCATCAGGATTGAATAATTTTTTCAATTCAGCCATCTACGAGTTCACAACTTATTAGTCACATAGAATTCACAGAAAATCAAATTAATGTTATGCATTGCTCTTATGCTCAAGATGATAGTATGCATGGTAGCGCAACTAGTGATGCTTTTAATGACAACGACGATATTTATTATTTTAGTCCAGAAGAAAACTATGACGAGAAAGAAAATAATGATGATACTATTGATAATGTGAATGAATCCTCTATACATGCTCTGGCACTAACGGAGAACGATTGCCATTCAAAGAATTTTTGAAATCCTGGACACACCAGTATAATATACCACAAGCTGCTTTAAAACCACTAATCAAAGAACTAAATGAAAATTTTAACGCCAATTTACAAAATGATTCCAGATCATTAATGCAAACTCCCCGTCAAACAGGGCACAGTTTCTTACAAATAGAAGGTGGTGAATATTGGCATCAGGGGCTTGAAGTATGTTTAAGAACATATATCTCAGATTTAAAGGAATCAATGTCGATTTCAATAAATATTAATATTGATGGTTTACCTATTTTTAGAAGTTCTAAATCAGAATTTTGGCCAATATTATTTAACATAAGTATTTGAAATACCAGAATTTAAGCCTATGGTAATTGGAGTATTTTACGGAACGAGTAAGCCAAAAAAATAGAACAATTTTTGAAACCGTTTGTCGATGAAATGATTCCAATTCTCGAGCTGTGAAAATCCGATGTTTTAACGCTTGTTAACAGCTTGTTTTAACGCTAAACATGAATGTATAAAATGTACAACTGTAGGAGAATATTCACATACCTCAAATACGACAGTCTTCCATAATCAAAATGGTTCTTCTAGAACAAATGAAGGATTCCGAGCAAGAATGTATGGCTTACACCACAACAACTATAAAACCAAAATACCTAAAGGTCCGTTTTATCGCACAAAAATGGAACCAATCACATCACCATTAATTATTACGAATAAAATCGTTAGATATGATTAAAGATATAATTGTTGGAGATCCTTTACACGTTTTACATCTGGGGATTGTAAAACGATATTTAGTGTGATTTAAAGACGGCAGTTTAGGATACGGTTCAAAGTGGGACTCGAAAACAACACATCTTATTAATGAGAAGTAATTAAAAATTACATTACCTCAAGAAATACGTCGTAGAGCTAGAGGTATAGATGTTATTGCTTTTTGGAAGGGGAGCGAATTTGCCTCTTTTATTAATTATATAGTCATAGTCATCCTAAAAGATCACTTACCTGTGTGTTATTCTGTGCAACAACTATTTTCTCCTCTAAACATTATAAAAAATATTGGCCATTTTCCAGGTCTTTATCAGAACATTTTGTTGACAACCATCCTACATTGTATCCCGATCACGTAACATCAAATCCACATAACTTCTGTCATGTAGCAGATGAGGTTGAGCGTTTTGGGCCAATGCCAATAATATCAACATATCCGTTTGAAAATACTTTGTATCATATTAAAAAAAAAATAAAGTATGGCAGTTTACCATTGACTCAATTGGCTATCCGAAATAACCAAACGAGTGGGTAAACGAATTTCGACAGAAAATTCCCCAGTTTAAAAATATCCTTTAAAAATTGATAACACAAATATTAAAACATTTTTGTGTATAAAATTAAAAGATAATTTCATTTTAAGAAATAATTTTGAAGATAAGGGGTTTCTAAATTTGAACAAAGATATTATTGCGATGGAATATTGCGTTGAAATAAACGAAAATCCTTTTATTTATGGACGTAAGATAAAATATCGGGATGATTTTTTCTTAGACTCTATTGACGATTGGAGTCGTGGTTTTAGACAACATTATACATAGCCGCTTCACTTTATTAAATTTCCGCTATACCATATTTTAGTCGTTTTGCGAGCGCTGATGCTAGTTTTTGTATGGTCGCTTTAGTTTTATTTTATTCCGACAGGTAGTGCTTTCTCTACATTTACAATCGTCAATAGTATCGTCTAATATTAATGAATATTATATCTCAAACTCTACCGAATTTGGTGCTAGTGAGTCATATTCAACAGAGGAAATATTATGCAAGTTAGTACCAATAAATAATGGAAATGGTCGTGTTGCATTTATACCGCTGCAGCACACTCTGAACTAAAAAATATATGAAGTCAAAATAATCAAATAAGACACAGAGTTGAAATATTTGTAAATGTATTCATGAATAAAACAAATGTATCTTAAAAGTAAAACTTAAATTCAGCCTTTTATTTCCAAAAAAATTCTAACTAATACTAAATAAAATTCATTTACTAAAATGGAGACAACATAGATTTGACCAAAAATCAAAAATATTTAAATAAGTTTAAAAATGTATACCAGAAAGTAGAATAGAATCCTAGCAACCACCGGTAGCTTTGATGGTTAAGGCTGCGGTTACAGTGGATGCGTGTTCTGACGAACTTTTGTTCTGACGAATTCGTCAGAACCATCAAATACTCAAAATCTAATGAATGTGGTTAGAGTACATGCTACCAGTTCATCAAAATATTCACGAATACGCACGAACAATTTTTGTTTCAAATTAATTTGATTTTTGTTACGAATTCATGCGAACATATATCATTTATAATGGATATTGAAAAGCTAATAAGTTTAGTTTTTAGAAATCGGAGTTTATGGGATTTAAAGGACAAAAATTACCCCAACCGAGACATATCCATATATGAAAGCAAAATAGACGATGCCGATTATAACTTTTTGATAAGTTTATTGCGCTTTATGAGAAAAGTTCCCGAGGATCGAAAAATGATTGTCCGTAGCAAACTACAACAGAATTTTTGTGACGAGGAAAATTTTAGGTAACAATTTTACTGTAGCTCAGATTCTCAAATTCGTCATCAAGAGTTTCACAGTAACTCTTTGGGTTCACAAAGTGTCCCTTACCGGGAAGCTAACTCTTCAGAAGGAGAATCGTCAAAAATCACGTGGGGATCTGAAAACCGTATAGCTCATAATCACAAATTAATATATACAGATGCTTTATGCCTAAGAAATTTATGAAATTTTACAAAATCACTGATAAAAGCGACAATTGCGTGAGTAAAAAAAGAAGTTTGCCATGTAACCCATTGTCTTTGCTAAGATGGTATAAATCTTTACTATTTATAATTATAATATTCAGTGTCTGCATCTAGCGTAAATATTATTCGTTTTGTCAATCTTTTGTTCTTGCATAGCTCTAACCATTTTCATGAAAAACCCCGATTCATATTAAAACTGAAATAAACGAAGTGCACGTATGATTTGCTTTAAGTACCTATGTATTTATTACATCTATAGTACGCATAGATACAATACATACATATTTAGCTTTTAGTGCATTATGTATTTTACAATTTGGTTTTTAAAGAAATTTCCGTAAATTATTGTATGCAGGATAAAAACAAAACAAAGAATACGAGTAAGACTAGGTACGTATGTACTCTCTTAACGTATTCTGATTTATAATTTATTTGAATTTTGAATATTCGAGATAAATCTGTGGCCAGAAGGAAAAACGGCAAATTCATAAATTCACATTTTTCAGGAAAACGTTTTTAAAATTAAGAGTTACTTAAAATCGTATGAGTTTTCTGAATTTTTGTTTTTTTAAATGATAATTACGGTTGTTTGTAGTTGCTGGATTATTACAAAAAATTGATATAATATGAATTCGAATATAGAAATTTCAAATTTGAAATAAACCGATTTTATAGCTTAATCCAAGGAATTTTCAACATTTCTAATTTCAATCCATATACTTCCTCGGTTATATGTCTTAAATCATAATTTAATTTTTGACGTGTAACAATAGAAAATATGTAGGTTTGTTGCCAATAGATAAAGCAATAGATGCCAGTATTTAAGTTAACTAACCATTTCTGGCACCAGTTGATTCAGAAACTCAACAAAATATTAAATGGATCACACTTATTTCATTGCTAGAGATTCCTAAACATATCTATCAAGCAATAGTGCGGCGCTATCACCACATCAACACTGTGATCTTGAAAGAGTGGGTACGCGCGTAAAAATGAAAATAAAAATAATTCATTAAATTAAAAGAAATTAAAAATACGTGCATCACCAAATAAAACTACAAATTAATATATTTAAGAAAAATAAATTTATTTTCCTTGTAACAGAATTCTCCAGTGCGGATCTTGGGTATTTTCTGCGTGCCGACTATACAATGTTTTCTAATTAAAACTAAAAGCTGATGGAATCATTTTAAAAATTACTGTCTCTTTTTAAAAGAATGCATTGCTTATAACAGTAACTTTAAGGGGAGGTTCTCATGAAACTCGATCCGAAATCCGGTTTTTTTTATTTCATTTTTTGATAGCCTATTATGTGTAGAATATATTTCCCAAACCGTTTGACTGAAATAAATTTCATAGAAAAGTTATGGCACAATAATTCGACCCACTTTTCTACTTTTCAACTCAAAAAATCGTTAACACAATCTTTAAATGCATTTCCTGAAAAACGATGTTTTTTATATCTGCCTCCACGATAACTCAAAAACTACTCAATGGATCACAATTTTTTGTTTTTATTGTGAAGTTCATTTAATTTGTTGGAGGATAAACCTAAATGCAGATAATATTTGACGTTTTTTTAATTTTTTTATAGCACTTTAAAAAGTGGAAAAGGCGTGAAAAAACGATTCCGAAAAATTGAACGTCCGCCATTATTTTAATTTTCGACTTTTTAATGATATTGTTGGTACAACCTCCAGCAAATATTATATATTTTATAAAAATCTTTGGTTTTCTGATTTTTGATAGTTTTCGCAAGTGGTGTACAGTGGAGACCGATAAGTCACCTTTTTTGGAGAAGGTCACGTTACAATACGTATAAGCAATTCCCAAGACGATATTATTCTTAAATTAATTTTTTTTTTTGTACTCTAAAACTCAATAATTAAGTGTCCAAAATCATTAAGTTGTTTATTTACGTCAAAAATTGAGAAAATCACTTTATTTTTTGGTCGCTTGATGAGAACCTCCCCTTAAGACGTCGTTTTTTAGGATGATTTTTGAATATTCTTGAAAACCAACAAATTTGTTCTCTGCAAATTTTGAAAAACGATTCAGTTGGTGCTTTAAGTTTACCAAACTCGTTTTCAACACTTTATTTTTGTATTGAATCAAATATTCTGACGATTACATGATAATTCTTTTGACATGTTGAATGCAACATACACAGTAAAAAAAATTGAATTTTTAATAAAAATTTTGTGAATTTCTTCTCATAAATTTACATTGTTACTATAATATTACATGAAAACAGCAATTTTTCAATATTCAATAAAATTGGTGATTAAATGTATTTTTCAATCAGAATACAAAAATGCAAGAAATTAAATCGGAACAAAAATTATGCTTTGGAAATCGAAAACGATACAGACCTAATAAAAGTAGTTTCAAAATGAATTATAAGTCAAAAGTGGTAAATTTAAAAAAAAAAATTCATAACCTTTGTTTGCATAACATAGAATTATAAATTTTATTTTTTTTTTCAATATGCATCATTAAAGTTTTGCATACGTTTAATAATAAGGAATGATTTATAATAAAGTTTGATATACATAAATGAACGAAATTTAATATTAAGAAAATAAATGAAATTAGAAACATGGAGTTTCATTAACCCTCCGAAAACACACAGGGCAACAATTCAATAATCAAAAACCAGCTGTACCACAAGATGATCGACCGCAATTACAAAAAAGAGCAAGATGATCAATTTGCCCTTAAGCGAAGGATAAAAAAACTAAAATGCAATGTCCGCCTTGCTTGCGTCCTATGTGCGATGAACATCTTGCACCGAAAGTCATGGCGGATCCCGATTTTAAGTTTTGGGGGAAGGGAGGAAATTATTTATACGTAAACAGAAATATCTTTTAGGGGCAGGTTGTTAATTAAAAGCAACATATTTTTTGTTTAACAAAACCCGGTTTTAATTATTTAAGACCTGTTTCCGAAACCTGTGATACAATTTTTTTAATACAAATTTAACAATTTTTTATTATGGTGTCCGAATAGTGTAATTATTTTTTGGTACATTTCCCCGCTTCACATTTTTGTTGCTTCATTTTAATTACTATAATATTCGAGAAAATTATATCAGGTTCTTTGCAACTGGGGTTTCCTTGGAAAATTTGTAAATGGGTGGATGAGGTTATGAGTGAGCGAAAGTTTGTTTTGTTCGGAGGAATCAACCATGCACTTGTAGTATTAGTGAATTTTACAATTCCTCTTTAAAATCTTTTAACAAATTCAATTTTATTGTATTTTACATTAGTTTATTCCGGAATTAACTAGCCGGATAGATAAAGAATTTTACAAAGTGAAGAAATTGGTAAGGGTTTTGCAATTAACAATTTCTTCACTGTTGAAAATTATTTATCTATCCGGCTAGTTAATTCCGGAATAACCTAATGTTTCAATTTTAAATTAGTTATTCATCGTGTTGTCAATTAATATGTTGTCGTTTTAGGTGTTTTTATAGGTTTTTACTTCATTTTGGAAGCGGTAATTACCCCGTACACCCCGCCCCCCCTTCTTTTCGGATATATCAGAAATGTCAGGTTCAAAATGATCCCATCTTCTAACGAAATCTCATCAATATCATCAAACATAAGCTCGCTGAACTCAAGATTTTGCTAATTTTCGTTAGAAATTTTATATTCGATTCATCGGCCACTTGTTTGATTTTGACCGCATATTCAGTAAAATTTAGTTAAATGTTTGGCGTTTTCAGACCTCGACTCATATGGAAAAAGGGCTTAACTTTAAATAAGCCAATGCGAGATTGTATCCAAATTAAGTAACTTAAACACAAATTTTCAGTGGGCTCTTACTCTCAAAATTCAGATAAAGTAAAAATTTTGAGAGTAAGAGAAAACTGAAAATTTTTGTTTAAAGTACTTAATTTAGATACAATCTATAATCTCGGTTGGGCTTATTTAGAGTTAGGCCCTTTTTCCATATGAGTCGAGTTATGGTCGTTGATATTTAGTGATTTTATTGCGCTTAATTATCTGGTTGTAATTTTTACAGTTTAGGTGTAATAGAAAAGTTTGTTTATTTTTAGGCTACAATAATTTTAAAACCGTGAAATATTTTAGATGATAAAACGGATAATTTATTATATTTTTAATGGAATTTGCACACTATGAGGATTTCTCCAGATCATTGAAAATTGACTCAAAATTTTTCAATTACGAAAATTACAAAAATTGTATTGGCGTTCTATGAAGTTAATGTCTGATTCTAACGTAGCCTTTGAACAAGCCTTTGTAAGTGCAATTGGATGTAAACAGTAATGCTGCAAATGCTGCTTTCGTTTTGGTTGTATACCAGTTGTAAAATTGTTACCACTGAAGAACTACTCGACATTTCGTCATCATTCTCATAATAATACTGAGAGAAATACCAGAAGTAACAGTATGATTAACCGAAGGACCATTATTAGATGAAAAAAGATTGTGGGAACGGAATTTCGTTTTAACTTACTCGTAGAATAGCACCATGGTTCGAAATGTTTGCACATATTTTAACAAATTTCAAGTCGTTATTTTGTAAATTACAATTGGAAATCCATTCGTTTTATTTTGGGCTTTTAATGGTCAATCTAAATAATCGGATATTATGCCGATTTGAAGATTTGTAACCTGCAATCGCACACTTTATTCCAGATTTACGCGAATGGAAATTCAACTTCAATTAAAATTTATTAGATTTTATTTACCTTTAACTATCCGATCTCAAAGTTCAAAATAAATATTGCATAATAAAAAACATACTACAAAAGAATGTTTAATACTAATACAAAATTATTCCGTATTTATATACATACGTATTCAATTCATCATTTTGACATACATTATTACATACCTACTCTAGATTAGTGATTTTTGCTTCACTGGGCCTACTATATACACAAATTTATTTGATTTTTCTCATCAATTTTTCTGTTTATTTTTTGGTTATTTATTTATACTAGATGGCTCTGATTTGTGTTGGTTTGTGTCTAATCTATGTCACCCATTTATAGTACCAAAAAATATGCAGGTTCAAAAAATGGCGCTACCAATTTTTTTCATGTTTTTGTTAATCTTAATTCATCTGTATGTAATCATTTGTGTCATAATGTTCCTTCAAATAATAATCATAACGAAATGGAGGCATTGGACTTGACATCGTATTTCACTTTACACAATTCAAGTATTTAGAAGTTATATATTATATTTATACAGTAATCATCCATAGTAATGGATTACTTTTGTATTATAAAATGTATGAACTTTATATTTGTACGTACACCTTAATTAAAAATTAAATGAAATAATCTTAAAAAATGAAAAACTTATTCTTGCCTCAATGTTGCTCTCTTTCGCCGATTTACATTCACGGAAATTTGATTGCTTAGATATACATTCAATGATTCCTTCAAGAATATAATCAAAAGTATTTGGACGCATCCTAAAATGCTCCATAAACTTATCTCGTTGATTTGCCAGATCTTGAAACAAATAAACAATGTATGGTATTCTTCTTTTATGTTTCTTGCAGCAAACAAATTACAGCAAAACCTCCTACTTTGGACACATCTCTATTTTGGAAACTCCTCTATTTTGGACACTTTCATTCAGTCCCTTGAAAAAATGCTCCTTTTCCTCTATATATTGGGCAACCTTTATATATTGAAAATTGGACAACAAAAGTAATCAGACAGCGAAAATGTTGAATTAACTATGGAATTAATCGGAATTCAAAATAAAAATGTTGATGTGCACGTCATTAATTTTTTATTAAAAAAAGAAGAAATTTTCCTTATATTGGACACCTCCATAAATTGGACAGTCCCTTCGCTGTCCAATATATAGAGGTTTCACTGTATTTAGTATTTTGCTGAAAAGTAAAATTTTTAATAATGGACTCTCCAAAAAGTAGAAAATCATTGATGTGTTCCATCATCTACAGCAAATTTATTACTGTTATCAAGTCACCTTTCCTCAGTATACGCAATTACTATAACCGGTTATATTCGGACGAACAGTTCTGACAAATTCGTCAGAACAAAAGTTCGTCAGAACACGCATCCACTGTAACCGCAGCCTAAGGCGGAACACGTTCTGATGAGGTTATTGTATGTATGCATGGTATAAGGGTTCGAATTCCAGCCGGAGCAAATAAAAAATAGATAAGTGAAAAATAATAATATAATTAAGAATAATTCAACTGTCAAAATATAATTAAAAAATAATTAAAAGTATTAGATGAAAAATAATAATATCGTAGTACAGATTAAAAAAAATAATGAAAATGAGGAAGAATGGAAATAAATCTTGTGTTATTTTTATGAGTATTTTCCAAAATCGTAAATCGGTTTTATATTAGCAGAGCCTTCTACTTCTAGAGTATAGAGCCATAATCATTATGACGTATTTTTTAGAAGCTTTTTTAGTGGTATAACTTTTTACTGATTTCCATAGGAATCCATAGTAAAAATGGTGTTTTTTAGCTTCAAGTTTTTCATTGAAAAAGCATAAATGTTACAAAATTTTTATACAAAAATGTTCTACATATCTTTAGCAACAATATACAGGAAGGGTTTATTGATATTAAGTAAATATTAATTGCAGAAATATTAAAATTAAATTATTTCTAAATATATTTTTCGAATTTTCTTTTTGAAAAATATATCAAAGTTGGCTCTGACGAATTAAAATAATACTTGCTACATTTATCTTTAGTTATCTTTAGTTTTACTAGTGTACGTTAGATGTCTCAGATTTATACAGAAAAATACGAAAAAAATTGTTTAATCACAAAATTATGACTCGTTCTTAATATTTTGAGAATTTGTTTTGCTTTTCCTACAATTTTTGAACTTAAATTTCCCCAAGTGGCGATTTTTGGTACGGTTTTTCAAAATGTTTACTGCCCACTGCCATCTATGTATATTGGCTTATTGCACACGATTTGTAGTAAGCTTTTCTTTTTAATTTGACCAGAATGCTGTTGTTATGAACTTTTTTTTATATTTCGGTTTAAATAAACCAATTATTACAAGAAAATGAAAACGATTTACTTAAACGAGATTTATATATGTTGAAATTCAAACATTTCAAAAAAGTGATTTCCCATATGTTTTATGTGTTTTACTATGGAAATTTTGGTTTTTTCCTCGTTTCTAATTCCCTTATGAAAGCTTCGTTTTTTAGATTATGGCTTGTATAATCAAGGTTGCTTTGATATTAGTCATTAAGTGAAGCATTATGACCTAATCATTTAAACACCAAAGAAGAGTTATTGTGTGATCGGTCTTTTATCGGTCATTATAAGTCATTTAACGATCCATTTTTAGTCGTATTATTAAATCCATGATCATACAGTTGTTTCTACGATTTACATTTATGACCAGGGGGTCAATTCTCGTTCTGTGAAAAGTAAAATGAAAAGTGTTTTCAGTGAGAAATATAGACTTCCGATTCACGTTCCATGAGAAGGAAAAAAATGACGTCAAAATCTTCTCATATGAAAAAAACTTTCTCACCGAGTATTTTGGTCGTGGGAATATAAATGAATATGGAAATTCAGTTTTATAACACCTAAATTTGCAATTTTAATGTTAAATGTGCAACCAAGCTATAATACTAGTCACTTTAAAACTAATTTATAAGCAAATTTATTAAAAAAAATTCAATTCATTTAAGAAAAATCCCTAAATAATTAGTTTCGTTTAGTTTAAATAAAATTTGGCCATTTTAGTAATTTATTTTATATTTTGACAAGCAATGACGAAAACTGGTTTAACTCTCTATTTACCTCTCTTTGAGAGAGTGATTAAATCGAATTACAAATTATAATCTCTTGAATCATTTATTTAGCTACTATTTGCACCATTTACCTAGCGGACCTAGCGGAAATATATATGCAACTTGATAAAATATGTTTTGCTGTGTAGCATTCAGCGTATTTTCATCGTTCTTTTTCATTTAGATAACGAGAATCGCATATTACAGTTTCGTGAAAAGATACTAATGAGAAAGACGTGATGGAAACCAAATGGAAAGATTTTTTTCATTCCATTTTTTCATAGAACGAGAATTGACCCCCTGGTCATAAAAGAAAATCATACAGAATTATATATGAATGAATTAAAGTCGTAAAAATCGGTCATTTTCGATCATACAACAACATCAGAAATCATCAAAAATTGGCAAATGATGATGTTTTTATGATTTTTATTTATGACTATGTCATAAAATGAAACCATAGAAGAGGATATATACTCGATTTAAAGGCTCATTATACGATTTCTGGTTTGCTGGGTAGACTTTTCATTTTTTCAAATGTAATTTATTACATTAAGCCCACCAAACTTAAAAAAAATTGGAGTCTCTGAGATCTCGATCCTCAAAGCGCCAGAAACAAAGAATATCCAGTTTAACATCAGAAATAAGGCCAGTAATTTCACCCAACTTAGGAATTATTTCTTTTATGTATTATTTCAAATTCGAAATCTCCAGATTCGATTTATTTATTTTTATTTATTTATTAATTTAATTTCCTTTTATTAATACATTATTAATACTTTATTATCTTGAAATAATTAAATAAATTTAAAATAAATTACTTAGTAATAATTACCTATCAATAAAATACTCAAAATTAATTAACGTTTATATTCAACTAAGTGAAAACTAATATGAATCGAAGGACGCGGAAATTAGGAGTTTCTGTGATCGATCAAATGATCAAATTTTAGAACTATCGTCACATACTTAAAATTAAAAGTAATATATTTGACGAGGTGAGACGATATAAAAATAATAATTAATTATTTAATTAAAACATTAAACAAAATTAATTTATAGACTGATAAGAATAATAAACTCAAATTTAGCTTAATACTTTGAATTATATATATCTCACAGTCATCCAACTCAATTAACCAAGCTTTCAGCGAATTTAAGAACGAATTGATACTATTATTAGTCTTTATGTATATTAGTGGTGGAAATCTATCGATAGTACTATCGATATATCGATAGTTTCGTACTATCGAAAACAATCGATACTTCTTATATACTATCGATATATCGACCTATCCAAGTAAGAATATGATAAGTGAAAAATACTGTTTTTTCAGGAGAGCAGTATAAAGGTTTAATTAGTTCTTTTGCTGCAAGAAATAAGCGGGTCACTTTAATTGTATCGTTTATGAAACGTTAATTCTATCGTTTATACCTACTGAAGAGTATTATAAAGTGGCTTTGAATTCTTTTAACTGGATTTTTAGTTAAAAACGTATTATTTTAAGAATATAAAATCAGTCATAACCTTATCAATTTTAGAGATAATACTTTAAGATTTTATCATAATAAGAATTCGACATCGTAGAGTCCAAAAATCGTATTCCCTGAAAAATGATAACTGACGTTTTCATGGTCTTAATTGGATAGGTCGATATTGATATTTTATTCGTACAAGAGAGTTTTGCTATTATGCGATATAACTTTAGTTACGTTTTTCTTGTTGTCATTCCTTGTTTTGCTAGTCAAATTATTGGTGATTAACGAACCCAAACGGTCTGAAAGCCAAAAAATGTTGAGATGCTGATTTTCTTACATAAAAACGATTGGCTGCTTTTAAAACAAAGTGGGAAACTGGGAAACTTTCCGATTATAATAACCTCCCTTGACTTTATAGTTTCTGGTTGTAGTCAACGTATATGTAATTTAATAAAGTTTATAAATTTATTATCCGATAGTATCGATAGTATATCGATAGTCTTTTAATTTGTGTCGATAGTTTTCTATCGATTGTTTTTTATGTTACTATCGAAACTATCGATAGTTGAAATTGTCGATAGTTTTTCACCTCTAATGTATATTACTAGCTGATTATACAGCATAGCGGCGAAATACGTAAAAAAACGTCCATAGAATTTTTTATTGGAAGTCGGAACCAAACAATTGTGTTTTCTTATCGGATAAGACGTTTCTTTAGTATTTAGATTCCCGCTCCGAATGAAAAACAATTTAAGCACAATACAAATTTATAAATTTTATATTGTGAGAATATTAGCTTTATGAAAAAACGGTTTACTTGACTCATACCTTGACGGATTATGTCAAAGCAACCTTGATTATACAAGCCATAATCTAAAAAACGAAGCTTTTATAAGGGAATTAGAAACGAGGAAAAAAATAATAAATTCCATTGTAAAACACATAAAACATATGGGAAATCACTTTTTTTCTTAAGACAAATTTGTCAATGAAAACGTTACTAATTCTTAATTATGATTTCTGAAATATTTTCATAAATATTTGAATTTCAATATATATAAAAGTCGTTTAAGTAAACCGTTTTCATTTTCTTGTAATAATTGATTTATTTAAACCAAAATATAAAAAAAAAAGTTCATAATAACAGCATTCTGGCAGAGCCTTCTAGAGTATAGAGCCATAATCATTATGACGTATTTTTTACAAGCTTTTTTAGTGGTATAACTTTTCACTGATTTCCATAGGAATCCATAGTAAAAATTGTGTTTTTTAGCTTCAAGTTTTTCAATGAAAAAAGCAAAAATATTACAAAATGTTTATACAAAAGTGTTCTACATATCTTTAGCAGCAATTTTCAAGAATGGTATATTGGTATTAAGTAAATATTAATTGCAGAAATATTAAAATTAAATTATTTCTAAAATATATTTTTCGAACTTTCATTTTGAAAAATACATCAAAGTTGGCTCTGACGAATTAAAATAATACTTGCTAAATTTATCTTTAGTTTTACTAGTGTACGATAGATGTCTCAGATTTATACAGAAAAATACGAAAAAAACTGTTTAATCACAAAATTATGACACGTTCTTAATATTTTGAGAATTTGTTTTGCTTTTCCTACAATTTTTGAACTTGAAATTTCCCCAGGTGGCAATTTTTGGTACGATTTTTAAAAATGTTTACTGCCATCTATGTAATGTATGTTGACTTAATGCACACGATTTGTAGTAAGCTTTTCATTTTAATTTGACCAGAATGCTGTTGTTATGAACTTTTTTTTATATTTTGGTTTAAATAAATCAATTATTACAAGAAAATGAAAACAATTTACTTAAACGATATTCATATATGTTGAAATTCGAACATTTATGAAAATATTTCAGAATCATAATAGAGAATTTGTAACGTTTTCATTTACAAATTTGTCTTAGGAAAAAAAGTGATTTCCCATATGTTTTATGCGTTTTACTATGGAAATTTTGGTTTTTTCCTCGTTTCTAATTCCCTTATAAAAGCTTCGTTTTTAGATTATGGCTTGTATAATCATGATTGCTTTGATTCTGGTCAAATTAAAATGAAAAGCTTACTACAAATCGTGTGCATTAAGTCAATATACATTACATAGATGGCAGTAAACATTTTGAAAAATCGCACGAAAAATTGCCACCTGCAGAAATTTCAAGTTCAAATATTGTAGGAAAAGTAAAACAAATTCTCAAAATATTAAGAACGAGTCATAATTTTGTGATTAAACAATTCTTTTTCATATTTTTCTGTATAAATCTGAGACATCTAACGTACACTAGTAAAACTAAAGATAAATGTAGCAAGTATTATTTTAATTCGTCAGATCCAACTTTGATGTATTTTTCAAAATGAAAGTTCGAAAATATATTTTAGAAATAATTTAATTTTAATATTTCTGCAATTAATATTTATTTAATACCAATAAACCCTGCATGTGTATTGCTGCTAAAAGTATGTAGAACACTTCTGTATAAAAATTTTGTAACATTTTGCTTTTTTCATTGTAAAACTTGAAGCTATAAAACACCATTTTTACTATGGATTCCTATGGAAATCAGTGAAAAGTTATACCATTAAAAAAGCTTAAAAAAATACGTCATAATGATTATGGCTCTATACTCTAGAGGGCTCTGATTATGTATGTTATTTTGGGATATATCAAGTCGCTTTAAGTTACTATAATAAATTCCACCTCAGCAAGTAATTTTATACCTAAGTCGAGATTGAGCTAATGAATACTATAAATACGTAAGCATCATTTGTCCAAAGTGGCTTTAATCTAAAAAGATTACGATTGGTAAGTAATAAGTGGTTTTGCAAAATATTGATATGATCTTTGAAATTTAAATTAATGTCCAACGTCACTCCTAAATATTTAAAAGATTCATAGTTATCAATTTTTATACATGATTCAGAACAATTTTATTCGGTAAGCTAATATTAGAATTATTTTGACATGTTGCAGTATGTGAGTATATACAAATATTATTACGCCTGCGGTGAAAGTTATTTGATATTTGGAACGAATCTCTCAATATTTTCAAATCATGAGCAATGTGAGAAATTACATCTAAATGATACTTTCCACTATAAGCCAGAGCCAAATCATCTGGAAACGCTATCTTATTGTCATAAAGGTTAAGTAAAGTTGAACGAGTGATTTGCTATAAATAAGAAATAGTAATGGCACAGCGCACCGAACCTTGAACCCCCCATTAAATCCTCCGGATTAAACAGAATCACTGGTTCTATAAATTTCATTTATTTTGCAAACTTGTCTTCTATCTTCTAAGTATGTGCGAAACCAATTGTTTGCTGTACAACGAATTTCATTTTTTTATCAATTTATCACACAACCACTTGTGGTCTACCGTATCAAATATCTTTTTAACATCTATAAACAAACAATTGACTATACGGTCTGCATTTAGATTCTCATAATTGGTAGATAACAATTCCATTAGAGCATTTTCAGTACTTAATCGTTCTTGAAAACCATATTGATGTTTTGTGATGACTGTTTAAATATTCATTGATGTAAATTTTGCTTCCCATCGGTAAACCGACTTTTGATAAGTCAAATTTTTGCTTTGTTTCCGTTCGTATAATATCCTGCTTAATTTGTCTTCTGAAATATTTTACGTAAAGAGGCGGACAGTTTTGTGACGTCGATGTTCTATTATTATTAAATTTTCGATAGCAATAATCCATATCCGTCTTGTTGACATTCCAATCATTTCATTTTCAAGAAGATAGATAACTAGCTCCTCGGTGTTTTCAGCATGGATCAACGGGACCCGGCGAATCCCGAATATTTTGTATAGCGGATTGTTCAAGGTAATACATTTTTGACTCCAATCAGACTATCAATCTGGTTCACCGTGTTTTGTAACACGTTGAGTTTCTTTAAAATATTTTCATTTTGCACATCACACATCGACTTCAAATAACTCAGATCCGAACAAATTTTTGCAACAGTATGGCTTTCCATCAATTTGTGGCTTAAGCCATTATGATTTATGAGTACAGATATATTTCTCAATATTTTTTTTTTACCAATAATTGTATAATAAAATTTATATTAGGCTTATACAAAAAACAAAAAAGTTACCAAAAGGAAAACTGGGTTGCTGTTACACTCTCCTTTATCTTCATAATAAATAAAATTGTAATTGTTCGTTTGTTCAAACTCTTAAATATTTGAAAGTTCTTCACCGAGTACTTTGACATTTTGACACAACGCTGTATTCGAATACGCGCGTGATTTTACCTATATTTTTTTTTGTGGAAAACGGCTCTATCTGTTAAAACTAACAGCAACACACGCAATACTAAACATTTTTAATTTTCATTTTGAATTAATTATTTCGTGTGACATTGCATTAAAATTGGGCTGTGTCGCTCAGCATAGCGCTCATTTCGTGATTATAGTTATGCAATGCAATCGATCTGCTTTAGTTCATCAAGGATGGCTGAAAGACGTCAACGAGAAATAGCAGATCAGCGTCAAATGCGTCTCAGTGCTCAGCAATCGCGCAAATACAATCGCCGTGCATTCTGGTACAACCCAGCTGATTATTATAGTTTGAGCCGGCATGTTCTCATCGGCACTATAACTTAAGTCTGTCGGAAAAATTGAACTGCTTCAACCTGGAGAACCACCAAAGCCATTAAAAACTTTGCTTGCCGGATATACCGCATAAAATCAAATTTCTCTGCGAAATTCCTACAAATGTATTTCATCCGTGATGGAAATGATGAACTGAATGCACGTTGCGGAATTTGTTTCGGCATGAAAAGGTCCATTGTTTTCCAACTGCAAGAGCTTCTTCACGTAAAAAAACATTTAGTTCGGTTGTTCAAAACAGCAATTGACATGATGTGAACTGTTACACACAGGATTGTTATTGGTGCTGATCAAATGCCTGCTGGACAACATGTACGAAGATTCAATGCTCCAACTATAGAAGAAGTGGCAATTGTTACAGTCAGATATCAACTCCAACCTAGAGATATTATTCTTCATCTGAGAAACGAACAATTGACTAAAGTTGCAGAAACTCATCGATGCTACCGTGCCCTGTAATATCCAATAATTTTTTGGGATGTTGTCGATGGATATCACTTCAACGTTAAGATAATAAATCCAATCAATGGCGAAACAACAAATAAGAAATGCAGCACTACGAACTTATATTCATACCGATTAATGATTCGAGTGAATGAAGACAATCTCATTTTGAAATACCGTAAATTCTTTCGCTAATACAATGTATACGACAATTCAAACAGAACTTTTAATAACCAACCGTTTGAATCGGACCAAGTTTCGCTTTAAAGAATATGTTAATTTGCGAGATGTAGTTGTAAATGACGGTAATACTACTAAAGTTGGACAATTAACGGTTGCTTCATCTTCTTATATAGGCAGTCCACATCATATACATAAGTACGTCCAAGATGCAATTGCGTATGTTCGTCACTACGAGTGCTCATACCTATTTATTACATATTTTACATGCTATCCAGCTTAGGACGATATACAACAGCTCTTGGTTCCCGGGCAATGGCCGGTGGATATGCATAACATGACAGCAAGTGTTTTCACACAAAAGCTGAAATCGCTGATTGATTTCATGGTAATACATGAAATGTTTGGGTCTTCGCACTACTGGTTGTACTCGGTGGAATAGCAAAATAGAGGATTGCCACACGCACATATACTAATCTGACTCTATAGCAAAATCACTTCAAACGAAATAATCGACGAGTAATAATCGCTGAAATACCCGATGCCCACGATGATTAGAATTTGCATGAGGTTGCAACGAAAAATATGATACATGGATGTTGCGGAACACTGAATCTAAATTCACCGTGAATGATAGGCGAAAAATGATCTAAGCCATATCTTTGAGCATTAGTATCTAACACAGTTACAGTAAACGATGGATATTTTTTATACCGCCTGATTGATCTTCTTTCAGTAGAAAATGACGGTAAACTACCAAACCATTTAAATGCGAAATGGTAACATCGAAGTAGACAACCGGTGGATTGTTCCATATTCGCCTTTGCTACCAGAAACATGCAAGCGCACATGAACGTGGTATACTGTAACTCCGTTAAAACAATCAAATATGGCCATTTTTGGTGTTCAACTAGAAACAGTGATAGGATTGCAGTCATACATATCTATGAAATCGCACAGTATTAGGCTGGAAGATACATAAGCATATCATACATGATCGAAGTCCAGCTGTTGTTGACCTAGCATTATATTTAGAAAATGGACAAAAATTTTATTTCACAGCTGCATATGTCCAACAAATAGCCCTGAAACCATCGGAGGATTGAGTTTGGCATAGTGTTTGGGTTTTAGTTGAGGGTTAAGTTCAGTTCCGTTTGCTGGTTGAATTAGAGCTGAGTTGGGATTGGATTAGGATTGAGTGAGCAGTTACACTGAGGATTTGTAGGTAATTATTGTATATACATTTTATTGGGATTCTATATCTCATCCGATTTTAATGAAATTCAGTATAAATGGAAATGGGATTCTCAAATTATTTTTAGATGAAGTTCTGGGATATGGCAAGTATGATGGAACTTGGCTAATTTTCAACCGATTATGATGAAATTCGACATGTGCGTTGGAAATGGGATTGTAAAATGATTTTTTGGACGAAGTTCTGGAATATGGTCAAGTAGGATGGAACTCGTATATTTCTCAACCGGTTATGATGAAATTTGTCATGTGTATTGAAAATGGGATTCTAAAATGAATTTTATTTAAAGTTCTGAAATATATGACCAAGTACTTTTAGACCGATTGTAGTGAAATATGATATCCGTGATGAAAATGTGATTCCAAAATAATTTTCGAACAAAGTTCTGGAACATGGCGAAGTATGATGTAACTTGGCTTTTCCTTACCCGATTAATATGGAATTTGATATATGCCTTGGAAATTGAATTTTAAAATGATTTTAAAATTAAATTCTGTTATATGGGTAATTAGGATATACCTTAGCTTTTTTTAATCGATTATGATGAATTTTGACGTTTCCAACTAATAGAAGGAAATGTGACACAACAATTATTTTTAGATTAAGTTTCTTTGAGGCAGCGTAAACGTCTATATCAATTGCTTAACGATCGAGATTATCTTCGCAATAATATTTATGTTCGCCTACAAGCTTTTCTCATCAATCCTTAGCATTGAACGTTGAGGTATGCTTCCAGAGTATTTACTGCCAGAGCTGTAAGTTTATCCATACTTAAAATATTGAAGTGTGTGGCAGTAGTGTAGAGTCTCGGAATTAGCAGTATCATTTCAGAATCACCTTTCCATCGCAAATCTTGAATTTCATCAGATTCGATTAAGGAATAACCAAGTTCTACACTAATTGGATATTCCAGAATTTCATCCAAAAATCATTTTAGAATCCTATTTCCAACACACATGTCGAATTTCATAATAATTGGGTGAGAAATGGGCAAGTTCAATCATATCATACTCGGCCATCTTTCAGAACTTTATCCAAAAACTATTTTAGAATCACATAATCGGTTGGGAAATAGCGAAGTTCCATCCTACTTGGCCCTTCTAAATTTATCCAAAAATCATTTTAGTATCCCATTTCTATCGTGGATGTCAAATTTCTCTAAAATCCGTTATGGAATAGATAAGTTTTATCCCGATTGGTCATCGTTGAACCAGTATATGTGCAAAATATTTAAGCGAATCCACATACCTTAATGAATTTGAACCAAGCTTTACACAAATATTGTTTTTGGAGTTTGAGCTGAAGACTCACTTAAAAGATTCAGTTTGGGATGATTTAGAAAAAGACTTAAAAGATCGAGGTTCTGATCACCTAATTAGGTGTCAGCCATCCAAAGTTTGCATTCTGGATTCTATAATTATTTTGATTCTTATTTTAAGATAAACGTAGTTAAATCAAATATTCTTATTATATAGACCAATCTTCAAACGGGCTATCTGTCATTAACGCGTTCCTATTTGCGCACCAATAAAAATGTTGGGTTGTTTTGCTTATCTCGTTTCATGGCTCATGGATTTAGCGATCGATTAGATAATCAACAAGGGTTTTGTCATGCAATCGCCTGATTCGTTAGTGCAAAATAGTATCTTTACTTTGTCATTCGAAACTTTGCATCTAGATGCTGATTTTTGTTTTTTTTTATATAAGTCCGCTTAGGCAACTTTTCCATTTTAAACCAGATTCGCCTTTCCGAAATATTTCTCTAAAACTTCTGAGTTCGTATAGTATGTTTTGTAAAGGAAAACGCTTTTTACAATTTTCAAACCATCCTTTGTTATGTATATATATCCCCAAATGTCATTAGCTTTTCTCAGAAGGATCCTACTCAATTTCTTTTATATGCACACAAATTGAAAGCTTTTTTGTATTATTACGGTATCGTCCTAAAGAATCTTTTTTTGGGTGCAACTTGCTAAAAGCACGATTATTTTGGATTTTCTCTTTATTCACATTGTTTAAGACATCCTACTACATTGCTTGACAAAGCAAAAATTATTTATTAAAACAACAAAACAATTTCCTTAGGTAAAATTATCTAAATATATTTTCTATAGTGTACATCTAAAATAAATCAAAATTATTTTTAACTGTTGTAAAAAATAAAAAAATGGAAATAACATAAAAGGATAATTCTTGTCTAGACAAACATAGAACCGGAAAAAATATTTTAACGTACGTCATAATGTAATATATTGACTATAAATATAAATTTTATAAATATACTGTATAGTCGTTAACTTCATTACCATCATCATTTTATATTTTGCTGAAAGCTAAATTTCATGAATTTAAAGTTTTCGTGCTTTGTCGTCTATCGATGTTATGAAAAGTTTTATTAAAACTAAAAAAATTGAGATGTACATATGTTCATTGTGTAAATTACATAATTTTATTGACGATTTAATTCTAAAAATGCATTCAAGCGATTCTGTGACAATCAATTTATTTTTCAGAAGTTGATTACAGATATTTTAAAGGTACGCTGTTCATTTATTGTCAATGTAAATATAATGTCTAAACTTGCTACTGGAGTGAGGTGGGAATTGTTTTTGTTTTGACAGAGTCGAGTCAACAATAAAAAAATGTTTAACGTTTTGTAAAGCTATTGACATCAAATCATTTTGAGCGTTTTGTAAAGCTATTGAAATTTTTCCTTTACGGTGTCTTAAATGAAAATTTTGTAGCTCATCTTGCCAATCGAAGCTTGCTTTAAGCACCAATAAATATTTGGAAGTACCCCTCTGACGATAATAATTATAATTGTTGTCTTTTAAGCGCTGCTCTTGGTAGTAGATATAATGCCTAAAATGCACATAATCTTATCTGATTTCAATCCGTACTCATCCGAAACGTAAAAAATTTATAACATATAGTAATATTTATATGATATCCAAATATACAAACCCTTTTGGCTCTAGATCATAACTAAACACGTTGTATGTAAATTGAGAATCACAGCATATAATTTTGATGGTTTTGGTGCTTTAAAGGAAGCAAATTGGTAGAGGGTTTTCTCCTACATATGACGAGATAATTTATCGTCGGTCCTTCTTATATATTTTACAGATATTCTGTAAGTCTTTATTACTGGCGTGCTTCCTTAATAAATTAATATTCGACTGATATCTTGTGTCATCCAACCGATAAGCTGGATGTCGCCTAATTCGAATTCGTCATCAACCATATTACACTCAATGCTCTCTATCAAATTATTTAATGCCAGCAGCCATATGATTAAGACTAGCATTCTGTATCATGGTTATTCTGTATTCTAAGCGATTTCTGGTTGTGCCACTTAAACCTATATCATTTATTGTTCTCCTCTCTCGTTTGAATGGTTTTCAAATGGTTCGCGCTTAGGTGGTTTGAGAGGAGATTTTGTGACGTTTGTAACTTGTAAGCAGGGCTAACATTTTTTTAATTCGTTTGATATGATTAGCAATTAATATTGTATTTTAATAAGTATTTGGTTTGGGATTTCGTAAACTTAAATACTCACAAAACTGTTTAGAATAGATTGAAAATGAAGCTCATTCGCCATAATCATAAATATTCGAAACTTTATTTTACTTGACAGCATACCGCATCAGTAGGGATTTAAAAATTAACGAATTACAATACATACTTGAACATAATTATGTGTTACATAAGGTTTTCTATTAATTGGTTTAGCTCCTCTAAGCTCAAAAGCTCATAAAGCTCTGTGTAATGCTCCATAACTAGAACAAGATTAGTGTTGTCACCAAATATGACAACAAAATGAAGATCAACAATATTTTAAATTTAATAGATTTGACAACAACCACGTTTCAGAATTTTGACAACAAGTATCGCACTGGTGAAATAGTGCCATTTGAACGTTGATGTAAAAAGGGCGCTAAAAAATACTTTAATCTGAAACCTAATAATTTAAAGTATTACTTAAGACACTTAAAATATTAGAGTTGATATAAGCTTCCTGCTTACTAAACTGAAAAGCACGTAAAGCTCTAATTGTTGACTCCAAGCATAATAATAACAAAAAAGCGTTAGCTTTAAAATCAACAATGTTTAAAACTATTAATTGAATTATTAATTGAATGACGTAAATTTTAACACTAAGGTCGATGGTAATACAATTGAAGAGGTAAACACGTACAGGTATTTGGGTATTTGGATTGGTAGGCGCATGAATTTTAGGAAGCACATTAAAATTTTGGCAGATAACTGCAAGGGTCAAACGTACGAGTAAACCTAAATGGGGCGCTCAAACCAGTGGTACTGATATGTTAAGAAAGGCCATTATATCCTCCAAAATTGGATATGGTATAAATGTGTATGGAAATGGTTCGCAAGGGGCTTACAGCCAATTGATGAAAGTAGAGAATGCGTGTGCCAGAGTGGTATTAAGGCGATTAAATCAACTCCAATACATACTCTGTGGTCTGAAATGGTTGACCTTTCGATTACAGGAGAGAGTGGATCACAGTGAGAGGGACAGTGTGAATGATATCAAAGAAAAATGAGTTTTCGAATGACATGGTAGTGAGACTTCAAAGTAAGTCGGTGTAAAAACCTGCATACAGTGCTAGCATTGGACTGGAAAATATGAATCTATTTTTAAGTATAGGCAAGGCTGGTCCGCAGCTGGTTCCTAACTAATAGTCTTACAGTACATATATTTGAATATGGAGGAATATAATAAGGGGTAAAAGTTATCGCCAGAATTATGTTTGGGGAAAATCAGTCGGCAATATGTGAAACATGATATCGTTTACACAGATGCTAGTGTGATTGATAATGGTGTAGACGTTGGTATTATTATGCCCGGTACGAATGTATAATGTACGATATGAAGCCACATTCGCCGGACAAACTTTTCCAGATATCGCTACGCTCGTTAATCGTTCCATAGCTGTGAAAGACGCATGGGGAAGAATAGGATGGGTTCAAGAAATGATGATTCAAGCTAGATACCAAGTTAATGAGTTCGAAATGAGCAGTACGGGGAATAATATAACTAATCAAGGTATTTCATCCGACCCGAATATCGGTAAGTAAAAATAATGCGCCACCGATGGCGAAACATCATAGAATTATTTCAAACTAGCTGACCCGGCGAACTTCGTCCCGCCCCAAATTACTTCGTTTCGAGCAAATACTTTTGTCCTTGACGAAAATTGATTTTGATGATAGAAAAAATCAAACAACTCAACTCTATTCCCAATAGATGATTGAGTTGAGTGGACATTCCATTCCATTTTCATCGAATTCAACACTAATGTATTGAAAAGTGAATGAAATGTCGATTCAAACTCAGGCGTCTTTCGAAAATTGAGTTGTGTTTTAGATTTTTTCTCTCATTGTGGAAATGAATTGGAGTCAGTTGGAATTCAAAAGAATTCAATGTATTTTATTCGAGTTGAATTAAATAGAATACAGGCGCAAATCAATACAATGCATTGTGGTAAATAATATTTCTAGTTCTGTTCTCCGGCGCATAAATGAACAACGATGATGGTTTGCCAACTCTCGAACACGCGACGTACAACTGACCATGAGAAAAACACGGAAATTCTAGATTTATTCCGCACACTTCCAACGATTGACCTTGCGATTTGTTAATCGTCATAGCAAACGCCAAACGAACGGGGAACTGAATGCGCTTGAAGTCGAACGGTGGGTCAGTTGGAATCATAGGAATTCTTGGAATTAGAACATCTTCTCCTTTGAATTTACCCTTGATGATCGTCGCTTGAAACACGTTGTTCATCAGTTTCTTCACACTCAATCGCGTTCCGTTACACAATTTCGGATGGTTCAGATTTCGCAGCATGATTATTACAGATCCAACCTTGAGCATCAAGTTATGCGGTGGTTCGACTTTTCCGAAGGCTTTTCCCAAAATTTTCTTTCGTAAGAACCATCTCCTGGCAATTTCAAACACAATAGAAAAAGATTGAGCCTAATCCGTCATCAAAACATACAAAAAATTCAAAAATTCATTGAAAAAAAATTCAATTTTCGTCGTGGTTTTCCGGAATTTTCCGAGTTTTCCACTTCGATTTTCCAATTTTTCTCTTCTAAAAGACAAAAACATAATTTTTTGATTTGCCGAATTTTCCGACTTTTCCAAAAGATTTTCCAAAAATTTTCTTTTGTAAGAACCATCTCCTGGCAATTTCAAATACAATTAAAAAAGATTAAGTCTAATCGGTCATCAAAACATACAAAATATTCAAAATTTCATTGAAAAAAAAAATTCAATTTTCTTCGGGTTTTTTCCGGAAGTATCCGTGTTTTCAACTCAGATTTTTCAATTTTTCTCTTCCAAAAGACCATCTGGTTTGGCTACGCGCCAAATCCTATACAAAAACATAATTTTTCGATTTTCCGAATTTTCCGACTTTTCCAAAGGATTTTCCCAAAATTTTCTTTCGTAAGAACCATCTCCTGGCAATTTCAAACATAATAGAAAAAGATTGAGCCAAATCGGTTCAGCCGTTCTCAACTGATGTGCGCACATACATTTTTTACACCATTTTTATATACATATATAGATTACCAAACCATGTGCCGGACCGTTACAGTGGCTGTGAATGAGGGGAATAGGAAGGTAGTAATATTATCCGATTCCCAGAGTGGTTTGTGTTTGGTAAAATGTGAAGGTAGAAGACAAGGCAATTGTGTATGTTGATTTGATTTCTGAATGTGTTCGTATCTGTCAACGTGCTGTGACTATACAATGGGTTCCATCAGATAGGCAGATCGAAGGGAATGAAAGAGCCGATATGTTAGCTAAAAAGGGTATATTGAATGACGTGATTCAGGAGTACAAAATAATGGATGCAAGAGGCGTTCTTCGAATGTTTCAGATGGATCTGTGAAAGGAATGAAATACACAGTAATACTGCCTAGTACTCCTTTGAGAATTCCTTTCTATAAGGAGCTCAAAGAAGATACGCGAATGTTGCGAACGGTTGAGAGAACCAGGCTGAACCACGAAAACTGGAAGGAATACTTGTGGCATCATCATTTGAGTGAGAACAAAAATTGTGAGTTGTGTGGAAGTGTGGAGGATGTTGAACACCTCTTATTAGCTGGTCCCAGATACAACCAACACAGATCTCAGTTCAACATCCTTCGGAATACAAGAAATCTCAGTGATTTAATGAATGAGGGAGGATTGGCTTACAAGGAAATATATGAATTTATTACGATGAGTGGGATAACGGTTTAAAACTAATAAGGAAGAGCCGGCAAAGTATGTGTAGCAAGTAATCAGGTTCTTTATTAAAAATTAAATATTATAGTGTAAAATTGAATTGTGAATTTAAAAATATAACTAGAAATTTATAAGTTTTGATTTTTAGCAATATGGCTAAGCCAAGCCTAATAAAAAATTAAAAATAAATCATTGATCTGACAACAACAATGCCTCAGTTAATATTTTGGCAACATAAAATATCTTACATAAACAAATGTAAAACAAAAGAAATAATATAAAATCAATTGTTTATTAATAACGTGCTAAGTAATAACCGAAAACGTTATCTTCTTCAAAGCTCAAAAGCTTATAAATCTCTGTGCATTGCTCCTTAAACATGTTCGAAATTTCTTTTGTATTCTCAATTGGGTCCCGTTTTGCAATAAATATACCATATAAACGGCTTTTCCGTTTAACCGATGCACAGTGCGGCCGATTCCAAAAAAGCTGGCCAAAAGTCTAAAACTCAACTAAATTATTTCAAAATCTGCACTCACGGGTTTTTTGGGTCGCTGATGACTAATCTGAAGTCAAAATTGCAAAATTACACCTCTTCATCCCCTATTGACAATCCCTATTCATGAAACAGCCTTTATGTCATATTACAATTAAGATGCATGTAAGTTTCATGGTTGTTCGAGTGGCTGATTACGAATCTACAGCCAGAGTTTCCAAATTGAGCCCCCTTTGACATCCCCTATTGACATCCCCTATTCGTGAAACAGTCAAACTTCGAGGTGAAAGATGCACCTCGCTCTGGTCGATAATTCACTGAAAAAATCGATGAAATCTTATAAAAAATCGAAAAGAAGACTGACACATAAGCAGCAATGATATTACTAAAGAATTAAATATCGATCAAAAAACGGTTTCAAACCATTTGCGTAAGGCTAGATACACAAAAAAGCTCGATTTATGGGTGCCGCGGGAATTGTAGATGTAAATTGCTACTGAAACGCAACGAAATCAACCCGTTTTTAAAGCAAATCTTTACTGGCGATGAAACATGTGTAAAATACGAGAAGGTCGTTTGAAAAAGATCATGGTTAAAGAATGGTGGACCACCACAAACGACTTCAAAGCCAGGATTGACGCCCCATAAGGTAATGCTGTATATATGGTGGGATTAGAAGGAGATCGTACATTTTGAGCGTCTAGAACCTGGTCAAATTAGTGATTATAATCTCTATTGTCAGCAATTAACCAGACTGCAGCAAACAATTCAACAAAACTGCCAGAATTGATCAACAGAAAGCCTGTTGTCTTCCACCATGACAACGCCAGACCACACACATTTTTGATGACCCGGCAAAAATTGAGAGAGCTCACTAGGAAGTTTTGATGGATTCACCGTATATCCCAGACCTTGCACCCTCTGTTGATTATTTGTTTCGATTTCTGCAAAATTCCCTTAATGGTCTAAAGGTGGCTTGAAAAAAAAGACTGGGAAAATCACCGATTTTTCACAGATAAACCCCAGAAGTTCTACACCGATAAAATTATGAAACTTCCCGAGAAAGGGCAAAAGGTCATAGGTAACTATAATAATGGCCAATGTGTTCTTAAATAAAGCTCAGTTTGAATAAAAGAAAAATTTAATTAAAAATGGCAAAAAATCTCTCTTTTACTTTTTCCGAAAACTGTTGTCCAAAAATTGCAATAAAATCCGAAAAAGCAGCTTAAAGCAGCCAATTTTTTTTGTATTCGGAAGATAATACTTTCACATACAACCTCTGATAAGTTTTACAATCGAACACGACAGAACAACACAACTTTTTGATAATAACATATCGTATTTTAAATAATGACATTGGTAAAAATCGACTTTAATTATGGCTTTTTTTGATATTTGATACTTTCAAAATTAGTACATTACAATTTATTTTCATGTTTTACATACTTTCAGAAGTTGACTCCATTTTGTCCGATAAGAATTAGTTGTGCTTTCGATTTTCTGTATTACTTTTAACAAGCGCGTTGTTTACCATTTCTGTAACAATGTTGATACTACTCGAACAAAGGTTGCATTGTGACGAATATTCCAGAGCAGGTAGAAGGAAATGTAATCTTCTCTGAGTAATTCCTGAACGTTAGACATGTACTTTAGCCAACCCAATGGACAAAAACCCCATCTAGGAACTTTTTTTTTTGGACTTTTGGCCAGCTTTTTTCTATTTCGCCGGACTGTGCGATGGCCCAATTAACCGGATTCTACTGTATTTCAAATTTAAAAGATTTAAGAGCAACAACGCCTCAAATATCTTAGTAGTGAAATACATTTGATGTTATATGGGTGTTTAAAAATGCTAGAGAGTTAGTTATTTTTAGATAAAAAAATATTTAATTGGTTTTAGCTTTTCTAAACTTAAGCTTTGTACGAAGAGCAATGCTTCGAGCGATTAGGATTTTGACAATAACAACATATGCTTCTAGTGCCATTGAAAATTTAACAAAAACTTTAATTTGAATCCTAATTAAATTTAAAGTTTTATTTAAGACAAATAAATTTCGAATTCCTTTTCTACGTCGCATCGTAGAAGGAAAAGGATCGATAAGTGGATTTTAATAAATAGTTGTGGAAAGACACGGCAAAATAACGTTTTTGCATTAAAAATGATTTAAAATTACAATGCGAAGTGTACATAGTCCGTCACTCGTAGAGTCGCCGAATTTATGATGCTTCCGCTGCTAAACAACCCATGCCACCGACCGCCTATTTTGGCAAGTTTTAGTTCATCAAGTTCTTTACAACCCTTCAGAAGCATAAAGTTCTACGCAAATATCCAAATTGAATTAACACATTTTAGCGTAATTACCTTGTAATTGGCAGAAAAAACTCTCATTATAAGTGTTATAGGCTTGACAGACTTGATAAGAGCAGTATTGGTGTTTGTATCTTTATAAAAAAAAACATTAAACATACATTATTTCCATGTAGGGGGTAGTAATTTCCGACAAATGCTGAATGCCGGAAGTCGGGAATTAAAAAAAAAAACAATTTCCTGGTCAATTCACAAACATTTTACATAAAACTCACTAAAAGCAGCAGTTTCAGTTGAAATATTTTGTATTATTGTTCATCGAATTATCTCAAACAAATTGCGATAAAAGATTCATTACTAAGACTAGACCGTTTCTTACTACAAAAGTTCTATGAATTTCAAAATTGAACTTACTAAAGTTTACTTCAACGCCTCCAAAAAATTTGACTAATCTGAGGCCACCTTACCAGATTATCTATTTCTTTCGCAACCACTGTAATGTTAAAGATGAGTTTCCTACTGCTGCCAAATCATCAGTCAAATTTTCTGATTCGAAATCATTTCAATCGGTTTTCGGTAGCTTTACGTTACGTGATATTTTGACCAAAATTTGTATTGCTTGTCTTAATTCGTTAGATGAATAAATAGTTTGACTACACTAGATTTAGCACGACAATTAAATTTTAATTTTGCCGGTCAAGTGTTCAACATTTAATTTTATAGGATCCAAAACGTTTGTAATCTCTCCGAGTTCTTCAAACAGTCAAATAATTTTAGAAAACGGACGATCTTTGTTTCTGCGCTATTTCACCTTGTTTTACAGTCAAACAGTAAATTTAATTTTATTAAATAAGAATTTAGGCACGTACAAATTTTTTTATGGCTGGACAGACCAAAATCGACGTTTGCCAAATTCAACTAGTCTTTATAAGATCCCCGGGGGCCGATTGGACTGAATATTCGTCAGATAGTTCGTTATGATTCTACCTATTCAGAATATGTATCCGCTTCCCGTCAATCGGCCTAGTTTTTGTTTTATATACCACGTTGTCGACCATTTTTTGCTTATGTTTTTCATATGTGTACAGGAGAGCGGATCATCAACTTCAGTAAGTCTTTAAAAATACTTCTGGGGCTTACTTCAGATCAGTTTTCTGATCAATATTTCTTATAATAGTATATGTATCTTCATTAAATCCCCTGAAGATGACAAAAAAAAAAATTGTCGAAACGTTGGGCGGAATAAAATTACTAAGACTAGACCGTTTCTTACTACAAAAGTTCTATGAATTTCAAAATTGAACTTACTAAAGTTTACTTCAACGCCTCCAAAAAATTTGACTAATCTGAGGCCACCTTACCAGATTATCTATTTCTTTCGCAACCACTGTAATGTTAAAGATGAGTTTCCTACTGCTGCCAAATCATCAGTCAAATTTTCTGATTCGAAATCATTTCAATCGGTTTTCGGTAGCTTTACGTTACGTGATATTTTGACCAAAATTTGTATTGCTTGTCTTAATTCGTTAGATGAATAAATAGTTTGACTACACTAGATTTAGCACGACAATTAAATTTTAATTTTGCCGGTCAAGTGTTCAACATTTAATTTTATAGGATCCAAAACGTTTGTAATCTCTCCGAGTTCTTCAAACAGTCAAATAATTTTAGAAAACGGACGATCTTTGTTTCTGCGCTATTTCACCTTGTTTTACAGTCAAACAGTAAATTTAATTTTATTAAATAAGAATTTAGGCACGTACAAATTTTTTTATGGCTGGACAGACCAAAATCGACGTTTGCCAAATTCAACTAGTCTTTATAAGATCCCCGGGGGCCGATTGGACTGAATATTCGTCAGATAGTTCGTTATGATTCTACCTATTCAGAATATGTATCCGCTTCCCGTCAATCGGCCTAGTTTTTGTTTTATATACCACGTTGTCGACCATTTTTTGCTTATGTTTTTCATATGTGTACAGGAGAGCGGATCATCAACTTCAGTAAGTCTTTAAAAATACTTCTGGGGCTTACTTCAGATCAGTTTTCTGATCAATATTTCTTATAATAGTATATGTATCTTCATTATATCCACTGAAGATGACAAAAATAATTTGTCGAAACGTTGGGCGGAATAAAATTAATTATGAAAACTGATTTCTTCTATTTTTACGTGACTGATAAGCCTAAAATTCTTATTTAATAAAACAAAATTAACAATCATTTCAATCAATAATAGTAAATTTAATCCTTTCCCACGGTTAGATTTAACATGATTCTGTAATAACGAGTTTCTAACTACAGATGATTTAAATGGTTTTGCGAAAATTCTATCACTTTTCAAAGCGATGTTCTCAAAATAAGTACATACCTAGTTCGTCATCTGGCTTTAAGTTTATCTAGTCTTGCTAGGTGATTAAATTTAATGTGGCGTTCAAAATACAACGTATCACGGATTATTATTGATCCATACATTATTTACTTTTTATATTTGAATTTTTTTAAATTTTTTCCCAAATTCCCGGGAATTTTAATTTGAAAACCCCGGGAATCAGGTTTAATGAAATATGCAAAATTCCCGGGAAATAGTTCCCAGGAATTCCCGGGAACCACCCTCTACTTCCATGGTTGAATACTGATGTTATAGAAGCCATTGGAATAAATGTTCGGAATAACTCCAGCTCTTTTAATCTCATTGGATGTTATTTTTCACGGCAGAAAATTAATTCGAATATATTAATGTTGTTTAGAAGAGATATTACATAGATTGCTCACGTACTATAATAATTCAGATTATTTTATTTGTGGTGATCTCAATGCAAGACATAGATTCTGGAGTTACTGAGAAACAAAACAAAATTGGGAATGTATACTGTATGAAGAACTAACAAAAAATTATTTCAGTTTAGTTTATCCACCAACACATACGTTTCTTCCATCTTCTCGTAATGATTCTCCATATACTCTAGATTTGTCATATTCATTCTGAAGTATCTTTAAATTCTGAAATACAGCTAAAATATGACTATAGTAAAACTGATTGGTAAATATTTCGAAAGGTTATCTGTGACCAGCTGAATCTTAATTCATCAACTATGGCTGAAATAACTTCATCAGATACTATTGAGCAAAAAATGCTTACTACAGTAATTCAAACGGCTGAACGTGAATCAATCCCTAAACAAAGCATTAATCAATTGTATAATGATTTACAACTGATTGATGAATTAAAAACTCTAATAAAAATAAAAAACTCAGTCAAAGAACCTTTTAACGTACTAGTTAAGAATTTAAGAAACAAAAAATCTCCAGGAATTGACGGCATCAGCAATAGAGTGCTTAAAAAATGTCCGAATACAGTATTCATTCTTTTAGCTTATATTTTTAATATTTGCCTAAAACTTAGTTATTTCCCTTTGATTTAGAAGACTGCAATAGTTGTGCCAATTCCAAAAACCAATTAGGATTATTCATTACCACAAAACTATCGTTCAATAAGTTTATTGAATTGTTTTAGCAAAATTTTTCAATGCGCGTTGCTTGATCGAGTAAACGAATATTTGATTCATGGTGATATACTGCCTTGCCAACAGTTTGGATTTAAAAGTGGACATTCCACGAATAACCAAGTAGTACGACTAGTCAAAGATATTCGTGAAAATCATAATCAAAGGGTAATAATCTTTAAATCCCAATATTATTTTGGGAAATCTCGAGTCTGGGATTGATGACCTTAAACAATATTTTGATAAACGGAAAATAAAATAAAACATTCAAAAATCTCGGGCCGCCTTTTTCACCAGTACGTAAATTTTGTTCGCAAACCGAGACACGAGAATTGAGAATTTTGTATTCGTACACGATGTATAGTATGCATTTTTGTGGTTGTGTTGTATTATTTTTGTTTGTTGTATTTGTGCGTTTTTTAGGACAGTAAGCATTAAAAATAATTAAATCGGGTGAATCGGTTGTATTTTTTAGTGCTTCCGTTCATTTCTCTTCTCGTGTTTTATACTTCTCTCTTGCTTTTGAGTTGAGATTTGTTATTCTACAAACAAAATAATTTTTGAGAGACTTGATTTGTTGTTGTTTTTGATTATGGAGTAACATTTTTTTTTTTTGAGTTAAAGGATAAATTATTTTTCGTGTTTATAATTAAAAAAAACATTTAAATAAAATATTTTCGGTTGTTTAATGTTTTTTAACATACAAGCACTTTTGTTAGACAGAAGAAAATTAAATGACGTCAATTTCATAAAAAAATAAACAACACTCACGTGGCCACTAATACACACACAATCTACCACTACTAAAAATTTGCGGTTATTCTACTCTCAATTCTCGGTTTGCGAACAAAATTTAGGTACAGGAGAGGGAAATCCTATTTTCTACCAAATCTTCAAATTTCTATCGAAAGACAAAACATACCATGGGAAAATACTCTAAAATACTTGGGAATAGTCCTAGATAAAAATGTTACCTTCTCGTCACATATTAACTATCTTATTCAAAAATTCAACAGAACATTCGGATTAACAGAAAATCTCGGTTATCGAAATTGAACAAAATTATTATATACAAAACCATATTTAGACAGTAACTAACTTTTCGAGCGACAATTTGGAGGAATTGTGCAAAATCTCACATCTCTAAACAGATAACGCAAAATAAAATACTGAAAATGATACATGTTTTTCCGCTCTTCTTTAGAACATCTGAGTGGCATAGCATTTCTAAAATAGACTATGTACATTAAAGATTTTATTAAGTTCCGAAACAGCTTGGAAAATATGTATATTTACCAAAGAGAAATTTATTTAATCAAGAGATTTATTTAATCAATAAATTACTCAAAGGAGCTAAATCGATTTGACGTAACAAAAAAATTAAAAGTTTGAGGTTTCCCATCAAAGGGCGTATACGACTTTTGGCTCTCGACACCGAAGTATATTATTCCCGTGCATTGACTGCGGACCTTGCGATAATCCCTATGACATTCATTGGTTAGCCAATAAATTGCTTAATCATTATAATACAATTTGGCATTGTATTGCACGAATAACGGAAATTAAAATGAAGACCATCCATGCAAATTATCAAGGCGATCTGGTGTTTATTACTCGAATTGATTTCGCTCTCCAGACCTTCGTAATATTCACACGATATAATAAAACCTGAAGAAAACTTTGATTACGAATTAGATTGTTTCTAAATTCGATGTACTTTAGTTTGATTTGTGATAATCAGCAGGTATTACATTTCAAATAGTTAATCATTGACTTTTTATTTACAAATCATATTACCGAATAATCAGTGGCCATGGGCGGTTTCATGTATTTCGTATGTTCTTTATACTAATAATTTTATGTTGTTTAAACAAATATTTATGTAAAATTAGACATTTATATGTACATTCCGGCACGATTTATCGTAACATTAAAATGTTCCATTCTTTAACTTATTTAAAGAGGCTTTCTTACTTTTACTTTAAAAGAGAGAGCATTTTTAATTCTACTATAATCATAAATACACAATACACATATAATTAACACGTTTTTGTATTATTATTCGTATAAGACTCTAGGTCAAATCATAATTTTGAAGAATATTTTTGGTTTTATTTTGGTGATTTTCACCCAATAAATTCGTACCAAATATTTCACAAGCGGTAAAAGTCACATTCACCTTAAAAAAATAATAAAATATAATTTAATGAGACCAAACAATGATTATTTACACTACTATTAAAAAAAATGAAGAAGAGCTCAACCGACATATGCTAATTAGATTTAGATCGCGATTGGGGAAATATTATTTGTTTACATGATATTTGTGTATGTGCGAGTATACGAGTAAGAAAGTTTCTGTAAGATTATACACCTTCCGTTTTGAGTTTGTCAATAAAAATTGTTTATACACATACGAGTAAGCATAGAACAACATCTCAATATAGTAACGTAGAATATTGTGAATAAGAAACGTAAAATTAATTTAATTCATTATTTTATTAGCATATGTGTGAAATTTATGTCACACACAATATTCGACAACTTTAATTCTTTGTTTTCTTTACGGCACTTAGGTGTAATGAATGGATGATTTATAGTATATCAGATGAAATTTCTAGAACTTGATAAATGATGTTTGCGAAGCTAAGTTAATGGGATTCATTTCATTTGATATCGAAATTGCTGTTCAGTAGAAAAATAACTTTCTCTGTATTTATTTATTTATTCACTTTATCAAAAGCAAATCTATATAAAAACATTCATAAATAAAATTTACTAAAACTAAAACAATGCATCACAAATTAACAAAACCAACATTATTTATTTGATAATAAATTCAACCTGCTGTTGGACTCATCATCTTCGCATCCTGGTGTATTAATTAAAGAATTTTTAAATTATTATTTATTAGTACGTCGGTGGGCTTTAACAGTTTAAAGCCAACAATTAATTTAACGTCAAGTTCAAATCAAAGCAGTTTTCATTATTTCTTTCGTTGTCTTATTATTCGATATATGTTTTAAAAAAAAACCAGGTATTTTAAGTTCAAAATTCTCTGATGGTAATTATATTACATGTAAATGTGACCGTTCCAGTCTAATAAGTGATAAATCTGATAGTGGTGGAGTTCTCGTAGATGTGCATAATTAAATTATAACTTATGATGTAGCATGTCCGAATAATTATGTGGAATATGTTGCTGTGAAATTACTTTGAACATTTAAATCAATGTATTTATATGCTGCATACGTTCCACCTTTGAGCTCTGCTGACTTGCTGAGATTTATAGCTCACACAGTGCAAATATTAATTATTTTGTGAGTGTAGATATACAGGGTGAAGAAAAAGTATGGAAACCCCTAAAAATCTCGCGGAGTTCAGTTCAAAAAAAAAAATGAGCAAGGTTTATTCTTAGGTCGTTTTCAACAAGGAATTTAATTGTGAGCTTGGTTCTGATCTTGACCTTCATTTTCAAAATCATGTGGATGTCAAGGTAATTTTTTAAATTATAACCCCTATTTTTGGTGACAGAATCGAAAAGAGCGACCAATTTTACGTCCTAGTATGTATTTTTGATGACCTCCCAAGATCATCTGAAGCAATTTACATTGCGAGATGAAAGTATGGAAACCCCTAGAAATCTCGCGGAGTATGTCAAGAAAAACTCGAGCAAGGTTTATTCTTAGGAACTATAGAAGGACTATATTTGAATTGTAAAGCATATGATTTGCTATGAAAATTAAAAATATAAAAATAAAAGAAGTCATAAATCAAAGAACTATGCTAATCTTATGATTTGCTATGAAAATTATAAAAAAAAATAAAAATTTTAAAAATAAAGAATTAATTTTTTTAATTTTTATTTTTTTAATGTTTGTAGCAAATCATAAGCATTATATTCCTTCAGGTGACGTACAATTGGTCGCTCTTTTCGAATCCATTGTCAAAAATAAGAGTTTCCCTATAAAACATGAAGATGAAGGTCAAGGTCACAACTAAGCTCACCGTTAAATTCCTTGTTGAAAATTACCTAAGACTAAACCTTGCTTATTTTTTTGTTGACATACTCCACGAGATTTCTAGGAGTTTTCATACTTTCATCTCGCAATGTAAATTGCTTCAGATGATCTTGGGAGGTCATCAAAAATACATACTAGGACGTAAAAGTGGTCGCTCTTTTCGATTCTGTCATCAAAAATAAGGGTTATAATTTAAAAAAATTACTTTGACCTCCAAATGACCTTGAAGGTTAAGGTCACAACCAAGCTCACCATTAAATTACATGTAGAAAATGATCTAATAATAAACCTTGCTCATTTTTTTTTTGGACTGAAGTCTCGAGATTTTTAAAGGTTTCCATACTTTTTCCTCACCCTGTATATGATATCATAGTGTATTTGGTGGCTTCAATCTTCCGGGTTTATGTTGGCGTACTGATGATGAAGATATACTACTTCTGTTTTTCCATCTAATGTTACGACTGATGTGGAACAAATTTTTACTGATACCAAGTTGCTAACTAGAATGGTAGAATTTTGGATCTAGTTTTACTAAATGATCCTATTTGTGGATTAGTTGCTAAGTCGTTGGAACCTTGTATTCCTGATAGATTTCACCACAATGAATTGGATTTGACTGCCAGGAGCTGTTTTGTAAATTCGTCAATAATACACAAAAAAAGTTAAATTACTATTGATTGTAATAAGGCCGATATTACCGAGTTTTTTGAAATGTTGGGCTGAGATGAAACTTTTAATTCTAAATTGATTGATGTTAGTTTTATTTTATTGAGCCAGTGATTTAAAATTAAAACAAATTTTTGAAATATTGGTTTAGGGCTCTTTTTATTTAAAAACTTAATTACAGCTTTAGCTTTCGATTCCTATTCGGAATCATTCTCAAAAGCGTTATTCGTTTAATGCTTTTGAGAATGATTCCGAATAGGAATCGAAAGCTAAAGCTGTAATTAAGTTTTTAAATAAAAAGAGCCCTAAACCAATATTTCAAAAATTTGTTTTAATTTTGATTGATGTTAATACTTTAGTCGACTCATTTTATTTGATTTTACTAAAGGATTTCGACAAATATGTACCTAAATGCTATAAACGTAACTATAACCATCCTCCATGGTTTGACAACAATTTGGTCAATTTAAGATACAAACAAAAAAAAATAAAGCACGTACATTTGCCAAATATGTTTGTGATAACTTGGATTGTCGTAGTTATTTCCAACAACTACGCCGGGAATTTGATATGGAACATGTCAAATCGAGCCTATAGGAACTATATTTCACGGCTAAAAGATTTTTTAATTTCAAACCCAAAACTATTTTGGCCTTTTGTTGATATCAAAGAAAATGCTCCGGTTATCCCCAAATGATTTCGTTAAATGATATAACTGCCTGTAATGCTGAGGACATGATAATGATAATGCTATTGATGTTTTTAAGGACCTCGTATTTCGTATCATCAAAATTTGATTGGAATTCCTTATATTTCTGAAAAAAATGTCAGCCTTGGTTTATCCAAGATGAAATCGGGATGTGGTTTTAATAATATACCTGCAAAAATACTTAAAGACCTTAATAATTCGCTATCATTACCACTATCTCTGATATTTAGGGCTTTTCTGGAGAGTGGTGTATTTCCGTTGATATGGAAGAAGTGATATATAAAGCGTATTTTGTTGACCAAAAATGTAATTCGAATTATTTTGGTTTTATTTTGTTCCCAAGAAAATAGCCAATTTGATTTAATTTTCAAAAGCCAACCTCTCGAAATAAAATATAAATTTAACATGTATTATGACATCTGGCGGCTTCTATCGCTAAGAACGAAAACTAAAAAATGGGATAAGATTTAAATAATCCCAAACAAAATTTGGGATTATTTAATCCCTCTCAGGGATTATTTAGTGTAATTGGCGTTGTAAATGTCTCAAGTAAATACGCTAATAATTACCATTTTTAAATCCGGAAAACGGAGAGACATTAAAAATTAACGAGGCATATCAATATTATCATCGATTTGAAAATTATCTGAGCTTATTACTTCTGATTATGTGTATTTTAATGATAAATCTTCTTTAGCACTTCAACAACATGGATTCGTCAAGCATCGTTCTACCACTACAAATCTCTTAAGTCTGATATCTAAAGTGTGTAGCGCCTTTGACTAAAAATGTCAGATGCATGTGGTTTTCACAGATTTTGCGAAAGCATTCAACTCACCTCAGTTTTAGCTACTTCGTGATAAACTGGATAAATTTGGAGTAAGTAAATTGTCCTAGGATTGGATTGGGTCATTCTGCGTGATCGAAAGCAGGTAGTTCAAATTAATGGATTTGCATCTAAGAATATTGAAGTTTATTCTTGAGTACCTCAGGGCTTACACCTAGGACCAGTGTTGATAAACGTTTTCATAACTTGAAAATTAAGCGTCAAGCCACATTCTCAATAATGAAAGATCCTCAGATATAAATTGTATTATTAACAACCAGGACTCACCACTGTAATGGAAGGCAACATCATCGGCCAAGGCAAATAATATCCCCTGAAACTTAAGTTTTAGAAGTGAATTGATATATATCGAAAATAAAACAAGTCTAAGTACGGATTCTTGCGAAACTTCAGCATTAATACCCAATTCAGCACTATAAAAATTACCCAATACAAGGCTTTGTTTGTCTTGGAGAGAAGAAACAGTTAGCTAACTCGCAACATTAGACCTGTATACTATGGTTTCCATGTGATCATTTTTTAATTTTTTCGGAAAAGAAATAAAATAATTGTTAAATATATCAGAAACTGCAGTTGGGTCATCCTGAATCACACCCTGTGAATCCTTTAATTTAGAAGATTTTCCTTTTGGGGATTAGTCTTATTTTTATTAACTAACCGCTCATAATAAGAACACATTTATTTTTAATCAATGCTGATATCGTTTTTTTCTATTTCTATTTTTAATGTTCTATTTATTTACATAATTTACATAACTTTACTAAGATTTTGGCACGATACATTTTGAGCTACAGCTCATTCGCAACACAGCGTACCAAAACACATGATTTTTTTAATTACAACAGCAAATTTATCTGTCAGCTAGTCCTTAATTTTCGCCCAGCAATTAGTCCACTTCGCCTGGATTTTCTATTATGGTATCACTCAACACTAAAGCACAGGCCGAACGACCACGGATTATTTTTTCCAAAAACTTAATCTGATACGCTTGCTGTGGATTAGTTTTTTCTTCTTTCAGATGATATCTCTCCGTGGGATGCAGTTGGGGCAGCATAGTTTTGTTCCATTTGATGCACAATTTTAAATTTGTAATTTATAAAGTTACACAAAAAAAAAAAAAAGAAATAATTTTATAGAAAGAAAAAAAAACATCCAATTGACGTGAAAGTCAAAGCCATTATAGCCTGCCTCCTCGAATATCTCTTTGCTAGAGGTTAGTCGAATAGATGCAGTTTGTGCTTTTTAAAAAGCTTATTTTTAAGTGAAATCGCACTAAGCAATTTATCAGTTAATTCTTCAGCTTCGTTACTTTTGTAATTTTAACTAATATTTCTGTTGAATATTTGATAAAGCTTTGTAACGTCAATATGAAACGATGACATGCAATATTAACATCAGCTGAGCCAAAGACATCAACCCAAGATTCAGCAGAAAGTAAATCTACTAATTTACCATAGTGAATGGCCTTCGTTGGAATTTCTGGATCAATTACGGAGCTACTGATAGAATTCAGTTGTATGATAGTTGAGCAATGATCTGTAACATCAAAGTCTAAAACTGAAGAATTAATAATAAGTTTGGAGTATACGTTTTGATGAACAAAAATATGATCAATTCATGAAGCAGAAACTGTGCGCGTAAATTCGTTAATCATAGACGTCAAATCAAAAGGTGACATTAAAAGTAAATAATCATGAGAAGAAGTTCCATCAGTCAACAAATTTAGATGTAAATCAACCAGGTTCTTGGATTTAATTACTCTGCCAAAAATATACCGGAGATTGAAGATCTAAGTTGACAACTTTGCATTCCATCGAGCACTTCACAAAAGTAGCCACTACTGCATTTTGATTAATAGCATTACATTTAGCAAAAATGTCATAATCATTGATTTTATAATTATTGATTTCACTTTCGTTACTCCAAATTTCCGTCAAGAAAATAATCAATGGCTTCTTACCAAAAGTCTGCAAATTACATAGAAAATTATTTAACTTACCTCGCATACTTCTAATGTTTTGGTGCATAACAAAACAATCATCCTCTACGTCATCGCCCACAACCGTCGCACAGTGTCAGATTTTGTTGAAAAAGTGGTCAAAATTATGAAACTTGGCTATTAGTGGAGATACATTTTTGAAATTTTGAGGATAGAAGATAGGATACGGTTTTAAAGACACAAAAAAAAAAAGGAGGTGTGGCCAACACACGACTTTCTTTTACGAACAGCGAATTTTGAAAAACTTTTAAAATTCAAATTTCCCGCAAACTTAATTAAGATTGTTTTTATTATTTCATGTTTTCTGTAAATTGTATATATTTGAAATATTTGCAAAATAAATTTTCTGTTTTACGGAATCTGGGAGCTGGGAACTGGGACCCCAAAATTTATGTAAAAAGTTTAAACATGAAGTTGCAGTTTGATTGCTTAAACCATTTGGACTACAAATTGACAGTCATATGTATATACCAACAGACACCACTTCAAAACTCAATTTTTTGAACTCATTAGTACACACGTAAAAGAAATAAAAGGTGATATTTATGAATTTAAATTTTTTCTTTTAATTTTTTGGAATTTGTATTAGTGATTTTTTGTAAATCTTATACTTTTTAAAATATGTGCAAAACACATTTTCGGGCCGAGAGTGGCCACTTCCGGTTGACCGATTTGGCAATTTAAAATACATGTAGGCTAAATATTTTTATAACATACAGTACGTCTCTGAAGTGTGCAAATTAATTATAATTAGCATAATTGGGCTAATACACACAATAATTAAAATGACAAATGCAAGAACTGCTGTAACTCCCTGTAAAAAAGTGTGGGGGGGGGGGCAGGAGTTGCGAAATATTTTTGCAATTATAAAACGATATATATACTTAAGTATTACAAACCCTAATAAGTCGTTAAAAAAGTTGAGAAACATGAAAAAATTATCCACATTCAATTATGTAATATTTGCATTAAAAACCGGAAGTATTTCACTGTAGTGTGCAAATTAATTATAATTAGCATAATTAGGCTATATATACACATATATTTATGTGTTGGCAAAACAATATTTAATTTTTTTTTAAATTTTTTTTTTTTAATTTTTAATATTAATTTTTTTAATTTTTAATTTGTTTATTTTTATTTTTTTTTGATTTTTGGAAACATTTTGTATTAGTAATTTTTTGTAACCCTTATACTTTTTGAGATATTTGCAAAACAAATTTTCTGGCCCAAGGGAGTGGCCACTTCCGGTGGACCGATTTGAAGTAAAATTCACTGGGGCCTCCCAATTTATCCAAAAAGCTTAAATCTGAAGTTTCAGTTCGATTGGTTAAGCCATCTGGGCTGTAGAGAGGACACAGACTGACAGACAGACGGACAGACAGACGGACAGACAGACGGGCAGACAGACGGACAGACAGACGGACTGACAGACAGACATCAATTCGAAACCCACTTTTTCGGACTCAGGGGACCTCAAAACAGATAAATCTTCAATAATCTCAAGGTCGAAAATTTTCATGATTACTATACTTTATTTTACTTACGTAAAAGAAAGTAATAGAAAACCAGGGGTGAAACACTCTTTTTAAAGTGGATGAAAATCTAATTAAAAGAAGTAATATTGTATATGATTTATATAATAATTTTTATTTTTTTTAAGTAGTATTATAAATATTACTACGAAAATATGTTCTAAGTAAGTGGTATAAACGTACTATATCATTATGTAGATTTTCAATTCTATTCAATAATATGTAACTGTTAAACGTATGTATCTTCATCATAATAACCTCTTTTTTCCTGTAATTCGTAATGATGATATCACTGGGTCAGAAGATAATAATAGTATTGAAAATAAATCTTTGTTTTTATTTATCCTTGAATTTTTTCTAGTATTTAAAATCCGAAATTTTCGATAATAATTATTTTGAGATTCCTGCGCTTCCTCAGACAACTCTTCTAATGGTAAGATGTGATGCCGAATAATAGAAGATCCATGTCGAAGAACTTTATGCACAATTGATTAAATCATTCTCCAGGATCCATAATTGTTTATATATATATATATATATATATATATATATATATATATATATATATATATATATATATATATATATATATATATATATATATATATATATATATATATACAGGGCCTTTCAGAGCTAGCAGGGGGCCTGGCCAAATTATTAAAATGGGACCCCATAAAAATAAAATAAAACAATCTTAAGTTTATATCACATGAATTCATTTTAGTATTTATTAGAATTTATTAGAAATTATTAGATTGAAGCTTTTCTTGCTTTATTATTAGAAAATTCTCTAATGATTTGCTCAAAATTAATTTTTCTTGCCATGTCGTGGTTAATGTTTAACATTGCCAATCCATTTAACCGCTGTTCTGCCATTGTTGAGCGATGAACATTTTTTATTCTTTGAAGAACACTGAAACTCCTCTCGGCTGAAGACACAGATGCAGGAATACTTAAAAATATTCTTAAGACAATGATAAGATTCGGAAATAAACCAGCTAAGTTTTATTGAGAATATTTTCTAATAAATTTGTTGGTGTCGGATCTGCATTGAAATTTGCTGCATACATTTTTTTAAGGAACTTTACCTCATCTAGTATCTCGTTTGATAACTCACTCGTGTATTTTGAATGCAAACGGTTTACTGCAGCTTCAATTTTTTCATCAGTCAAGTTTGGAAATGACCAAAGAAAACCAAAAAGATTGCAGATATTTTGTAAAGATTGAAATTGTTTTTGTAAGCCAGCTATTACGGAATTAACTATTACGTTAAACACATTTATCCTGTAGTATTTTTCAGCATCCGATTGTGTCCGTATCGTTCTATTAATGGCAAAATCACATGTAACTCCATATTCACGTGCTTTAACTTTTGCTTTCGCAAATATTTCATTCCACATTCCGCTTAAATTGCGAAATCTCATTACTAGACTTTCAATATTATTTTGCTCAATATCAAGTGTAGCATTCCGAGCTTCAATTACCAAATTTGTCTGATGCAAATCTGTCAAAATTTCGAGCCATATGATAGAAAGCAAAACACATTCAAATTTATTTAAATATTTCTCAATTGAGTGTAATTCAACGATTGCGTGTGGTGGTAAATTAAAGGAATGCATTTCATTTAAAGCATCTCGAATAGATAATAGATTTTTGGCTATTTGTTTTACTGCATCTATTCTAGCAGACCATCTAGTTTTGGAAATCGAATGAAGAGACATACGGATATGTATCTTTAAAACCTCCCATCTCCGCGGACTACTGCTAAAAAAATTATACATTTGTTGTATAACTCCAAAAAATTGTACAGCTTCTTTACACGATTCAGCTAAATCAACTCCAACAAGATTTAATGTGTGGTTCCCACAGCTGAAAAAAATACAATTAGGATTACGCTTCGTAAGAATAAGAATGGCTTGCAAACCGTTTACTTTGCCAGCCATATTTGCACCATTATCATATGCTCGGGCAATACATAAATTATATTTTAATTCCATATCCGACAAAATTTCAAGAATTCTGGCAGCAATTTCTTCTCAGGTTTTTCCAGAGAATGAATCGAAGCAAATAAAACGCTCTTCAAGTCAAATTTTAAATTGCCACACATCTTGTTCTTGTTATAAAGACAAAATACTATCGAAGATCAAGCGCAAATGAGAAATCTATAGTAACAAAAAATTCGGGGGCCCCTAAAAATCGGGGGCCCGTGCCGTATGGCCCGGCTGGCCCACCCTCTGATTGGCCCTGTATATATATATATATATATATATATGTATATATATATATATATATATATATATATATATATATATATATATATATATATATATATATATATATATATAATATATATATATCCGCTGTGTCACACCCGTATTTATGAAATTTATCGGGATCATTTTCACTTGTGGAAGATAATGCATTTAACATTACTTTAAACCTCCTAACCAGCTCATAATCAACTTTAGTTATTTTTGCTGTAAGTTCTGCATTCGCAAAAAATATTCTGGCGGTGTTTCCATCATTATTATTTCTAAACGCCTGCTTAGGTGTATCAATAATCATGCCAGTTTCCCTTTTAAATTCTGTCTGAATTCGTGCCTTTTCTTTAAATCGTTTAATATTATTTTCAATATTGGCTCTAACATTACCTTTATGGCAATATATGATAATTTTAATTTCAATGTTTATTTAACTCGTACGTTATACCGCGTCACGAGAACATTTAATAAATGATCTTTTACACATATTTTTAAGTTTTTAAAAACACTTGTTAAATATTTCGCAAAATTAATTTTGCGAAATATTTAACAAGTGTTTTTGAAAATTTAAAAATGTGTTTCGCCAAGTGCCTACGGCAGAAAGTGTAAAAAGTAAATGATTTTTATCAGAATTTTCAAATAATATTTCACAAACGTCCAAATATTTCAGAGAGACAGCCATTTTCAATTTCGACCTCAGTTTTTAAAATGAAACAGGTTAGAAAATATTCGCATTTATATAGGCAAGATCTACTAAATACAATATAATCCATTAAAAGCAGGTAAATTATAAGATTTTGGGTTCATAGTATCATAAACCCTTAAACCATAAATTTCTTTATTAGGAACAATGCAACAGTTAAAATATTGTATTTTTTTTTATGCACTTTTACGCATCTAAATTTATTACATGCAAAAAGATATTTAATACTCTTTCATTTGCCAGAAGTCCCATGGTGGAGAAACGGAATGCTATCAAAGGGCCGAATATCGAAGGGCCGAAATGGGTCGAAGGGCCGAATGGGTCGAAGGACCGAATTTTAAATATTCACTAATTTACATCACTAAATCACAATGAAATTATTTTTTTCGTCTAAATAGATTTTTCCTTCACTCTAACGAATATAAAATGGTCTGAAAAAAAAAAAAAAAAATTATCGGCCCTATATTTCTAAAAACAAAAAAATTCGGCCCTTCGACCCATTCGGCCCTTTCGGCCTTTTGAAATTCGGCCCTTCCTACCCATTGCGGAGATACATATAGCAAAAACGGTAAGCTTACCTAAACACAGAAAATAGTTCTTAAATGTGGGTTTTTTTACACCTTAATAAAATAAATTAAACCATAAAAAAGAAAAAAGTTGTTTATGCTCAATTTCACAATACACACAAGTTTAGAAAAACAACGAGCGAGTTCACCCTCAACTCGCAAAAGATTGATGTGAAAACTTTTTTGTATAAATATTTATTAAATCATTTCAAGCCATTTCGATAAGGCTCGGAAACCCCTCCATAAAGACGGATGTTGTTCGCTCATTATTTATACTAAGTTACATGTTTGGTTCAAAAAGTCAAAAAGGTATTCTATTTTGAGTTTGGAGGACGAACCTTACTGACATTAATTGAGCATGAGCAAAATACAGCTCTGTTAAGTTAATTTAACCTATACCATGTACGTTTTAAAATATATCATTACTCATATACAGCAATTCAAGATTCCATAGTAGTAAATGGTCACAGCAAATTCGCTAAACAAAGCAAAATCGCATCGCTTTATCACTGATCAGTTTAAAATAAATTAAATAGAGCGGTTCTATTTGGACGCAATGTTTGCCGTAAAATCATTGCAATTGGAAGACAGTAGCACGAAACCCTCCATAATCAAACTCACCATCAGCATGAGCAATACTAATAAGAAAGCATACCGATTAAACATTTTAAAATTATTAATTTATTATGTACTTGCAATTTTCACAGCTCGCTATTTCCATTTAATTTGTTTACAATACACAAGCATAATTTGTGGTCCTTCTTTAGCGTGCAATAAAATCTAAATGAAACACAATAATATTTTTGTCCACGACTAGCGTATAATATGCACATTAAACGTTTGTTTCATCACTTATAATGATATCCATTATTCACTGCTAGTTTATCTAGTAGTCTCTTCTTTCATTATTCAATACTTCCAAGTAAATTATTTGATTTTTGAAATTTTATCAGTAGTCTTTTGCCATTTTCATTATTATTAAACTGTGACGTCAAAATTTCGACGAAAATTATTTGAAGAGTATTTAAAGGATTTAATTATAAAACATAATGATATTTGTCGGTCATAGACAAAGTATCGCATTCTACTCGCATATAATGGCTGTTATTCAGTCAGATGATGTACGACACTCTCCTATCGGCTCGTGTCGGCAAACTTCATCTTCGTGAATAACAGCTATCATTATATGCTCGTTGAATAATATACTATTTTCACTTTTGCTAAATGCATTGGACATTACACTAACTAAAAATCACAAAAAAATTTAATTTTGAAACAAAAAAAAAATACAAACTTAGTACTTTTGGTAATTTTTCAGCAAAATCTAACACTGTGCGTCGTATCCAAAATACTACTGTTGGACGACACAGAAACAAAGTCAACTTCAATATTTTGGTTTGGTAATTATAAATAAAATTATTATGCTGGAAACACATGAGCAGAATTTCTGCTAGCATCGCTGCCGGCAGAAATTCGGGTGAACTACATGAGCGTCGTTTTTGATAGGCAGAATTTTTTTTGTGGCGTTTATCTGATACATATTTAATTTTAATGTACAATTTTTTTAAATGAATGATGCATTATTTTGTCACAAATTATTTAATTTTTATCCTCCAATTTGGCACTTGCCACACAAAAGTTATTTTCTGTCAACAAATTAAAAAAATTGATTGAAAAAAATAAAAAATATACAAACTGTACTAGATTTGTTATCTTTGACGTAATATAGCCTACTGATTCGCAGCAAAATTAGAAATAGAGACATGAAGCAGAATTCTACATGGCAAGCAGAATACATGTATTTCAATTCATTTAAACGTGTGTATTCTAATTTTGCTGCTTACAGAATTCTGCTCATGTGTTTCCAGTATTAGCTATTTTAGGAACAAACAAAAAAAACTTAAAAGAAGCAAAATTACAAGAATTTGTTTACATGGTATTCAAAAGATTGAATGTAATAAATTGAATTTTTTTCAAATTATTTTGACATAATTTTACCGCCCGTACCCACAAATATTTAAAATGCTTTTCAACTTTGAATTCTTTGACTTTCTTTAACAAATTTCTTCTAAACAATGTCAAACTTTCATTAATATTAATTTTTGATTTTATTGAATCGACCACAATTGATGACGGAATAGATTTAAGAGCACGCGTCTTACTCAGTATTAATTTTTTTCCAATGTTGTTAACAATCATAATTTTTCCAGATTTTCTGGATAAGCCCGGCTTCAGCCGATAACAGCTGAGAATATCGTGGTTATTGAAAGGAATGTTTAGGTCTTCAGTTAATACTTTAGTAACCATAATCTCAACTGATTCATCTTTTACCACAGGGGCACCAATTATGTCAAAGCTATTTATCAACCGATGTTGTTAAAAGCTATCAAAACGAACCTCAAGATTATCGATTTTTCTTTTTAGTAATTTATTTCCTTGCACTATTGATGATATAATTGTTCATGGATTTTTCAAGAGCGTTAGGGCGGCGATTATGTTGGTCCTCTATAATGGCATGATTATCAGAAACACCTATTTAATTATTTATTTTATTTCAATTTATTTCAATAGTATAATATTAATAAAATATAAAAAGGGGTATTAACAAGAAATTAATCAATTTAGGCTATCCTCACCGAAGTACGGTAGTATTGATAAACCTGTTTAAAATTACTTGTGGGTCATCATTAGAATCGTATTTAAAATAGCAGATGGCACATTTAGGTTAACAACATCACAGTTCCGAAGAGATTATTTTATTATTGCCACACAAGCAAAACACTACCATTTTTTCCTTTTACCAAACTCTCACTATTGTTCAAATTAACACATTTAAATAGACTAAACAGCAAGCTTTATTATTCAATGGTTACAGCTGTGGCGTTTGGATCGGGTGGTACCGGGTTCGAATCCGGATAGGGCCGGGATGCAAAAGGGATTTTTCATCATCTGATTACGAAAGGGTAATGACGATGAACACAACTTTGACTCCTGTTGAGAGTTTGAGACTGAAGAATCCATGGGCCGACCCACCTTTCATGTCAGCACTATATGCTGGAATGAAGCAATGCAATGTGCAGGTAGTTTATACAAAACGGGTCTATAGCCGTACGTCTTCGATTTGGCAACTATACTGCGTAAAGTAGGTAAAAGTTAACTGCGAAAGAGTTGAAAGTGCCTTGAGTCCCAACAAAAATTGCATAATGGTGTTATCTTTAATAATCATTAGACATTTTTGTAAATTGATCCTATTTCCAGAATTTTGACTTTATATTTTATGTAAATTTCTTTTATACTCATTAACACTACAGACAACGGGTCGTTTAACCTAGGACAAAGTAGCTTTAGGCTGAAATTTTGAATTTATTTAACTATTTGATGGCACCATTTAAAAAAAAAATATCTTTGCAACCACCCCGAGGGGCGGAGGTTGAGGGGGAAATAAACAAATTGGTTACACAGTAATATTTTCAGATCCTGATAATAACCAGGAAATCATATTTTAAAATCGAAAGTAATGTAATTTAATTGTAATTACAATCTAGTCTCCTGGTAATGAGCGTTTGGATTCTGACTTAATTTATTTCCTCGCTTCTCCCCATTGGCGTTTCATTTTCCAAATTTTTTTTTTTTTTTTTTTTTTTTTTTAAATCAATCATTTATTGGCACCGAATTTATACATTTTATAACAAAAAGATTTTTATACAATCCAATAAGATGAATAAATTATTCCCTGTGCTAATTATAGCAGTATCGGGAGTAATTTTATACTAGCAGGTACCATACAGTTGTTACATAGCTTAACATTAAAGAAGAATCTTAAATATAAAATAAACACAATTTAAAGTAACTTAAGCATAATTATATATATTGAATGCAACGACACAATGGTTACTCAAACGAGCGAAAAACCCTCACTCATCATATTCCTCTAATGAGTGCTGCAGCATTTTGATACTAAAGACCTAGTAACCAAAATTTAGTAGCTCTTAAAATTCTTTATAGTTGTTTGATAACGAAATTTTCACAGGCATATCATAGAAAATTTTTGGAGCAAGATAAGTATACAATCCTCGAAAATGTTCTTTAAGTGGTTTTGGGACGGCAAGACAATTTTTCCGAAGCTTGTAACTCAGTAGTTTGAAATTTAAATTACCACAACGCCGGAAAAAAATGCTTAATACCTTATAGATAAAAATATACCGTACTGGTAAAATATTTGAGATCCGGCAAAGAGGAAGTGACGGCGTCAATCGTGACTTACGATGAAGTAATCGAACTGCATGTTTTTGGCAAATAAAAAGTGATCTGAGATTTTCAAAGTACATTCCGCCCCATGATACAATGCCATATTTAATTTTAGACTCGACCATTTTTTTTTTTTTTTTTTTCGTTGGCGCTACATCCCATAGAGGGATTTGGCCGCTTCATATTGAAGTTTCGTAATCATTTTGTAACGGATAATGAGTGATTAATTCATTGATCCTACATTAGCCAGCCGTGATTTTTGCATCACCCGCCGGGAATCGAACCCGGAACCTCCGGGGCTTAAAGCAAGCATGCTCACAACTGTGCCACCGAGGCGGCAGACTCGACCATTGCAAAATAATAAATTTTAAGTACGTTGAATGGAACTAATGGTCTTAGTAAGTACATTTTCCGAATGGAAATAATCATGCTTTTGCACAACTGATTAATATGAGGTTTCCAATTGAAATGTGTGTCCAGAACAATTCCAATAGGTATTTGAATTCGGTTACTTTTTCAATTGTTTGAGGTTCGACGTTACTATTCCGCGAACCTGGATAATTTATATTTAATTCTGGTGTCTCCAATGTACCTTCTGTAAATATCATATATTTCGTTTTGGAACTCAGTATTAGCTTGTGCGAATCGAACCAGTTTCTAAGCAGTCTCATGTCATCGTTTATTTTAATAGATAGGTCGACATTATGTATCGCAGCAATAAACTAGTGCCATATCGTCAGCAAAAGCTAGAGGAAATCTATTTAAATTTAGTGAAAACAATGAATTTATGTAAATTAAAAACAAAGAAGGGCCTAAAACTGAGCCTTGTGGAACTCCCGCATTTATGATTAATTGAGTGTCTGGTAAGTTGAAGTAAACCATATCTTGTATGTTGTGGATTTTAGATCAGTACAATTCTGTTTACCCTAAAACCACATTAGCTCTAATGGTTTAGTTCTTTTGAATTTGCGTACTAAATTCTTGTTACTTAAGAGCTCAGTTGCCTCAATGTTCACGTATTGCTATATCCTTTCATCATCAGCTTTCTGTGCATTTTCCTTAATTTCAATTAGAGCGAGGGTCACCGTAAGGTCCCTTTGGAGGTTATAGTTCCTGACAAACCAACGTTGTTTAGCATCTAGAGTCATGCCAAGATACTTAGCTGGGTTCGAATAGGTACTCAATTTTGGTAATCTGAATATGTCTTAATCATCTGTTTTTAAAGCCTGGTTTAGTTTTATTCATCATATTTTTGTGCATTTATACATTTGAGTATAGTTGATTGTAACTTTTTTGACTCTTCGTTGCTTTATCCAACAGCTAAAAGGCGCCACTGTCTTGATTTCTAATGGAGCAAAATCTTAAGTGTACAGCAGGTATAACGTCAATAAAGAATTGGTTTTCAAAGAAGATAGTTTCGCAGAACTGAGTGAAGTTTGTTCAAGAGTTAGCAAAGGTTTATGCGATATCCAAGAAGGCAATAGAAAAATATTGCTTTTCCTCGAAGGTGCGTTTGATTGCATTTACAAATCTGTTTAATTGCTCTGTGATACCCTGTTGGTTCCTGAATCCATATTGATTGAGTAACATTTCTTCAAATTGCTTTGAGATTGTGGGCAGCATGGTTATTATACGATATAATGAGATATGCGTTTCGTTTTTTTCTTAGTTTATCATTGTACATGTATCATTTTAAATATTTCATCATGTTGCGTTTTCCGACTTATGCAATTTTAATTGTATTCTTAACTTTCTTCCAATTATACTTTAGAGTTTTGTAGAATAAAACATCATCCATTTGTTGGGGTAGGACGATTTACTTTTTCATGTGACAAGAATACTCTTGTTAGGTGAGCTGTGCAAAGGCATTGACTTTTTATTCATGGCTTCTCGCCCAATTTCCAGTTCGTATTCTAATCGAATGATTCGAGTTTGTTAAACTTTTTAAATTTGTTGTCGCCTTCCACATGGAATAATGTGTCTTTTTGGTTGCAAAGAGATCACCTTAATTATTCTGGATGCTCTTGATTTCTTCTTCTCGCAAAGCAAACTTACGGCCTTAATAGATTGATTTAATTTCCATTTGAATAACGATGATTTTATGGTTGTCATTGTCGGCAAATTTTTCGCTTTTCTTGTATTAGTTCTTGTATATTATGTGACAGTTTATTAAATTTTTCATAACTACTGAAGACGGGTGTAACCTTTTCCGCTGATAATGCCATAACATGTTTTAGAGATAGATAATGCCATATCCATTCAGTCTTCATTTTTGTTTGACTAGCCTCCTATATTGATCCAATTAGTTAGCTTTTTATTAAAACAGTACGGCATTTCGTTCCTTAGGACATCGGTACTAACTGTTACTACTAAGTGATAAGAAGGCAAATCATAGCAATCGATTGACTTAGCATACATATGTTCGTGGAATTCCTTTAGTTACACAAAAGTCAATTAAATCAAGAATTTTCCTTTTATTCGTGGACCAGTGAGTTGGGTGAGCGGCAGATAACTAATTCAAGGACGGTTTCTCTAGCTTCATAAAATTGTTTACATTTAAGTGATGTTAATTTTTAATCCCAAGAAGTATATTTTTGTCACCTTTGAACATTTATGGTCACAAATTAAATTAACAAGCCTAGCAATACGAATTTTTTGTATACACTTTTGTATATATTTATTCCTTCAGTTTTTGAAAAACTGATCAAATAATTTTTTTTGTTAAAACAACGTTTTCGCAATGAGCATTTCGGACCAAGGGACAAGATTATTGAATTTCTCAATTAAATCATCGCCATCAGAGCTTGGGTTGCTCTTATCAAATTTATACCTATGGAATTGTAACAACGAAAAAGTTTCTGAATTTGTTTGATTGTAGGCGTTTCCAAATAAATACATTGTTCTTAACCAGGCCTATACGAAGCTGTACAGTTATTATATACTAAGCACCTTTTGGCGGCCTAAATACTAAGTAACAACAAAACACCTATTTTTGTATGGAATGGATAAAATTAAATAGGTAAATGCACAAGGCAATTTCCTGTGAGGAGCATTAATTGTTTTGTAATCCGTTCATTAGGAATCATGACATGTTGAACGCTAAAGGGAAATATTCTAAAACTGACACAAGTGGCCACCTCTCTATTTTGACCAGCCTGAAATATTTCATATAATTTTCTGTTACAAAATTATTTCTCACAATTGAAGAAATTTTTTCATTTTAGCCTGACTTTGATTTTTAAATTAGTAGATTGTTTTATTCCTTAAACTAACCACCTCCATAAATTGACCAACATTTCTTGGTCCTTTAAAAGGTCACTTTAGAGAAGTTTCACTAAATAGCTATAGTTTTTAGAACAAGAAAGACATGTGAAATCGTTTCCAATGCCTAACTTCTCTTAATTCCGATTTAAGTACAATATTTGCGTTAGGTAACAACAACTTAGTACAATTTAACGAAAAAAAGATACAAGTATGCACATTTTCAAGTAAAAAAAGTCGCAATGTCTACCCATTTGTGGTAAAAAAGCGTATCCTTGTGGGTTACAGCTCAATTCAACTGGTTGGTGTTCAAATAAGTAACAAACTCAAATGGAACGAAGACATTATTGCATTGTGTAAATCAGCTTCAAAAAAACTCGGGTTCCTGAATCGATGCAGAAGGTTTTTTTAAATCGCATCAAGTTCTCCAGATATATAAAACCTTCATCCGACCATGTATAGAGTATTGCTGTCAAGTTTGGGGAGGTGCGTCTGGTACCAGTCTCCACTTATTGGAGAGAGTTCAACACCGAGCTATCAGAATAATACGCAATCCCGGACTTACTCAAGAACTAGACAGCTTACAGCATCGCAGAGATGTTGCAGAACTCTGCGTTTTCTAAGATGCTTACATGATAAATGTGCTGCAGAACTATCGGAGAAAATACCACCATTCATTACAACAACAAAAGTAACAAGAGGAACAACCAATGCACGATGAAGCTCCCGAAACCTCGAACTGAAGAAATCAAGCGCGAATTTTTTTACAGAACATCAAAAAAGTGGAATTCGCTAATACAATTAAAATTTCCGAAGGAATGCAAAATAAATAAATTTAAGGTAGCTACTAATCTTTATTTGCACGATCGCGCATTGCGTGCAGAAGCTCTGACAGTTACAAGGAGCTATAGGACCATTAATAAGTCCGCTCTGCACCCAATTACAAAATTTATTAAAAAAATAAGAAAAATAATTTTAGAAATTCTTGCATCAGAAAAATTTTGCAGTCACATTGCCAGATCTGACAATAATCCATTGGATTAAACACAAATTGAAATCACGTGGTATTAATAAAATTGAATTGGGTTTAAATATTAGATAACATTAAGTTTAAAAACTTACTTAATTCTCAAACTAAACTTTTTGATTAAAGTATACAGTACAGATGTTCGAGCCACTATTATTCTTTATTGATATCTTAATCAAGACATCATTAAATAAGATAGAATCATTCGGTTAATTCTAGATGCAAATATATCATTACGAACTGGTTCTTAGTTTTTCATAATTATAGGGCTATTTGTACAGAAAATCTTTACCAACTGCAATAAGTTTACAGGTATTTATATTACAAACAGATGTATATTACTCGTACGGAAACACCAATTTGTCATTATCCGAATATTATTAAGTTAGTAGGTCCAATTTTCTAAACATAGTTATTTTACTAAACTCAATGCCCAATATTTCTGACCGTTTTTATTATGCTGCTATTATTCTCGTAAATACGACAAGAATGAGTAGAGATAAAAATTCTATGATACATTACATATTTAGATTATCTCTGAAATAATTTAATGACCATCTCAAGAAATGCCACCACGATATTCTTACCTCTCGATGTACTAACACATAACCACAATTTGATTTCTTTATAAGTATATCAAAAACACAACTATTTTGTAGTATTTTATCATCTTTCGCTCAAGTTTGGTTAATACTGGTAAACAGTTTTTTTCTGTAATTCTCTTACTCATCCATCTATGTCTTACTACGATGTTTATTGTTGTTGCACGTAAATGCCGTTTCCGATGAATGAACTTGTAAAATACCATCAGTGTATGGTATATATAATATACACATGCATACATACATATGAAACTATAAACTATAGACGAGTATTATTAAATGAATAACGAATTAATTTGTGTATAAATATAAAATAAAAATCATATCGAATGTATCATAACGAGGTTACCGGGTCACGAAGAAATTTATATTTTGTAAATATTTGCTTAACTTTAATTTTTTGTATAAATTTATTTTATCTACATAAGAAATTTAAAGAATGTCACACATATGCATAATTCTTGCGTTGTATGTAGTTCCTCTAGTTAGTAGCAAACAACATAAGTTAAAAGCGCGTGTTAATCATCCGGTAGGTATACATATTTGAATTATGATTCTTGAGTTTTAACTTTTAGTTTCAATTCTGCTTTTGAACACGGATTTTTAAATCATTATACGAATACAATAGAACTAGTGAGTTTGTTTAACTTTAATTTTAGTACGATATTACGGGTTCAGTAACTCAAGAATATAAAAAAAAATGGTAGGGAAAGTGTAAATATTTGCGCTTTGTGTCATTGTGCACTTGGAGTTGATTTGTTATTTCCTGTTCTTATTTAAAATTGTTACATTTCTTCGAAATATATTCGTTTAAAACTTTCCCTTTACTAATATCATTTTGGGAAAATAGTTCAAGAGTGTTTTAGCTGAGGACTAATGGTGTGTTCAAAGCAGGAAGGTCACCAGTTTGGCGACCGCCACAAGGTTTAGTTAAAATTTTAACTGAACTATTTATGGAATTTTTTATTGTTTTTTTGTTCAATTTTGTAAATAAACAATTGTCCCACCTAAAATAAAGAATCACCCATAGTTAGTTTATCAAATTTTTAGGCGATTTTGCAATTTTGGTATTTTGGGTGATTTGGTTTTGGTCAATTATTCGTACAAACTTTAACCGCATATTTAAACTTAGAAAAACAGCCCCTATAGATAGACAATCCATTTGTTCTGGGTTATTGAATATGCATCAAGTAAGACGAATTGACACGCTAAAATCTTTTAACATTTCACACAAACGAACAAATGCCAAACCCGAAATTAATGTGCACATTGTTACTGGTCAACACAGTTGTTAGATATGAATTCGAATGTGCCATTATAAAAGTCAAACAATAAGGGAGCAACAATCTAAATAAAGTTAGCTATGCTATCATTGTTTCGTTAGGAAACATGCTAAATGTGCCAAAAATGTGCTTGAAAAGTCATTCTCTACTAAATCAAGATGATCATCTTGAATATGCTACATCCTTTCATTCATAGAATTTACGTTGTGAATTTTTCAAGTAACATGTTGTCCTATACGTAGGATACTATAAAATTTAAACCTAAGAAAAAGTGAACAACAAGCCAGAACTGAGCACATAATTTCAAGAAACAGAAAAGTTAGAACTTCCAAAATACACTCCTGTAGGGGTAAATTAGTAAATTCAAGAGTTGGCAAGAAGTATGAAAGATGAACTAGTACAGTCAATTCATTAAAGCAAAAAACTTGCCAATGTCGATATATAGGCTAGGAGATTCTGTAGAAATTAGTTCAATTACCGAAAAACAATTTTTCAGAAATTTGCAGACAAAGTAGAGGTACCTTTAAGCCTTTCAAAGAAACGCTCAGCAGTATAAATTGCAATCTCTCCCTTCATTTATTCAAAGAATAAAATTATGAGTTAAGATTCCCATAATTGGTGCAGATGGTGGAGATACCTTTTCTTAAAGTCCAATTAGGGATTCTACGTCAAGAAGTAGACCTGTAACAGCACTTAAATACTAATTAAAGATCAATTTTCATTGCGTTAATATGTGTTTCGGAGGTTCTCGGATTTGTCAGTTACAACCACTTGTTCACCACGATGCTGATACCGGTGTTAATGGTTTTAATGTTTGAGCGGTAAACCTGGTGTAAGTGAAATTATGTGACTGTGTGATGTTGTATATTTGTATGTGTATGTGTTTGTGACTGATTACTTTTTACCAACTAAAACAAACCCCCAATATCCAAAAGACGCCGCTTCAACAATCGCTAGACATTACATACTTCCATTGACAGCTATCAAAGTCGCTTAGACTTGTAACACGTGATACAAAACTTTCTCAGGAGTAACGTGTCGTCCAATACTTCCCCTGATCATATGTCTTGCTCCAGCAAATCGTGGGATTTCAAAAATACGTATTCGAAATTCTCTACTGCTGATGTTCCTATTGGAAAATAAGTACTATTTTCTTGTGTTTACTTGAAAAAGTGCTCTCCTCTAATAATTAGCTTTACAACAGCTATATCCACTAGTTTGCTAGGCATTACTTACTCTACCTCATGCATTGATAAAAGCAGTCACTGCTTGAGAAACTTTCATTTTAGCTACTCCCGAGATACTGGTATTTTATAAAAACTGCTGGGAACACTTACCAAGGCAAGTTTAGTTAAACGGTACGCGGCTCTTACTTTCTACACGACAAACCGGTCATTTGAGCCCCACACTCTTTCTCTAGCGCCTCTAGTACTTTTTACGTCATATGTATTTCATCGATATCCTTGAATATTTCATGAGTTAGAGACTTTATCTTAGCTTCCTGACCAATAACGCTCTTAAGCTTGTCTTGATTTTCGAGAGAGAGTAACTTTTTGGTCAACCTTGTCTCGCAGCTCTAATAAAATATCTCGTGGTGTCTTTTTGCGTGTAATTTTAATGAGTTTAGCCTCACCTTATACCTGCATATGATATATCAATTGTTGTCTTAATCAGTAGCTCATCGAAACTATAATGGCTGATGCGTTTCTGAGAATGCCTCTTCGAATCAATTTTCGACCGTTCTTGTGTTTGATTGTCTTCGTCGATTTTCTCATTCTTGTCTAAGGTGATCTCTGGTATTAAAAGTGCCTACAAATCATTTTGCGGCGTATTTGGCAGAGTATTCTGAGTATTTTTCTTTTTTCTAGTGCTTAGTTCTTTCATCTCGCTTGTAGTCGTATCTGTTGGAACTGCGGTTACTGGATTTCGACCGTCGGTAGGGATTCTGCTTCCCCATGCTATTCGGGCCGTTACTGTGTTGACATATTGGATTTATTTTGGGGTGCCTTACAATTTTATAATTAATGCCAATTGGATACACAGATGCCTTTCCTGGGGTACAGAACAGCCAGGCTGTCCTGGGACCACATGAATGTGATGCTCCTAGATTTAAAAGTCACATAATAATCCCATCTGACTTTTGTCTCGGCCCAGCGTGCAATCTGCAGTTAACGGGAACTGTTCCATTTTACAAATAAAACCAATATCAATAAATCCATCATAATTTATCAATGATCAATTACATTGGGTTTGAAAATATTTGATCTATAATTTTAAATCACATGATGATGAAATAAAATGTATTTAATGCTGATAATCGTGCTACATATGTATTGTCTACGTTTACTGTTGATGTGTAAACACTTTTCAAATTCAAACGCCATCAAACTTAGTTGTTCAGTGTGTCGATAAAACTAATTGTCTTGAACCAAAATTGACGTAAAAAATACAAAATTATTTCGAATTTTCCCGGAAGGGCCAGATAAGCAGCCATGATATTGCTACGGAATTATATATCGATCACAAAACAGTTTTGATCCACTTTGGTAAGACTTGACACATAAAGAATCTCGATGTTTGTGCTGCATGAATTGTCGATGAAAAATTTGATTGGCTGAATTTTCATCAGCGAATCGCTATATAACGCGATAAAAAATGGGTAAAATACGAGAATGCCGTTAGAAAAAACTCATGTTGAAACAAACGACTTAAATCCAGGATTGATGCCATAGAGTTATGCTATTTGTATGATGAAATTGAAAGGGAATCATATATTATGAGGTTCTATAACCTGGTCAAACGGTTGGTTCTAACCTTTACTCTCAGCAATTAACCCGATTGCACCAACCAATTAAAAAACGGCCAGAATTTATCAATAGAAAAGTGTTGGCTTCTATTACGACAACGCCAGACCATACACATTTTTGTTGGTCCGGTTAAAATTTAGAGAGCTTGGCTGGGGAAGTTTTGGTGCATCTACCGTATAGCCCGGATCTTGCATTCTCTGACTACCATTTTTTTGGATCTCTGCTAAATTCTCTTGATGCTTTAAAGTTAGTTAGGCCATAGATAATAATACCAATATGTAGTTTAAAAAAATTCATTTTGAACAAAAGAAATATTTAATCAAAATCTCACAATTCTTCTATCCCAGTTCAATATTTTACTTTGTTCAAAGCGATCAAACTATTGAAATCCTGTTAACAATTCCCAAACATTGTGTTGGTACAAAACCACTTTGCCCGAATTTTGAAAGTCCCGGACTCCAGAAAGGAATGTCCGACCGCCTGTGTGGGTATTTCAAGGCCGGGATGCCTGAATTACTGGATGCCTAAATATCTAGATGTCTGCCTCTTTCTATAGTACCTAGAGTACCAGTTGCCCGATTTTAATTTTTTTCCCAATCTGTATCTATGGTCAAGGCAATAGGTTTATATAAATATTAAAAAAAAACATTGCTGGTTTGAGGAATGAGTTGGGCGTTGCATTTGCGGTTGAATTGGGTTCCAGATGTACAATTCCCAACAATTTGGATTTAGTTTGTAAGACTAATATGTTGAAATTTCACAAATCAAACTAATTAAATCAATTACTATGTGTTTTACATTTATTGTAAGATGAGCATACTGGGATATATAAATTCTACTATCCGGTGTAAAAATAATTCAAGTAGCCAACATTATTATAGTGATTTGAACTGATGTTGTTCTTGTTATAAATGTTGTAATTATGTTCATTCGCAAGATTTAACATGCTGCAGGGTCAATAATTTTAGAAACCTTTTGGCGTGGAGTTGGTCGTTGTGGTGGAGTAATGTCTCTGGATGCTTGTTATCGTTTTTCCATGCGTTGAGTGTGATGGATTTTTCAAGTCCTACAATCTCGTTTGTAACGTTGTCCCCGTTGTTCCCCCTTTTTAATTGATAGAGATTTTGCTGGGGTATCCATTGTTTGGGATGATTTTCTTCAATGGCTGTTATCTGAAACTCATCATGTTTTAAAATACATTTAGGGTCTAACGTTCGAATTCCTTATTTATTTAAAATCATCGTGTTTACCTCCCGATTCTATATTAGGTGGATGGTTTAGGGTATGCTCAAAGAAAAATTGTATTGATTTGCGCCTATCTGGGTCCAGTAGGTTTGTTGATTTACCATTCTTGTTATACAGTTTGCGAGATTGTGGCTTACTTGCTCGCTTCGATTGCATGTTATAAATTGGTGAAATCTTGCACAAATACTCATTTAGTTTAATTTAATACATCGTTGTAGATCAGGATTATTTAATTTAGCAAAATGTCCGTGTGACAAGTCTATTATCAGCAGTTAACTTGTAGGTACTATGATGTTCATGTTTCCATTCTTGTATAGGGGAATGAGAATTATTTTCAATAATTTGTATACACGTGGTGTATATACCAATGGCATCTTTACAAGGAATATAATGTTGTTTGCTGTAACTATTGTGTGAACCGTAAGATCTTGTAAAGGTATCCAATATCGTTTTTATTCTCCCCCTCAGAAATTTGCATCGTTGCTGGAACGTTGCTTGTTTCTTCCTCGAATACTGTTTTGATGTGATGTACTCTTCGTTATTTGTCTTCTCGATGAGGTTGAACACGTAACGGTGTTGTTGGTTGACTGATGATTGTGTCTTCGTGAGAAATGAGAAATCTTGTTTTAAAGTGATATCTGTAAGATCTTTAGCTATTCCAATGACCTTTATTGAACGTTTTTCACTGCATTAAGTGCTGCTTTCCAAAATCCTCCAAAATAAGGTGAGACTGGAGGTATGAAATGCCATGTTGTTCCATTTTTTGCCAATATTTGGGTAATTTCTTTAGAGAATTTAAAAAGTAGTTTAACTAATTTTCGATCAAGTTGGTTTTTAGCGTAGACATAATTAGATACGTTGTCGCTATACAGACCACTGAACATAGATTGAGTTCCTCCATGCATTGCTTGTTCATGTACTTGATTCGATGTTCTTTTGGGATGATAACTGGATGTTTCTCATCGTAGATGCCGGTTGTTGTATTTTGCACTCGAACACCGTCATGTAGGAATTGTGATAAAAATTTAATCTTACATGTTTTTGATATTCCTTTCTGATTTACAAGATCTCGAGTTTCATTTTTGAAATGTTGTCTCTGCGGTATTTTGATCAAAATTTGGGTGGCATGTGTTATTTCGTCTGCCGCGGGAGCTCCATGGTTGGTTACATTTTTTTTTTCTTATGGGATTAAGATTGGAGTACTTCAAAAATAATTGATCATTGATCAAAGGGGTTGTGTATTGTTACTGTTATGGTTCACAATATAGGTTGTTTAAATACCAATTAATCTTGTGTGTCTTCCACTTCAAATATGGGTTGTTTTAATTCCAATTGATATGGTGTCTTCCACTATGATTTGGTATGCTGTTATAGCTCCCAATTTGGCTCCCAATATGGGGAGGGGAAAACGGGATGAAAGGCCGTGTTTTTCTGGACCCCTTGGATATTCAGCACCCGGATGTTTCTGAATCTCAGAATCTAAAATTTTCTGACTAAAATTTAATAGTAGTCTAGTAGTATTCTTTGAAGTAGAGCATAGGAGGCGTGGCGGCTATTTATAGTTCTTCATACAGCTACTCAATCCTCACATCTAGTTTGTACAGTTTGTGTTTCAGGTGATGGTGGCTGCCTTTAGCTTCTTAAAAGTGTTCCGCTTCATCCATTGTTCTTTAACACAAACGTATTTTCACAAACGCATTTCCACGTCAATTCGGCTGAATTTATATTCCTCTATTGGGTTTGTGTTGAGTCAATTTCGTACCACGTGATATTTTGTCGTGATACGAGATTCGAGAATTGTTTATGCTGTTCTCGCTTTATATCGGTGTCGTTTGACGTTCCGGATAAGGCGTACACCGTTTGTTGGTGTGTTGGAGTTTTCAGCGTCAGGTTAATGCTTCCTTAGCGCTGGACGTGTATTTATTTTGTGATACACACGAAGTGCTGGCTATTTTACAGTTTTATCCTGCAGGTTTTCGTTTGGCGTACTTGATAAATATCTTGCCGTTTCTTAGTTTATGGCTTGAAGTACCAATGGAACATTCCCCACAATTTTGATTCAGTTTGTAAGACTAATCTGTTGAAATTTCACAAACCCACCTAATTAAATTTCAACAGAAGTTGATTTATTTAGTTTAATTTGTGAAATTTCAACAGATTAGTATTACAAACTAAATCAAAATTGTTGGGAATTTTACACCATATGAGGGTTGAATTAGGGTGGAGTTGGAGTTGAATTGGATTTTAATTAGCGTTTAGTGAGCAAGTGAACGATTTATTATACATATGTTGTGATTTTAGGATTGAGTTGTGCGTTGAGTTTACGGCTGAGCTGTAGGTTTGAATTGAGTTAAGTAGGCGGGATGTATTGGAAGTAATGTTTTTCTTATAACAGACATTATAAACGTCAGATGTTTTATATAAGTGAATTCTAGTGTTAATTTAAAAATTCGAACAAAATTTGGAAAGTGTACGTTCATTTTCTAGTACTAGACAGAATAGATTTTACTAAACAGAATTATCCGGGAATTTAAAGTGATGAGATATGTATTGTCAACACATATTGTAAAATAAAAAAAAATTCTCTTGTTCAAATAAAATATGTAATAAAAATTAATAAAGAAAACTAAAACAATTTAATAAAATATTGTCACAAGCATATAGCCACTCCATTACAAGTACAACTTCCAGTGTCATTGTCGTCATCATCAGCATTACATTCATCTTCATCGTCATCCAACCGGAATGCAATTCAAAAAGTCAAAAAAAGCAATGATAGTAGTTTAATTCGAGAGAAAATACCTGTTGTCACAAATGGAACTGGGCCAATTGCAAATACTCAGTCAGCAGACATATTTACTAATAATTCCGGTACCGTTGTAACTGATACAAGCTGCGATTTTTTAAAGATGGCTGCTCGACATCGCGATACATTTTTTTCGATTTACTCAGTGCAATTGAAATTATTTAAATATTTAATCATGGAATGTGATAGAATTATTGTTAAACTATATAAAGTAATTCATTGACTTTAATCATAATTTTTAATAAAATTTATGTTTACGAGTTCGGGCACAACAAAGTTCCTGAAATTTGAAAATTAATGATGAACTGATGGAAGAGAGCTAGTTTTTTAGTACACATCTAGTAGTTCATTTCTATTTATTTTCCAAATGTCAAAAAATCTTGACAAAAGTTCATTAATTTAAAAATTGTAAAGAGAAGAAGATTTACAATTAATGACAATTCTAGTAGTTCAAACGCAGTTCGTCCAAGTTATTGATAGTCATATAAGTGAATCATTCTTCATCGATTAACAGGTTCCCTGCTTGTGTACCTAAATAATACAACAAGCGGCAAGTGGTCAGCAGTGTACCGCGCAGAAAAATATAGTCACTGGTCATTGGACCACCAGTATAGCGGTGGATCACTGACCTTAGTAGTATTATAAAGAGTTACATACCAGTGGTATCCTGACCTAAGTAAATATTATTAAGAGTGATATACCGGTGGTCACTGGCTGCTTATTTTGTATTATTTAGTGTGGTATACCGGTGGTGCACTGGCACCTGTTAATTGTGCCATTTCTAAAATTTGACCTTGTATTTCATTTTGAATGAGTGGTATGAGATTTGGTTCGAGAACCGCAGCAGGGCATAAGGCTTTCCAGTAAGTATTAAGTGTGATCGACTTCAACTCTTTCATTGATAAAGCAATGATATCCGAATATTTCAAAATGGAAAATTTGTTCCAAACATGGGACTTCGACATATTTGTTTCAAATTCAACAAAAATTGATTTTTAAATTATTGACAATTATTGAACAGCAGTCAGAATACAACAAAATCAACAGTAATAATATTGTTGAAAGGAATGTTGTTATTGGTTCATTATTTGGAACTGATAATGAATTCAGCTGATGCAAGAAAATGGGTTTTCATTTCTCGCTTTCAGAATTCAACAACGGAAGCGGAACTTATGGAATATATTAAGAGTAAATATGATATTCACGATTTTCGTTGCATCAAACTAAAGCATCGTGTTGAAATGGAGTATGCTTCATTTAAAGTTAATACTTCAGCAAACAGGGTACAGATTGCTGGACGGAAATATGTGGCCGGCGGGTGTATTCATTAAAGAGTTTGTGAATCCGGATATTTAACACCAATTTTTTCAACGGAGCCGTCGCATGCGGTCACCAATTTAGTTAATTACGTCCAAATTATTAATAATAATGTCAGTAATAATAAAAATAATAATAACAATGATATTATTTATAATGTTGATGATAGAACTGGTGTCGAAGAAGAGAGAAATTATATGAATAATGTGGATACATTTTTTACATCGATTATGGAAGAAGATTATGACATCATAGTCATAACTTAGACATTACTGTTTCCTGCTATAAAAAATGAGGAATTCTTTTCTTCGTACTATATAGTTTCCCGCAGAGATCGGCACGAAACTGGAGAATGTCTGGATGTTTGTGGTAGTCTATTAATAGCTATAATCAATCAGTATAAAAGCCAACAAACAAAGATTGTGTCCGGCGATATTGAAATCCTTTTGGTAAAGGTAAATATGGCTAAAGGAAATCTTTTCGTTTGTGCCACGCATGTTCCTGGAAAATCTACTTCCTTCATGAATTTATTGAAATATTTGTAAATAAGATTCCGCCAAAAATGGAAGAAAATGATAGATTGCGTATCGTGGGGGACTTTAGTTTCCCAAACTTAAATTGGAAACGAATTGACGCAATACTCACACCGTTTGGTAATACTGCCAATACCTCTTTGGTGATTGATTCATTGTTTGATATGGGTCTAAGGCAACATATTGAAATGCAAAATCATAATGGTTCACTTCTGGATCTTGTTTTCACTGACGAAAACTTACATCCATCAATGCAACCTTGTGTAAACCTGGATCGCTTATCAAGCATTCATCATAACTCGTTGTTAATTAAATTAAGTTTCCAATGTTTTGACGATTATATTCTTAATGATAATATTTTAATTATGACGTTGTTAACTTATATAACCGAAAAACCAAGGCACAAACGGTATAGAAGGACGAACGCATCTGTTGATTATGCGTTGTATTCTCAATTTATGTATGGTAATTACTTGTTAGAAATTAAATCTGGTATTAGGTCGAATCCATCGTGTTTTTGACATTATATAAACTCTAAAAGAAAATCCGTAGGTTATTCTTGACCCATGAAAGGATAAGGAAGCACATGATCTAAATTTTGTTTGCGAATTATTTGTAACGTTTTTTAAATTCATTTATTCAGTTGATAATATTTTAACATTACCCTCTGACCACGACATTGTCAATAATAATTTCACGGAATTTCTTATTTTACGGGGGAACAAATTAAAACGGCTTTAGTTGGTTTCAATACTTAAATGTCTATGGGCTCTGATGGTATTTCCTCATTAATTGTTTACAATTGTTTCGTATAGCGTTAAGTAGCCATTTAGCTCGTTTATTTAATTACAGCATTAGGTAAGGTATTTTCCCCAGTGTTGGAAACCCTCGTATGTAATCCCAGTATTTAAATCTGGGCCAAAACATTTAGTTCAGAATTATAGAGGAATATCTATTGTTATCCTTAAACTTTTTGAAAAACTGGTTAACGATTGTATTGATTTTAATATCAGAAAGTTAATTGTTCCCTAACAACACGGTTTTTTTTCTGGTAGATCAACGACAACCAATCAGGCGATATTTATTAATGAGAAGATATCTTGGTTAGAAAAAGGTGTCCAAGTTGGCACTATCTATACAGATTTCAGCAAGGCCTTTGAAAAACTTATTCACAAGTTATTAATTGATAAATTGATTAAGGTGAATTCTAATTTTATTCTTATTAAATGGATATTGTCTTATTTCTCGCAAATAAATACTCAGAGTTCTAGTTATAAAATCTTTAGCGATCGTATTAAACGGATTGAAAAAAATTCTTATTATTTGCCCTCCGAAGGCTTTTGAGGTCACCTGCCAGATTTAGTTTACCTCTTTGTGCTGGTCGTTGTATACTTTTAAACCTTCGTAATCTTGAATCCAGAAGGGAGTTGATTTATGCAGTATTTGCTCGGTATTCCTAGACTTATATTCATTTTCATGTTCCTACGAGAACTCTTTGTCCACGACCGGTAATGTTGAGTACTTTGTAACACTTTTTTTATATGCAAAATTCTATTAGCATTGTAACCTATGCTATTTGTTAGTGCTGGTAAATAAATAAATAATCGTTGAACTTCTGCAGATGTTCAAAAATTGTATATGTAATTCAAATGCTAGAAAGCACACATAATTTGATGTTAAAGAATGAAATGTGTGATACTATCTGGATTTTAATCTATAGTTAAACAATAAAGTTTGGTATTTTAAACCTAAGATATTAGAGTTGCTCATAATTCTATCAATACATATATTAATTTTTTATTTTTTTTAGGTTAATTTTTGAATGTAAATTATGATGTAATGTAAATTTAAATTTTCAGGTACTTAAATCAAACGGATTAAAATTTCAAGTTTATAATATTATTCTTTAAATATTTAGATCTTCGATGTATACAATTTTTGTATGTGAACTATAACTAAGTGGATTTTTGTATTATTGAATTTTAAGAAAGTAATAAATGTTCCAATATGTTACTTTGTATGCCGCACATAAGCAAACTAAGTATGCAAGTAAATTCTACCGCCATCCGTAATTTTTAGTTTGTATATGGTTATTTTTATGTTTGTATATAAACTACCAAATGAATACAAGTAACCAAAACAATAAAAAAAACATTTCAATATATTTTATTAATTTTTGTAATTCTTAACACACAAACACACATATCTTACACTCTTACCATTTCTTTAAACTTGAATTTCATAAAAAAGTAGTTAAAAAGAAAATAAACGAAAACAACAAACAAAGTAAGAAACACACACACACCAGTTAACCACAACAAATCCATTCCACTTTTTTTTTAAATTTGTATTTTATACCTGATAACTACAGTTGTCATAAGATTTTGATACAACACGGTGTAAAAGCTGTATAAAACTTGGATTAGTAAGCACTATTTAGTAAAGCTTAAAAAAGTAAAATTTATTTCTTTAGTATTTTACACGCGATTTAGTATTTAAAATTGTTTTAGCATCTCTTAATTATACATGTTTACGAATAATTAACAATTACATGAGTAGTGATGGTTTTTAAGTGAATTGTAATACTGTTCTGTTATTACAAAGTTAAAAATAAAAATAAAAAGTTTTGCAGTTTTACAAAAAAAAAAGCAGTATAGCAATAATTGTTTTATTTTTATTTGTTATACAAAAAGTTCGGTGACATAAAAAAAAGTTTACAATTTTACATTTTTTGTTGTTGTTGTTGTATTTTGTTGTGCATCTGTACATTGGATTATATTTGGCTGGATTTAATCAGAGAATTTAAAAAATTATTTGTGGTTGGTATATTATACATAATATAAATATTTACATACATTTTTTTTATGGTTATTTCATAATTTATAATAATTTTGTTTACTGTGATTAAATTGTGCATAGAACATAAAACAAATATGTTTGGTGTGGTTTTTAATAACACCACGAAAAAAAAATTAATGGAAGTGTTACGATTTTTTTTTTTTTTTTTTTGTTGAGATATGTGAATTCAACATTAATAGTAAAAGGCCAAAATGTGAATAATTGACCCTGAAAAACTAGGGGATTTAGGGTTGCTGAACGAGTAAAGAAGTTCTTTCCAATTATTTGAAATTAAATATTACAATCGGATCACAAAATTATTACATAATAAAATTAAACCTTAAACAAAAAAAAAATAGTTCAGGTCTTAAACTAGTACTGGTTTCCAAACGGTCTGGAAATAAATTTTTAATTTAATTTGAGCAATCGAATTTTAATTTTAATCCACACAACTTTAATATTTTAAGTCTTCGGAAGAAAATTCAAGATTTTGATTAATTTAACAAAGTGTGTTCTATTACAAAATATAAAATCGTAAACGTTTAAATTTTAAAATTTCAAAATTATTTGATACCTGTCAAAATTTGCGGTAAATCAATAAAACTATTTTAAGGAATTTTATAGCTACACTTTTGCTACATGTTTATTTGAAACAACGTTCCCGCCATCAGCATTCTGGACCAAGGTCCAAAATTATTAAATACTTCAGTTATATCATCGCCATCCTAGCTTGAATCACTCGCACCAAATTTACACCGGAATTGTAATGGTGAGAAACTTTCCGAATTTGTTTGTTTGAGTCCGATTTGAATACCTCTCCTATTAAATACATAGTTCTTAACCGCGTTCCTAACAGTTCCCTAAATTGACAACTAATAAATCTCTAATATTTGTTACAATTGAAGAAAATTTTTCTGTCAGGCTAGACTTTTAATTTTCAAATTATTGGACTGCTTTATTCCTTAAACTGACCACCTCCTTAATGTGACCGAAATTTAGGCCACCCTTAAGTGGAAGCTTTACAGAAGTTTCGCGGTAGTATTTTCTAGTACAAGAAATACTATAATTACATAAAATTAAGTTGAAACTGCTTTAATTAGTTTGAGAAATAGAAATTCGATAATTCCGGAATTAATATTTTGAATTCCGCAATAATCGAAACTAAAATATGGGCTGGTATTGCGGAATACCAGAATTCCGAATTCCGGACACTTACCTACACAATGATAAAAAGTTTTAATCTTTTCGAAATTTAAAAATCTAACCAATAAAAGTAGCTTAATCTTTGTAGATATATTTTTTATCTTTGTAGATATATTTGTAGGTAAATTTTTGGCACAATATTTTCAATTATTTTTAATTTTTAGAATTTTGATAAGAAGCGAATTTTTTGAAAAGCTTTCGGCTGTTGATTTTTTTATCTTAAAATCAAACCAACGGGTTTAATAATTTTGGATATTGTGGATCAATGAATTCACTTTTATTTGTAAAGTTCACCATCGTATTTCGAAATTCAAAATTTTTTAAACTTTGAACATAAAAAATATAGGCTCTTTAATTTATTCTACAGAGATGTTACAAATTCATGAGCCTGAAATATATAGTAATCACTTTTAATTAGCTACTAAAAATAAGAAAACGTTCTTAACGTATGTTCTTTGGTTATTCTAATAAATTTTCGACTTTTCTAAACAGTTGGTTAGTTCGTAACAGTCATTCATAATTGGCAATATGGTCAACAAGAAATGCTGTGCCTGACTTTTAATCTTTCTAAATTGTGACTTTTTGAACGTCAACCGAATTAGACTCGATTCTGCCTTCCAAAATTTTATGTTAAGTTATTTTTGTTTTTTCAATACAAATTCATATAGGAAGCGGGGAATTAAAATAACATAACATGAATTTTATCGTTCCAGAATCGGGCCCAATATTGCTATTTGAATAAAATAACCAGGCACATTGCCTGAAATTTTGCTAATGTATTTTTTCTTTTGCTGTTGCGACTTTGCTTGTACCGTCGATACAGTATATAGTGTTGGAATTTATTGTGTTTGAATCTGGAAATAACGGATTTGAATCCCAATTGGGTGGGATGTAAAGTATTATTAATTTTCATATACTCAACTACTGTTAGGGTTCGAGATGGAAATATCGGCACTCTATACATTCCTATTACAAGTGAAAATATTGATTTATCAGTGCGGTACTCTAAAATGTTTCCCTTTGTTTGTCGTGAATATGATGAGCTGTTCTAATAGCAAACAGAAAATTCTCTATACAAATATCGTGTAATTTAGTTATAAATAAGACTAGCTCACTCATGGTAAGTAGGGATATTCAATATTTGGTTTGTGCTTTTAAAAACGAAATGATGAAACGAACTTAAGCATACATACATGGGCAAAAACAATCAAGATCGATTTTTCGAATAGATTCAGATCGCAAATAAAAAGATCGATTCACTAAAAGAGTAGAATAAAATGAATCGATCTGCGTGGCATCGATTTAAAAAAATAAGAACAATTAATAATTATGAAGCTATATTTTGAAAATTACCAAAAGGAGCAAAATAAACATTCGTTAAGTGCCATTTGGAAATACTCTATGCCATAATAAAATATGAGAGGGGCCCCTTAATATCAATTGTAAATTCAGAAAGACAATTCGTGACCTGGCTTAATAATATTAAACTTATTGAGGTAATCAACAATTAGAGAGGATGGGAATTAGTAGCACTTACTATTTTGGCCAACATGTTTTAAAAGTTTTCCAAATTATCCTTCATTCTTAAAATTATCGATATTTTGGTTATCTATGTCTAATTGTATTCTTTTTTGCAATGAAAGCCAACAAAATTTTGCAGCTACTTAAAGTCGACTAATTTAAAATAATTAAACAAATAAATAAATAAAACTATTTATGTTTACGATTTTTTGTGAATATTTTTATGTTAAACATAATTTTGTGAGCCTTGCTGGGTTCTTGAACCTCCTGATTGAAATTCTTAACTTTTAATTTTTTTCATGAATTTCATAAATTCTTGAACTACTTAGTTAGTTTTGTAAGGCGACTAAAATTTTTGAAATTCTTAATACACAAATTGAAAATTTCTAAATTTAATGAAATTCTAAATAATTACCAATTATTAAAATCATAAAATTAAAATTAAATCCCTCAATTTTTTGAAATTTATTGCCATAGAGTTATCATCGGGTTCTTGAACTTTTTGACATTAATTAATTTAATTAAAATTCTTAAATTTCTGAAAATTTTGTTTTTTTAAAGTTTTTCAAAATTTTTTGATTAGAGGGTTTTGAACGTTTAATTTCGTTCTTTAATTTTCGAAATTATTCAACTGTTTAAAAAAATGTAATTCATTAAATTTTTTCAATTTGAACAATTCCTAAAATATTTAGTCTCGTGACGCTCCCAAAAATTATAAAACTCTTAAAACTGTTTAAATTTTAATAAATTTAATGAAATTCTAAATATTTTCCAAGTGTTAGAGAAATTCGATTTTTTGAACTCAACAATTTGAACAATCATCAGGTTGTTGAACTTATTAAAATTAATTAAATTTTTCAACTTACGAAAATAATATTTTTTTTTTTAATTCTCAACTTATCTTTTCTAGATCCTTGAATTTAAATTTTGAATATTTTTTTTATTTCGAAATCAAATTTAATTGTTGATTTCTGGAAATTCTTAATTTTTTTTGTTTTTCTTATTTTATCGGTATTCAGAATATGAGAATTTTTAAATGTTCAAGATTTAATTGAAATTTTTCAAATTTGTTAAATTCTTTAAATTATTTCATTTTTTCAAATCCTTTTATTAAAAATTCCTTTGATTTCTTGAATATGTTTAACTCTTTAAATATTAATTCTCGTGACTCTCTTAAAATTTTGAAATACTTAAAACAAATTCAAAATTTATAAATTAATTTAAATTCTAAATATTTTACAATTTATCGAATTATTATTTTATAACTCCTGTAATTTCTTAAAATATACTGTATTAACCATAAATGATAATTCCTTAACGTCTTGTAACTGATTAAATTCTCAAATTTCTGAAAAATCTTAAAAAAAAATTTAATTCTTAAATTATCGATATTTAAATGGTTTACGAATATACATTTTAAAATATTTAAGCGATTGTAGAAATTTTTAAAATTTTTCAAAAAAGTGTAAACTAAAATTTTTGAATTTATTCATCTGTGGGTTCTTGAAACTTTTCTTTTTTTAAATTCCTAAATTTTTTGTCAAATTCTTATATTATTGAAATTCTGACTATCTGAAGGGTTTAATTTTTTTAAAATTGAAGTGTTTACTGAAGTTTTTAAAATTTGTCAAAATCCGTTAAATTTGATTTTCTTAATATTTGAAATTAACTGTTTAAAAAAATGTAATCCGTTAAATTTTATGAATTTGCTCAAATCAAACGGTCCAAAAAATTTTGAAATTCTGAAACAAAGTCAAAATTAATAAGCTGAATGAAATTCAAAATATTTTCAAATTCTTAGAATAATAAAATTAATTGAATCCAACAATTTCTTGGAATATATTATCTATAAGCTAAACCGCTTGAAAGTAATTAAATTCTCAAATTTCTGATATTTTTTTTTTTAATTCTAAAATGGTCGAAATTCTGGTCATGTAGGACTTTAAATATTAAAAATTTTAATAGTTGTTCAAATTTTGCAAAATTTTTAAAATTTTTAATTTTTTTCAAATTTTTCAACTCTGTCAGAGGTTTTAAATATTTTGAAACTAATTGAATTCGTAAATTTTAGAGAATTCTTAAATTTATTTGATTTTTCTATTATGTAGGTATTCAGATTATTAACATTGCCATACATATATAGACACAAAATCTCGCAACATGAACCAAAAAGAAACGAACGATGCGTCCTAGAAAAAAAATCGGGTTGTTTTTAGAACTATAGCGACTCAGACAGCTACCATTACAGAAAAAATAAAACCAAACCACACCAGGTGGAGCTAAACCAGAACGAATAAAAAATTCGCCAAGCACTTGAGTTTCGAAGTGGAATTTATGAATCGAAGTAGGTTCGATATCATCTATACTCACGACATACAATTTTTGATCATCCCTAAAATTGTTGATCAACACGACGATGATATAGAATATAAGATTTTGTAAAATTGCGAAGTCAGGAATTTGATTCGAATGATGCAGTACTCTGGTCACTAGGTTCTCTGAGCCGCACTCTTGAATATATATAGAGATGACTATCGACGATGGTGGCTCCTATTCTTCAATTGTGCTAACAAAACTTCAGAAAAGCATTATATTATTGTTATTGTTGCTAAAAATGCAAGGCTACACTGATCAACACAACTAATGAATTTATTTAACAAGGGCAATATTTTCTTACAAGATATAGGTACTTGAATCGCGCTAAAAATATTTTTCAATAATAAAGTTAGAAAAATTGGATTCATCACTTAATCATTATCTTTGGCGAAATAAACTCTAGTATTGCTAAATTTTACTTATTAGCGCATAATCCGAGTAACTCACTCTAAAAATTACATCTAAATTGAAAAGTAACATCGGAAGGAAATTTTTCAATATCTCTCCGCTGGCGTATAGCGTAATTTAATTATGAAATGAAAAGTTGGAAATTTTAACAAAAAAAAACAACCTGAAGCACACGCATGTCTGGGCAAATAATTATGACTCCTTCTATTGGAAATCTTAAGCACCTAAAATCTTTGAGGTTAGGGAATGTTGTAAAATAAATTGTTGGTTTTCGCGATGTGTTACTAGAAACTTACAACTTACTTTTCGTTTTATTTCCTGAAACAAAAAATCTTTTAGTGAAATAATGAAAATGTTTTGCCAAATTGAGAATAACCTCGCTTAATAAACTCGTATTCGGCTCCATTTTAAAAAGTGTATTTGAAATTTCTCATTTCGAAGCATAATAATTTGGAAATAACTGAAGTTTAGTCTGTTTTCTTGGAATAACATAGATATATTGAAATCTATGCGTTTTATCCTTGCTACAATAAAACTTTGCATGTTGTGGAAATAATATTTAAGCAATATAGTGTTGCTTCAAAATTCAAGAAGCATCAGAATTTAAAATATTTTGTGAAATATTTAAAGACAATAATACAGTTTTCTGGCAAAACTGTAATATTACAAAGAGTCGGCTTTGTCAGTGGACATGTTCTTTTTCTGAAAATTAATTTTTTTAAATATTTTATTTCGCGAAATTTAAATTTATGTAAACGCTCGGGCCGATGTCATCCCGAAAACGAACAGAAAATTGTCAATATAAGTTTTCTAAGTTAATTGTCTCACGATTTTGGTCAACTTTGCGGATCAAAAGCAATAATAGAGTAAAATTGAAAGAAACTAATACCTATACTTGTTTTAAGTGAAGATTCAAGTGAGGCTGGATATTGGCAATGGTACTGGGTGAACTGATTTTTTTTTTTGTTAAACAATGCTGTTTTTTTAGTACACTATATTATGAATGAGCCGACACGATGTGCACAATATAAATAAATAAATAAATAGTTTAGCACTTCAAAAATTCATTTTGTTCCTAAATTCGAGAAACATCGAAAAAATCAGCATATTGGCTAAAGGTTTAACGAAATATCCAATAATTTTTCTAATAGATAATCTAAAAATATACGGCAGGGTTTTATATAGTATTCGCCTCCTGGTCAATGCTTAACATTTCAAAGTTCAACGATTTTATGGATCTAAATCAATTTCAGTTGTTGCCAACCATATTTGTAAATTTTCAATATTGAAAATTTCAGGAATTGTTAAATTTTAAAAGGCAGAATTCTATACCTAATTTCCAAAATTTGTTTATTCTGGAATTAACTATTTTGAAATAACATTAAAAATTTGAATTTTAAAATTTTTCAGGTGGAATTTTAAATTACTAGTTATTTTAATTTTTAAAATTTTAAATTCCAGTTTTGAATAACAGTAAAAACAGGATTTTAAATGAATTTTCAAACTTTGAAATTGTATAGCCCATCATTTAGAATTAATTTCAAATGCCACATTTAAATTTAAAAATTTGAAAATTTAAGTCGTAATTGAATCAAACATTATAAAAATGTAATTAAAAACTTTGAAATTTTTTGAAATAATAAAATGGTTTAGTATGCAAGAATTGCATATTAAATATTCTGCAAATTCAAATATTAGCACCTTTTAGACGATAGGTATGTAGATGTAAACGTTCATTAACATTTTCAAATCTGCACTTTTGCAGCAAGGGAATCGGTACAAAGAATTTCCGATCCAAAAATTAAATGTACACAACAAAGTTATTAGCATGTTGGCCACATAATTAACAACTCGTTTGTAGCCGGTTGTTTATTTGAGTATGTACAAAATTATGTTAAACAAGATTTTTGGGGAATAAAATCCACCACCACATTACACTCATCCAAGTGATCATTCATTGAGGTGACTATGGTTTACTTGTGTCACTCAATGTCTCGCTCCATTGGGTATCTATTCACAAGTATACTTCAAAATAGCAAATTGTTCCCATTGGAAGACATCATGCCTTCAATAAAGGCTTCCGGATTTAATTCAGCTCTCTCAAAATACGGAATTTTTTAAGATAAGTTAAATGAAAATTTAGTAAAATTTTTAATCGAAAGAAGAAGATATTTTCGATGTTTAACGCAATGCTATGTTTTTTCTAAACTATAGCTCTGGTCTCCTTTTAATTAAAAAATCCGTTTGAAGCAATTTGCGCAATTATTTGCAACCAAAAATAATTCCAAGCGTCTTTAGTAAATGTATCTTAATCATCTGATCATTATTACCAAAAGAATTACTTTAAAACTTATGGGTGGACTCAAATTTATTTCACAATATTTATAGAGTAGAGTTAGCTCAAAATGACGAAGTAATACCAGTTTGCTAATTCAAGCTGTGAGGCATATCATGTTCGTATGTTTAATTTGTTTTTGATTTTTTTGTGTTTTGCTGTTAACGACTTGTTTGTTTTATTTTGATCTTAAACTTTAATAGTAATTTATTGTGGTACATCTAATATATACACTTGGATGTGTTAAAATTTATGCTCTGGAGAAGGGAACACAATAAGAACATATGAATTGCCCAGCGCTTAGCATAATTGCATAATATTTTTTATTAAATTATTATAATTATTACATTCAAATATTTTGGGTTAAAGTTCAACAAAATTAGCTATGGATTTTAGCCTGCTAACCTAAATATTATTCCATTATACGTATATGTATAGATGTACATACGTTTCGTACATAAGAGATTATATTTTTAATAACCGAGAAGCAAATCAGCAAAAAAAATAATTTAATTGTACAGTTACTCCATAACATTGAAATCACCCATAATATGATTAATGAAACCACATTTTAATTTCTGTAGAGAACAGGATACATTCCTATAAACTCTTCTTAAACAATCGATGTTGGTGTCTAAAATCTTCACCAAAATTTTGTACATACTATACAACGTAAAATTTAATAATCATCTCATTAAATTGAATATTATTTATGTCCGGTTCGATTCGTGTCATATAAAATATCTTCAAGCTAATCAAATAATTAAATCTTCCAAACGAAATAACATCACGTAATCAATAAACCAAATGAAAATAAAACAAATATTATTACAACAAACCACCTACTGTTCGATTATCAAGTCAACTGAATGAACAGATAAAACATAAAAGTTATAACCTATTTTAGGATTTGTTTTATAAATTATTTCAATTCCATGATTTTCATGGCAAGATTATGACGTTTTAAGAGACATAAAGATAAAGCGATTAATCAAAAACATTATATGTATAGATGTAATGTTGATTTTACGTAATATATTAGATAGTTGTAATTCACATCTTTCCACGGTTAATATAATATAGTAGCCAATTTCATAAAACAAAGATGATTATTATGATTCGAAATCTATTGATGATTTTTTTATGAAATTAATCAAAAATGTTTGAATTCCAGGAAAGTTTAAGAATAAAAATTGAAACAAAGAACTTTCTACTTAAAACTTTATGTATCTTTAACCTGCACTGAAAAGTGATTGTATTAAATTCAAATTAATCACAAAACTCACAAAAAAAACTAAATCAACACTAAAACCCCATGTGATCCATCGTACAAACATAATTGTTTGGGTCCAAAAGTGCGCCAATCGCTTAAGTTGGAAATGTTTCAAAATTAACGTATTAAGTGAAAATTTACCAAACAAAACTCAAATTTAACCTCAATTTGGATGGTGGGTTGATCAAATATGCTATAAAAACTTTCCTTCGTCATAACACAAATTTTTTTTATTTTTTTTTTTGTGGAATAGCTACTTGATTGATGGATGACCTCTTTATTAAATGCTATAAATTTCATAAATACTTATGGTTTTCTTGAGTCAGTCGCCTTATAGTCTAGCTAGGATATTAAAACAATTTTGGTTATTGTTTAAGTGATTGATGCTTAAATCGATTATGACGAGACAGAGAATATTAAACATTTCTATGCCAATGATAATGATAATTGCAAACCGACTTTTAGATTTTAGTTTTGTGTTTTATTTTCGATACGGGCTTCTGAGGTCAATAATTTGGCTTTAATAATTTTAAAATTTAAATTGACGTGCAAGTTTTATTGAGAACGCTTTCATTTTTGAAATTTCGACTGAATACATTCGATATAATTTTTAATTTTATTTTCTAAAAATTTTGATTTCAAATTTTTAAATTATGGTAGTTTCTCAGCTGGTTAGATTTGTCATGTAAATAGTGTTATTAATAATTATCGGAACGATATAGGCATAATCAAGGTCATCAAAAAAATGTTAATGACGATCTCTACTTTTTATTATGAAATTTAATTCAGAACATTTTCAAACATAATTTTTTTGTAAGTGACGTTTATAGCAAAAACCTAAATATGATTCTAAAATATTGATTATTCTTGAATGTTAGTACATAAGTGCAATATGGAAAGTGACGCAGCGAGAAAAGAACAATTAACACATTCTAAATTGCTGATTTTTAGAGAATACATACAAATGTATCCGCTGAAAAAATTGGCTTTGTTGAGGCGGTTATGTCTGGGTAACAATTTGGTAGTTTTGCTAGAATCCAGTGGATGGCATTCAATCTCTGTGCCCGTCCAGCAAGTTGTCGATTACGGATTTTATATTATTAAATATAAAATATAAAATATAAAATATAAAATATAAAATATAAAATATAAAATATAAAATATAAAATATAAAATATAAAATATAAAATATAAAATATAAAATATAAAATATAAAATATAAAATATAAAATATAAAATATAAAATATAAAATATAAAATATAAAATATAAAATATAAAATATAAAATATAAAATATAAAATATAAAATATAAAATATAAAATATAAAATATAAAATATAAAATATAAAATATAAAATATAAAATATAAAATATAAAATATAAAATATAAAATATAAAATATAAAATATAAAATATAAAATATAAAATATAAAATATAAAATATAAAATATAAAATATAAAATATAAAATATAAAATATAAAATATAAAATATAAAATATAAAATATAAAATATAAAATATAAAATATAAAATATAAAATATAAAATATAAAATATAAAATATAAAATATAAAATATAAAATATAAAATATAAAATATAAAATATAAAATATAAAATATAAAATATAAAATATAAAATATAAAATATAAAATATAAAATATAAAATATAAAATATAAAATATAAAATATAAAATATAAAATATAAAATATAAAATATAAAATATAAAATATAAAATATAAAATATAAAATATAAAATATAAAATATAAAATATAAAATATAAAATATAAAATATAAAATATAAAATATAAAATATAAAATATAAAATATAAAATATAAAATATAAAATATAAAATATAAAATATAAAATATAAAATATAAAATATAAAATATAAAATATAAAATATAAAATATAAAATATAAAATATAAAATATAAAATATAAAATATAAAATATAAAATATAAAATATAAAATATAAAATATAAAATATAAAATATAAAATATAAAATATAAAATATAAAATATAAAATATAAAATATAAAATATAAAATATAAAATATAAAATATAAAATATAAAATATAAAATATAAAATATAAAATATAAAATATAAAATATAAAATATAAAATATAAAATATAAAATATAAAATATAAAATATAAAATATAAAATATAAAATATAAAATATAAAATATAAAATATAAAATATAAAATATAAAATATAAAATATAAAATATAAAATATAAAATATAAAATATAAAATATAAAATATAAAATATAAAATATAAAATATAAAATATAAAATATAAAATATAAAATATAAAATATAAAATATAAAATATAAAATATAAAATATAAAATATAAAATATAAAATATAAAATATAAAATATAAAATATAAAATATAAAATATAAAATATAAAATATAAAATATAAAATATAAAATATAAAATATAAAATATAAAATATAAAATATAAAATATAAAATATAAAATATAAAATATAAAATATAAAATATAAAATATAAAATATAAAATATAAAATATAAAATATAAAATATAAAATATAAAATATAAAATATAAAATATAAAATATAAAATATAAAATATAAAATATAAAATATAAAATATAAAATATAAAATATAAAATATAAAATATAAAATATAAAATATAAAATATAAAATATAAAATATAAAATATAAAATATAAAATATAAAATATAAAATATAAAATATAAAATATAAAATATAAAATATAAAATATAAAATATAAAATATAAAATATAAAATATAAAATATAAAATATAAAATATAAAATATAAAATATAAAATATAAAATATAAAATATAAAATATAAAATATAAAATATAAAATATAAAATATAAAATATAAAATATAAAATATAAAATATAAAATATAAAATATAAAATATAAAATATAAAATATAAAATATAAAATATAAAATATAAAATATAAAATATAAAATATAAAATATAAAATATAAAATATAAAATATAAAATATAAAATATAAAATATAAAATATAAAATATAAAATATAAAATATAAAATATAAAATATAAAATATAAAATATAAAATATAAAATATAAAATATAAAATATAAAATATAAAATATAAAATATAAAATATAAAATATAAAATATAAAATATAAAATATAAAATATAAAATATAAAATATAAAATATAAAATATAAAATATAAAATATAAAATATAAAATATAAAATATAAAATATAAAATATAAAATATAAAATATAAAATATAAAATATAAAATATAAAATATAAAATATAAAATATAAAATATAAAATATAAAATATAAAATATAAAATATAAAATATAAAATATAAAATATAAAATATAAAATATAAAATATAAAATATAAAATATAAAATATAAAATATAAAATATAAAATATAAAATATAAAATATAAAATATAAAATATAAAATATAAAATATAAAATATAAAATATAAAATATAAAATATAAAATATAAAATATAAAATATAAAATATAAAATATAAAATATAAAATATAAAATATAAAATATAAAATATAAAATATAAAATATAAAATATAAAATATAAAATATAAAATATAAAATATAAAATATAAAATATAAAATATAAAATATAAAATATAAAATATAAAATATAAAATATAAAATATAAAATATAAAATATAAAATATAAAATATAAAATATAAAATATAAAATATAAAATATAAAATATAAAATATAAAATATAAAATATAAAATATAAAATATAAAATATAAAACAATATAAAATATAAAATATAAAATATAAAACAATATAAAATATAAAATATAAAATATAAAATATAAAATATAAAATATAAAACAATATAAAATATAAAATATAAAATATAAAACAATATAAAATATAAAATATAAAATATAAAATATAAAACAATATAAAATATAAAATATAAAATATAAAATATAAAATATAAAATATAAAATATAAAATATAAAATATAAAATATAAAATATATACAATTTTCTTTAATAATTTGCTATCTCAGCTTTATTTCGTTGCATTAGTTATTTTTGATAGCTTGGTCTGGAATTACAGAGAGTTCATCATTTTTGTAGAGAGGTGAACTTAGTATTGCAAATTCGTTTAAACTGCGGATTTTTTTATTTGTATGCGAATATTTTGTAATTTCAAATTCTGTAAAACAGTAAATCGTATAAATGAGACACTTGTATACACATTTTAGGTGTATCTGGTATAAACATGGTGGGTTTGTTTGCATATTGTACCGATGGTATGATATCAAACTGCGACAGTTTGCAAATAAAACTTCTTTTGATTCTTGAAATATGTTTGGAAATCCCTTGAAAAATATTTCATGGAGTAAACTTTCTCGGTCATTTTGAGGCCAAAAAATAGCTTATTGGACTGAAGAATGCGCGGTTAATTTGTTATAGCTTGAGACTATAGCATGTGAGGTAATTGTGACTTAAATCAGCCGTTTCATTGAATTTAAAAGAAACCTCCCGTTTTCATAGTGTAGCACGCATGTAAATCTATGGTTTTTTACATGAGAAAATTGTTCAGCTAATTCAAATCGTGACATTCTGTTTCGTACAAACCTATCGTTTTATGTTTTTTTGTAAGATTAGATACATCGGTATCTCATTTATTTTGATCCATGTAACCCAATTAATCTGTCATTTAGTTCTGATGACAATATAATTATTAATATTATAATGCCTGTATCAAATCGACAATATAATCGGATCAATAAATGTTCTTTCAAGAATAAAATTGACATTACGTAGAAGTTAGAATAGCATACATTATGTATTTATAAAATTATGTGTTCAAGTAAACCAAAAATAAAATAAAAATAACAATTCCGCTTTCATAAATAGACCGCAAATATGTCACATATATGTCTATACACACAAGTACAAATATATCAATTTTGTATTATTATATAAAAATTTTGTCTCAAATTCAAATAAAAAAAAAATATAAACATTAAGCCATGTCTGCATAATCTTATAAACATGTTGACCTTATTATTTAATTCGTCTCGGTCCCTCATGTGTAAGAGCGCAACACGTATATTAGATAAACATCCTTGACCGTTGAATTTTTTTTTATTGTTTTGTGAGATCGTGTATAAAAAAATTATTCTGACCAAGATACAGAATTAACTATCTCAATGAAGAAAAAAATGTATACGAATGTTTATTTATGTAGATGGCAAACCACTTACGTGCGTATTTCTTCTGCAAGAGAAATTTTACTTTTCTTCAACATACGAACACAGAACACACACACACAGAATCATAATAATAAAATAAAGTTTTTTTTTATGTTTTTTAAGTCCATGAGTATTTTATTATTATAAATTCATGGAAATTCAGTTTGTTTTTGTTTTATATGTTTAATAAAGCGTCACGAGTCAATCATAACATTTGTACATTACATGTAATTTGAGTTAAGTATCTCGAATGGTCATTATAAAATATGATGAAATACGGATGGACAGGTTTGTTGAACTTCTGTATGCTTATGTCATACTTTTAATTTTTTGATTGTGTGTGTTTTAATAAATTATTTGTAATGGTTGTAGGCAGTTTAATAAAATAACAACTACTTTTAGCGTCGTTTCAATGAAATATTATTTTTTTACAAGATCGAAATTTAGACGTTCTTCTTCACTTCTTGGTTTGTTTAATGCAAATACGGGCCAAATTTAATTGTTTAATCGAATATAATTAGGATCTCCGATACTTAACCTACGATTGGGATGTAGAAACGCCGAACTCTAGTATTACGTATAGAGGTTATTCCAGCTGACTCAATGAGAATAATTAACAGCTTCTCGTTGAGGTTTGGCATACAGTTTACTCGGCTCCTGCCAATATTATCTTAGGTTTCTTCTAAATGATGGTTTCCAAATAAAATGGCATTTGTTGGAATTTCAATTTATTAAACATGGAAGGAAAGTGGAATACATGGAATTGCTCCATGCATGTAATTTGTAATATTTATAATTCCACTTTTGGATTTCTACTTTTCCTATAAAAAATTTTGTTTCTTTCTTGCTGATTCATCTGCAAAACAAAATCTCTTTACTTTAAAAGTCTGCCGAATTTATAACCAAAAATACCCAGATTTACATAAGTAAGGTGCTATAAAGTTTTGCTAAAGAGCAACTCCCTAATTTTTGCCGCCGCTTCTTAGATTCAATTCACGTTCAATCTAGTAGAAATGAGATAGCGTTAGGTGGCGTCATGTGGCTAGGTTATTTACAACGATGCAAATTTTATGTTAAATTCAACGTAACTACCCAAAATTTACAAGACGTTGATTAAGCTCAAATTAGAATATAACTTAAATATCTGGTCGGGTGCTCCGAAGACTTGCCAGGTTGTACTCGACCGCTTCTACTACTCTCTATTCTCTTTCTCACAGGCGGAATGTTGGTCCTTATATTGTACAAATATTTTATTTAGTTTCAAAATTCCTTCTTTAGTAATAGTACGGCTTTGTAGAATGCGCTAGATGATGGGGCCTTACAATTCAAACTCAATAGAAAACAAAATAAAAATGGCCAAAATTTCACGAGGAGAACTTTGCTTATGCAAATTAACTGGACTCCTAAATCATTCCCTAGCTGAACAACTAAACCCAATCTTCGGTTCAACCTCCAACACAATTTACAACTTAATCAGTCTAACCTTCCATTGAATCGTCCATCTGTATGGATGTCCGAACCTATAGTATTTTTTGATCGGGTTGTACGAATCAATATTTTTGATTTCCGTAAATATGATCTTTAGTCAAGGCGTTTAAAAATCGTTTGGAACCAGTACGCCAACAGGGTTGGATACCTCTCAAACTGATTGACCTACACGTTATTAACACATGGCCCACGCAGATTAAATAATTTTTTGTATATATGACGATTTGAGGATTAAGTTGGACGTTAAGTTTGGGGTTAAGTTGAGAGTTCAATCGGGGTAATTTTGCTTGCTGTTGAGTTGAGTTTATGCACTCATGTAGTTTTTTAGAACTTCTTAAATTGGGAGTTGAGTTGGGCGTTGACTTTGGAGTTGAGTTAAGGTCTGAGTTAGACGTCTAGTTAGGAATGAGTTGCGGTTTGGTTGAGGCTCAGTTGGAGTGGAGCTGAAGTTTTTATGGTTAGGTGTGCAGCTCAGTTGGAGATTTATTTCAGTTGAGTTCTAGTTTGCATGTAGTTTTTCAGACCACATTGATTTAGGAGTTGGGTTCAGCGTTGAGTTTGGTGTCAAGTTCAGGCATGAGTTGGGAGTCTAGATAAGGTTGAATTAGAGTTAAATTAGGGTAAAGGTGGGGTTAATCTAAGAATGTTTGATTTTGAGTTTGCAATTTATATTAAAATTTATTTAATAATTAAATTAACATAAGTGAGAATTGATTTGAGCTTGAGGATTGACTTTGAAGTTAATTTGAGGGATGAATTGTGGGTCTAGTTGATGGTTGAATGGATTGACTTGGGTGTTAAATTTAGTGATGACTAGAGCCGAGTTTGTATTCGGGTTAGAGTTGGATTTGGGTTGCCTTGGGGTTAAGTTTGGTTGATTTGGTCGTTTAGTTAAGGATTTATTTAGGGGCTGATTAGAAATTTGAGCAGGAAGTTAAATTAATTAGTTCTGAGTAGAATTAATTTAACCATATATTTTTTCGGACCGTATTGATTTGAGGATAGATTTGTAGCCAAATAGTTGAGTTAAGGATTAGGGACGATTTTAGTTGGAAATGTATTTGTAGAATTAGTTGAGGGTTAAGTATTAAGTTAGGTTAAGTTAAGGGGGCTGAGTTGGAGGTTGAGTTCGGCGTTTTGTTCAAGGCTGATTGATTGGATTTGAGATGGTTACAAGCTTCGGATTAGGCTAAAGTTTGTGTGGGGGCCCAATTGGGGTTGGTAGTTGTTGATTTTAACTTCAGTTGGTGATTGAGTTAACGGGTTGGTTTTGAGTTGATTTAATGAATGTGCTGGGGATGGAGGTTGAGTTATAAATTGATTTAGAAGTTGAGTTGACTAAAATTTTTGGGCTGAATAACAAATAAAGAGGTTCATTAAGAGATAGTTTCGTTTAAATTGTATAACATTCCACCCAAGCCTGGAAGAATACATCCAAACATATTCAATTAAATGCAGCCTTTATTTATTACATACTTCCGACTGTGTATCTAATTTTCATAAGTTAATGCTAATTTTAATCACTACAGTTATTTCTGCTTAACCAACATTTTTTTTAACTGATAATATTAAAACTACAAAAAAGTAAACATGTGTTCCAATAACACAATAACAACGCAACAACCAAAAAAAAATATTCATTGCGGATTTCCAATATTTGTTTTTTGTTTTTAACCAAATTATTCTGAGTACGCAAATCCATTAATTCGCTTTCTTTTATCAAAAAAATAAGATAAAAGAATCATTCTCAATTTTTTGAGTGGCATTTTTCATTTTACTTTAAAGCAGTATAAAATACAAATACTTTAAATACAAAAAAAAAAATAATAAAGAACAAGTTTTTTACAAGAAATGGTTTCAATTGGGTCAATGATGACTGTTGCACGAAAGATGAAAAAATAAAAATAAAATAAAATGGAATACAAAGCGCTTTGTCATAATCATAATTTAATTATTTATCGAAAATCACGTTCAACAAGTTTGTTAATAGATTTTTCTGTCTTTTAGATAATAATCTATAATAAACAGCCGATTAAAATTAGTCAAGGTTTTCTAAAAAGATTTTATCGTCTTTAGTTCAATGCACCGTCAGATACAAGAAGATTTCATTAAACCGTGTATAATTGAATTGTTACAAATTATGGTGTAAATCTCAATGATTCAATAAAAATAAAAAAGAAAAAGTCAACGATCTACTTTGTCCGTCTGTCCATCCGTCCTACACTGTTATCTACTACACACATTATAAAGTAAAACTTTTAGTTTTGTTACTTTTCTTTGAACGAAATCTACCTATAACAATAATGAATAATATGTTAATTTGTCCTAGAAATTAATTTCCTATTGATGGTGTGGCTAGTTTGTCATCTTCTGCGTATTATAATATTTAGATGTGAGGTGATACTTAAGAAATTTTTTTTTTTACATTTTATGTTGTTTTTGTAATTGGTTTTTGATCATAAACCGTTAGAATTTTTGTGAGATGTGTTTTTTTTTATGATTTGGTATAAATGTTATGAGGTTTTTAAGCCATTAGATCAGCTAAAAATCGGTTAAGTATATATTGGGAAATAGAAACAAAAATAAAAGCGAAATTATTTTTTCGATTTTAGAAATTTTTATTGTAGGTAATCATTAAACATACGAGCATGTGTTTTAGTATGTTTCAAATATAGGGAATTCAAATTTTTTATGAGTTTTGGCAATATAAAATGTTGTGTATAAAATTAAATACAAAGCTGTAACTCCCAAAATTTAAAAAAACAAAATAATAATTTAGGTCAAATTGGAATTGTCTTGTAGCAGATATTTATAATAATAACTCTTGTGTAGTCGAGGTTTTACGGATTTTTCATAGTCAAATCACAGGAGAATGGCACATAATTGCACTGTAATTAGGAACACTTTCACAACGAAATATGATACCTTTCTTTTGGTGTACAGATCTTCCATAACTAAATGCTCGTTAAATATTTAGAAAAGTATTTTTTTTCCAATAGCTACTTTGAAATTAAATTTTTTTTTAAATAAATCAACACTGTTTATCAGAAGTTTACTTAAATCTCGCAAAGTTTCTGTAGATTTTCAGAAGCTACATAAATGGAAAATCACTGGTATTGTAGATTTCATATAAATAACACCTTAAAATTGTCTTTGAAACAACTATAACCCATTTTATTTAAAAATAATCATTCAAATTTAGGACTAAATTATTAAAAGTTTGATTAATCTTATTTTAAAAAATATTAGAAAATGCTTTGAAATGTGGTTTATTAAAATGTTATTACAAATATGATACAGATTTTAATGTGCAAACCAAATGGGCAGTTAATTTATAACAATGACTGTAAACTAAGTCTAAAATGATTAATGAGATTGTATGTTTAAGCTACAGCACAATCATTTTATAAATTCATTGTGTTTAAAGAAAGTGTAGTGTTGAATCAATTGCCTTCCGTGAAATATCATTTTTGGATACAGAAAATTCCGCTTAATTGGGTCATATTGGGACAAGAGAAGACAGATTCCGGGCAATTGGAACACATCGAAACAAATTTAAAAAAAAACTATGGCACTTAGTAGGTCGTTGTATAATTAACCAAATGCCAAATTTGTTGAAATTTCGCTACACCAAGCGTTGGTGTAGGGTTTTGTATTTTTCAAGTATAATTTAATTTTTACAAAATAGATTTAAGATCCACCACCACTTAATTCAATACACTCGGTAATCGCGGGGGAAAAACGAAGTTGTATACCACTCACTACGCGTATTTAATTCGCGGAACCACTTACTTGTAACCAATTAATAAAAATGTAACTGTTAAATTTAATTTACCCACGCCAAATGCTGGCGTGAATTTCTCGTACGAGAGCAAAATTATTATCCGTAGTTTTCAGTAGGAAAATTGTGAGCATAAGTTGAGATAGTCGATAATAGATGGTGATGAGGAATTTTCGATGTAGTGGAATGTATAAATATATGTGGAATATATTTAATTTACAAAGCAAAAATATACACCACTAGTACATTTAGTGAGTCAAATGCACTGAGGTGTCACCATAAACCGAAAGAAGTTATCTTACACACAATTATATTTAAAAGTTGAATGGTCTAAATTTCAAACAATTGTGAAGATAAACGCATGAAAAGTAAGCACCTAAACTAAAGTGAGATACCTGAAGATGTTATTATACATAGTTATCCGATGAATGCAATACAGGTGTGTCATTCATATTTGGAAACCAGTTTACTGCGGTCTGCAATAACTAAGGTTATCGAAATTCTGCCAAAAATTAACAAATACTTTAGTTTTTGAACCAACAATTTTTGTACCCATGGCATCTTGAGAACTGCTTATCCAATTTAATTGTTTTTTGTTGACAATCTGAAGATGGAGAATTCGGAAGCTTTTGAAACCTGTACGACAATAGAATAGAATTGGGTTTGAATTCGTGGTTGATTGGTGTCGGATTAAAGTTGAGTTGAGGTTGAGCCAGCAGTTCGGTAGGGCATTGATTTGAGTTGCGTTGAGGGGTGGATTAGAAATTAGTTTGTGTTTTTTTGAGTTAAGTCCATTTGCGCATATAATTTTTCGGATCGTATTGATTTGAGGATAGAGTTAGCGGCGTTGAGTTAAAGATTAAGTAGAGGGTTGTGTTGTAGTGATTTACCATGTTTCCATGAACGAGGTTGAGTTAGGATGGATTGAAATTAGGTTTATGTTAAATTTCATAATGGCGTCGATCGTTTCCATGAAAGTGAGTTAGGTTGAGTTGAAATTTTTGTTTCTGTTTAACAGCCAGTTATATTATGTATATTTAACTTTTTCATTGCATGCTTAATTTTTTGTCAATATTTCTTTATGCAGTTAATAATAAAAAATCGTTAATATTTATTCGCCGCGCCATTTTGAATTTCAACTCTACTCAACTCAGGTATTTTCGTTGAGTTCAAATTAACTCAACGAAAATCCAACTTAACCCCGTTTCCATGAACGCTAACCTAGGTTCAACCTAGGCTGAACTTTGCATGGAAACAAAGTTTGGAATTGGGGTTGGGTTGGAGTTGGTTAGGGTTGGGTTGCGGTTAGGTTGGGGTTGGGTTGGAGTTTGGTTAGGGTTTGGTTGGGGTTGGTTTTTGATTCGCTTGGGATTGGGTAAAGGTTACGTTGGGGTTTGATTGAGGTTGGTTTACGTACTCCGTTATTCAGTTACATAATTAAATACAAAAACAGAAGAATCTTCAAAATCTCAATTATATACGTATAAGGTAATACCAATTAAAATCTAAGTTACAAAATCAAAGATACATCACAAGAATAGTTAAGTGTAAAAAAAATAAGATGTTGGGTTGAGGGTGGGTTGGCATTAGATTTAAGTTGAGTCTGTTAAGTTTGAGTTGGGGTTAGGTTCAAGTTAGGTTGGGGTTGAATTGGGATTGGGTTGGGATGGGGTTGGATTGGCTGGGTTTGTTTGTAAGTTACGATTAGGTTGGAATTGGTATGGAGTTGTAAAAACTTTATTCCTAACAGTGTTTTTTAACATATTTAAATCGTGGTGTGGTTCTAGCTTTATCTAAGCTCAAAAGCTCAAAGCTCTGCACAATGTTCTAAAACTAAAATGTTATTACTTTTTATACCAAATATAACACAAAAATGAAAAGCTCTCTTCAAAATTAGAGGTTGTTTCAATATTAATAGATTTGACAACAACATGTTTTTGACAACAACAAAATATCGCACGGGTTTCATTTAAAATTTAATGTAAAACGGATATTTCTAACAAATGTTGTAATTTGAAAATAAATTACTAAATGTGTTTCTTAAGATAATTTAATCGTTGGGTGGTTTTATCTTTATCTAGACTCAAAACTTCAAAAGCTCTGTAGAAAATTCTAAAACTGAAATGTTATTACTGTTAACGATAAATTAAACGGGAATGTTAACGAGATTTTTCGAACTTTTAAAAATTCCGATTTCAAATGATTTTACTCAACAACCGACCACAACCATCATGCCAGAACCGTGATCAGCCTAATATTTATCCGAATGCAAGCAGATGTGTCTATAAAACTATTTTACATCCTGATCATTGTGATTTGAACTAGTAATTTCTACTTTTACTACGATAAAAATCGATAAGAAATCCCTACATAAGCATCCATATACATATATGTACCTTTTTAATTTTATTCCAAGTTATGATTTTAAACAAAATTCGTTAAACAATTCTCGTATAATTGTATTCCGAACAATAAGCCAACCAGCGTGGAATCAAAGAGGTATTTTCCGGCTGCCGATTATTGTCTGAATGATTAAGCCACAGACATGTTTTGATTTTTCGAGCTTACTTTAATGCCTAAAATGACCATGATAATAAATTACAAAGAATCAGGTTTTTGTTTTGTATTACCGGTAATAAACTGGTATACTGGTAAATGGAAATTGAAATTACCGGTTACCGGAAAATTAAAAACTCGGTATGTTTGTATTCGCTAGTGACATACGGACAGAGAAATCAACAACAGAAGCACATGTTTTGGCATTAGAAACGGTGAAAAAACCTAATTTTCTCGCTTTATAACTATTAAAATTCTAAGTTCTCAACTTTGGGTATTCTCGGAATTTTCATATTTTCATAGCAATCTTACAAATATCATAGCCGTAAGGTAGAAATACAAGCTTTCATTGTTCTGTTTCCCATAAGAACCAACGTAAAATTGTTAGTATTGATTTTTAAGTTTATTAATGAAAATTCAACTAAATGTAATCAATTTCTTGTTAATTTCCATGTTTAATATATTTCGTGGATATCGCTTTAAAATCGTAGAAGAAAATATCTCTACGTTTTCAAATAAATTAAAAAAAGGAAACTTTCCATTTTCAACAACTACACACAAACCAAAAAAAGCTTTTGTAGTTTTGCATGTAGTGAATAAAATTATGGAAATTTAAATTATATTTTACGGATTAATTGATAGATTCCTAGTTTGGTTTTCACTTATATCTAAATATAATTATTAATTCTACAAATAGGTAAAATAAAATTGCCGAAAATAACGAGTTTTCATTAAAAAAAATTAAATTTAAAAAAGGCTTTTTTACATCGGCCTATATGGGACATCACTAAATGTACACCTCTTATAGGAAGCACGTTTAAAAACTGACGGATGCATTAGGGTTCTTATATATAGAAAGAGGGCTCGGATATTATAATATTATTTACTTTAAAGTTGTATTTAGAATAAGCAGAACAAATAGTTTTATTATGTTTGAACAATATTTTGTTCTGAAGTTAATTTGTCTGTGATTAGTTTGTTTTAATTTTTAATTAGACTCAGCTTTTTATAGACAAATTTATGATTGGAAACTGACCTAAATTGTCAAGAAAACCATCCCTAGTTATGAAGTATGTTGACGATTTTTTATTAATTTTACATAAAGACACTATAGAAGAGACCTTAAATATGTTTAACTCTTTTCACCAGAAAATTAAATTCACATTAGAAAAGGAAGTTAACAACAATATTGCTTTTCTTGACATGAAAATAACGAGAAAGGATAACAAATTAACAACCAATTGGTTCAGCAAAGATATTTCATCCAACAGAATGTTGAATTTTCATTCTTCCCATCCCTATCAGATGAAAATCAATGTCGCTGAAACGTTTATTAAACGTGTTTTCCATTTAAGCGACACAACTCATAGGGAAAATAATAAAACAACAATTTACAAAATTTTACAAAAAAACAATTATCCTAAAATTCTAATAAAAAAGCTTATTACAAAATGCCTTTATACCTACAGAAATCGGAATTTATACAACCAATCAGAAAATTCAACTACAAACGGAAAAACAATATGTGCATCGTTAAATTATATTTCAAACTTAACAGAGAAAATTAAAAAATCCCTACACAGACCAAACTATAAAAATAAAATAGCAACTAAAATAGACAATACACTGGCCAATTCTTTTAAGAAACTGAAAGACAAAATCCCAAAAGAGAAAAGAGCAGGTGTCATCTACAAAATTCCATGTAGCTGTGGTAGTTGTTATATTGGTGAAACATCCAAGACAATCACTACCAGAGTTAAACAACACCAAAGTGATGTCAAATATACAAGTAAAAATAGAAACCATATTACACAACACCGGTCAGCACTGTGCAAACACTCTTGTGAATGCGATAAAGAGTTCTTATTTGACGAAGCTACCATTATAGACTTCGAATCTAAGAAACAAAAAAGACTCTTTAAAGAAATGTGTCATATAACAAAAAACACTAATAGTGTTAACTATAAAACAGATTGTAGAGGTTTACAAAGGAATTATCTTAGCCTTATACAACATAATTCCTGAGAACGAACATAAAAAAATTGTTTCACATTAAGTACTATTGCATCTTAACCATCACCATTAAGATTCATCTAGTCCTTGAATAAAAATTGTTAACAAACTGAAGGGTTTCTAACTATCTGCTCTTATTTTAGTACATAAGAAGCAATTTTGTTAGACTCTGTAACAGTCAGTTTTTTAGTCCAGGGAAAATATGTGAAGTTATTATAAAATTAGCAAAACTTTATAAATTTGATAAACACACCATAACTTCAAAATTTTCTCGTACACAACAAAAACTTTTTCTTAACAACCAACAGCACTGATTAACAATAATTACTAGTGTCTCAACATTGACCAAAACTGAACTTTTAAACGTGACTATCTTATCTTATAATTTTGGTTTATATAAGTATTTTTTAGTCACCGTTTTAAAATAAGCAACCTCTAATGCCTCTTGATTTTTATCATCAAGATACATTTAGATAACCACAAAACTTTTCAATCATAACTAATGCCTTTTCTAAAAAAACACACCAGTAAGAGGCATATTAGTTTGTTGACACAATCCCGAATTTAGCCTTCAAACCATAGTTAACATTCGACCACTTGATCTTATTTTAATCCATGCATAAGAATCATTTTGGGTTATAATTACTATTGTTTGATAACACAGACATTATTATGATCTATCACACAAACAATAAAATTTTAACACAGCTGATTCCATACATCATCTGTTGATGATTTTTAATTGATCATATGATTTGTTGTTGTTTTTATTTTGCTTTGACCTACTTTTCTTAAAAAATGTTTAAATAGATAATCTGTTGTTGATCAGAAATAAATATGTATGTATATGTATGTTTTTTAATTTTTTTATTTTTATTTCCAATAAGTCTATTCACCTGTGAATATGTTTTTTCCTCTTTCCTTCCTAATTTTTGCAATAGTATTTATAATTTTTAAATAAAAAAAGAAGAGACAGTATATATGATTGTTTTCTTTTGTCCACTAACCATAAAATTGGACATTTTTTACGTTGACGTGAATCACTTACATATATTATAATAATATAACCACATTGACAAAGATTGGTTATACATACCAACAAAAAAATATATAATGGAAATTCCCGCTTTTTCGTCACTGATTGAATTTTTTAAGTTATGACGATCAGTTTTTGTTTCTGAAGAAAGTTTTTTTAAAAATATCTAAAATAAAAAATTTTTTATAAATGTTTATAAACATATTTTTTAAATATCAATTTGTGATTGAGAGTGCGGATATTTTTATTATAAAATATTAGGTACGTAACCTTATGTAATAAATTATTACAAAAAAATTTTTTTACTTAATGTCTTCATGTTTGTTCTTTTTTAAGAAAAAATTTTTTTTAAAAAAATATTTCAAATTTTAATAGTATTAATTGTTAATTTTTTTCTCCATTTCTATTATTATAGTTAAAATCCTATGATTATGACCAAAAGTTCGAAATATTAGGAAATAAATAAATAAATATAAAAAATTGGATAAAAACTAAATCAAATTTGTTTTAGTTTCCAATCATAAATTTGTCTATAAAAAGCTGAGTCTAATTAAAAATTAAAACAAATAGTTTTATATATTTAATTAAATTTTTTTGTATTTTTTATTTTTTCAGGTGAGTCAACCTTTTCAAGTTCATTATCATCGAGATCAATTTTATTTAAATTATTCGTAAGTACCATCATATGACCTTAAGATTCCAGAAAATTCAATTTTAATTGGATCTAACCTCTAAATAGTGTTGCTACGTGACACAAATTTATATTATGTGAATAAATGAATTTTACATTCTCACAATGAGTCGTTATTAATTTTTGGTATTCTTTTTTTAATGAATAAACAAAGTAATACCGGTAAATATTGCAATTTATCTCCGAGGACTTCTAACTTTCATCGATCCATAAAGTCTTTCTCCAATAGTCTAAAAGCTTGCCCGCATGCTTTTAGGTAAAACCCATGATTTTCATCCTATTTTGTTGAATAATTTTGATTACTGCGCTCACTACGTATTATAGAAAATCAGCTTTTCAGGCATTCTGTTGATAGTCCACCTACTAACCTACAATCTCGGTAGATGTTTTGGAAAGCTAATTTTTACTGGTTTTTAATGGGTTCGTCCAACTCTGGTTTCGTTTTGAACAGGATTATCTTTGATATTTTTTATGTCATCAAATTGATTTTCCGGCTTTATTATAGACAATATATTAGTAGTAATGACATTCACAGTATTTTCGATTTGACAAATCAGAAAAATGCAGAGTCCAATCACTCATAATATATCTACTGGCAAAAGTAGAAATATCATTACCCCCCAGCCTCCCTTTACTTTACCCCAGAGTCAATACAAATGTATCGATTCTCAGTAAATGAGAACCCGTCTTGAGTTCAATTATGTTGGTAGTTCGGTTTCGCACTGAAAAAGTGATGTCTACTCATCAGGTAGCTACAACCAAAATACAATTCTTGATTAATGCATTAAGTATCAATCAGAACATACTGACTTAGCGAATTATATTGACTAAAATCAAAAAAATCCAAGGAGAAATCTCAGGCCCCTGTATTTTTCTGATTTGCCAAATCGAAAATATTGTGAATGTCATCACTAATAATATATTGCCTATAATAAAGCATTTTATAGTATAACAGGAGCCTTAAAAAATATTGAAACAATAGATAAACAAATGAATGACAAAAAGCTGGTTTCAATTTGTTGCGACACGAAATTTTAAAGTTCGCGCGAAAATATTGAAAATTCATTTTTGTTTTCAATAAAATCTATCCTATTTCAAATTTTGGTTTTTAAATTTATTTTAATCGGCCAAATTTCAGGACTTGATCTAAAAATCATTTTAAAACCTCGTTTCTACCAATATTGTTACGTTTTATTCATCGAAAAAAATCTATCAAGAAAAGACCAAGTTCTTTCCAAATTAACGCAATTTTTCAGAACTTTATCGGCGCCACTAATGGGACTATTTTCACTAAAAAGAATTAAGGAAGTAAATTGTTTGTTATTACCTCAATGACGGATTGTATGTATGTTCAAATGTTCATGAAATTGAACTTGCTTTTTGTATTAAATATATTCATTTTTGTTTCTTTGTGCTTTTAGATTTTGTATAATTACTAAAAATAAACATCTACAACCAGTGCTGAGATGTTCTAACATCACTTTCGATTCGTTTTCGATAGTATTTTGTCTCTTGTAACAAGAACAAAATTGTACTCTATTTCCTTTTTTCATTACGATTTTTCTAATGCGATCTCAGCCTATTGTATACTTACTCTTTTCTTCACGTCGATAAAATATCGTAAACAAAAATTTGAATGATAAAGAGTGATGAATGAAAGTAGAAATAGAATGATGTTTTATGCGAGCATGCTGAGATCGCAATAAAAAAAGCTTAATTCAAAAGTTGAAATAGTATACAATTTTATTCTTGAAAAGAGAGATATGAATACTATCGAACATCGAAAAAAGTGATGTTAGAACATCTCAGCACAGAACTTCCCTGTATTGCGATCTAAGCTCCTTCACCTTTGGCTTAATATGATTTGATCTGCTTAATGTAAATTAACTTTAATGACTCTGTCAACAACAATGAAATTATCGATGCATGGTACTACATAGTTTGCAAAGACAGGAACCTTAATATTACTGATAAGGTCGATTAGAACTTCGGATGATAAATTTATTGTTCTTTATCTAGCTTACTGTCCTCCGAATAGTACTAAATTTGAGCATTATGAAAAGTTTTGTAACAAGCTTTTTAACTTAATGTTAGAATCTCCAATTGGATGTCTATTTTTGATATTGGGTGACTTTAAATTACCTGCAATAACTTGGAGCAGTATTTGTGGTGTATCATGCCTGGTATTTTAACATGTTCGGTGTGTTGTTTCACTTACTGGAAACTATGATAATTTATGAGCTGATACACCGTAATCATATTAAGAATTCTCTCAATAGAGTTATTCTTCCCTTTCTATTATCTAGCCTGATGTTAAAACAAATAATGGTTAATCGATGTATGTACCCACTATTTTAACTCGATTTTTACTATCCGCTACTTTTAGTACGAGTTGAGAAATGTTTAATAAATGCTTGCGATACAAACAGCTATACTGGTTAACAGTTTCAGCGAAAATTTAAGAAAATTGTATATTGTATCATCTTTAATGACGTTAAATTAACACCTTGCACATGGTTTTTTTAATAATCGTTCCACTACTACTAAACATTTTTACTAACGTTATTGATGTGCTGACTGTTATAGACTTTATTTGCAAAATCTTTCAGTGTGTCGAAGGCAATTAAATTAAGACTTAATTTCACGAAATGCCCAACACAAATTTTTCATACAACATTAATCATATTTTTTAGTTAGGGTTTCGATCACTTGATCTGGGTGTCATATTTGATACTAAACTTAAATATTATCAGAGGATAGCAGCTGTCTGCGCAAAAGCACATAAACTACTATGGTTTATTTTTACACGTGGTAAAGAATTTGGTGATCCTTATGTATTTATTCCATTACTTAAAAGCTTAGTGACAAATTGTTTTGATTACTGTAGTCAAATTTAGAGCCCACCAAGGTTGCAGCTGCTGCTTGATTTTAAATTGTTATGGGAAACCCCTCTAAATCGGTATTCAACACTCTTACTATTAGAAAAAAAAATTCAAAACCGTTTCAATAAATTTATTAACACTTTTGTTTTAGTCAATTAGTTATTTATTTATTATTAGGTTCTAACAATTCATTCCATTAATATAATTTATTGATGATTGTGTTATGGAAAAGTGATAGTGACTAGCTGTTTGATCTTCTTATAAGATAGGGTTTTTATACATTACTACTACATTACTTTTACTTAACCTAACAAGAAAGAGAGCAAGAAAGGAACAAAGAGTAGAGAGAGAGAGAGAGAGAGAGAGAGAGAGAGACACCCAGAGAGAACTGACATTTTAAAGAAAACGAAGTTGACCTTCTCGTGCCCTTCAGTAAATTTTGACATACATCTGAAATCTCTACAAGGGGTTAAATTGCGATAGATCACGCGCTCCAGGTGCCACTGAATTTAGTCTGTCATATCAAGATATTTTATTTAAAATTAAATATTTTTTAAAATTCACCGGAATTGTTAAGAGCCAGAAATTTTTAATCAAAATTTTAACGTTCTTCAAATTATCTATCTATTTGCGACAATTACATAAATTTGCATAAATGCATTAATTTTGTAAATTTACAATTTCGAACTGTTTGTTAATACAATTCTACAATACAGACCAAAAGTTTGGCAAGCTCCAATGCAATCCAAAAATTTTATATTATACGGGCTACACGGTCTTTTAATCGTTTTAAAACAAAATTTTCAAAATTGGAAATTAGATGACTTATCAAAAATATACAAATCCGTTTTACCAAGAAATCGAAATTTATTTAGCTTAAATAAATATTATAATGGTGATCTTAATACCAGGACTCGGCCAAATCTGAGGAATATTTGGGCGCCTAAGGTTACCCCAGATCGTCATCACAGGAAACAATTTCCTTAGTTACAAATGAAAGTAAAGAAAAATTATTTTACTCAAGACTGTCCCTGGAAATTGGTTATCCCTAAATTATGAAGATCTAATTTTCTGCTCCTGGATCAATTCTGAATCTGCATGGCTTGTTAGAATTTCCACCACATCAATAAACAGATCACGGCGGTCCTGGAAATAAGTTATTTCGATAAAAGGGTCTATTTGACACTCATAAGCCAATTGTGGAACCACAGAATTTATACTAAATTATTAAATGAATTATTCTCGTAGCTTACGATGTAAACAAAAATATTAAATAACCAGAAGAATTTTTAAAAAGTTGTTTACCATTATTGTAAACTACGAGGAGACAATTCATTCGTTGATATAATGAAAATTCAAAAATGCAAACTGGATTCAGAATTGGCTCAGAAGTAGCCAATAGGACCCCTTACACCTAGGACCTACATAACAAATTTGCGAGGGACAGGATAATGCCTACCAGACATTTTTTTAATTTGTTTTCCGTTGTAGTTAATATTCCAACAAGAATATTGGATTTCGAGTTCTTTAAGGTTCTTTACCATAATAATCTTGACAAAAACAATTTTTTCCGTTGTATACCATGGGAAGACGATACATTTATTGATGAAGTGAAAATTCTACGCAGCAAACTGGATTCAATATTGGTCCAGAGGTACCCCTTAACCTTCGCGAAGGGCAAGATTTACAAATGTAATGATTTTAGTTATAATTTTTGAAAAATTCTAATTTTCTTTGATCGATTTTGAAGACGATCTTCGGAACCAATGAAACATTTTTTTAATGTCTCAACCGAAAATGTAAAAAATAATAGAAATTGCTTTTTGAACCGATAAATTAACTTTTATTATTCAAAACTACTGCCTCTGCGAAGGCTAAACCATGTTGGATAATAATACGTTTATTTATGAATCGGAAACAACAAGCAAATTGGATTTAAAAAATTGGTCTAGATCCTATAAATGATAAGTCTTGGATGGCGATATTCTGAGTGCGAATTTTAAGCTCTTGTTAATTTCAGAAATGCAATTCTGATTGGGACATTTTGCAAAGTGGCGGTAATTTAAATGACATCGTTTTGATGTTTAACGACATTCTCAGAAGTGGTATTGAAAGAAACGTTCCGTTGGTTAAAAAAAAAAAAATCCGGCTTTTGGGAGCCCTGGTATAACAATAGATTGTTAAATCTGGAGAATCGCCGCAATAAGTTCCATTCATTATACAGGCGGTACGGGATTCAATTTTATCCCAAATTTGATAATGCTCGCAAAGAGTTTAAAAATATAAATTGGTTTTTATATAACCAATACGTTGTGCGAATCGAGGAGGAATTGACATCAAATCCAAAGGAGTTCTGGAGTTTTATGAATAGTAAGAGAAAAGTGGTTGGTTTTCCTACTCCTATGTCTTACCAGAACTCCGTCGCTAGTCAACCCTCGGAGATTTGTAATTTATTTGCTAGCTATTTTGCCTCAGTATACGAACCAGCTATGATGTCCCCTACCATTCCTTCATGCGCTAACAGTTTCGTGGAATTTAATTATTTTAAATTTACTGAGCAGGAAGTTTGCGATTGCTTGCTTAATCTTGATGTTAAAAAGGGCGCTGGTCACGATGGTATTCCGCCGATCCTTATTAAGCATTGTGACGCGAGTTTGTCCCACCCAATTACCTTCATGTTTAATGAAAGTTTACGTATTGGGTTTTTTCCTGAGCCTTGGAAAATTGCCTGCCTCCATCCCATTTTCAAGGCGGGTAGAAGAAACGAAGTAAGTAATTATCGGGGGATTTCCATTCTTTTCGTTATAACCAAACTATTTGAATCTATGGTTCACAAGGTATTGATTTTCCATACCAAATCATTAATTTCTTCTGCTCAGCACGGGTTTTATCCAGGCAGATCCACAGTGACTAATCTGGTTTCTTTTTGTGGCAAATTATTTAGCAGTTTAAACTCCAGGCAGCAACTGGATGTTATTTATACTGATTTTGCGAAAGCTTTCGATAAGATTGACCACCCGCTCCTGATCTCTAAATTAAAGAACTTAAATTGTCAGTGCATCCCGATTGAATAGTTGCAGTCTTACCTTTCCGACCGTTGGCAATCCGTTAGGATTTTGGATTCTAGTTCATAGCTATTTCACGTGACATCTGGCGTACCTCAAGGAAGTAATATTGGCCCTTTATTATTTATATTATTTATCAACGATATTGTTGACTGCTTTGAGTTTGCCAGCTGCCTCCTGTTTGCCGATGATATGAAAATTTTCGCCCGGGTCAACAGCGTGTCCGATTGCGTAAAGCTGCAAGATGATTTGGACAAATTTTGCAGTTGGTCTATTCGCAATAGATTGGGACTCAACGTGAGTAAGTGTAAGAGTCTTTCATTTTATCGTACCCGGTCACCTCTGTCCCATCGTTATCGTCTGTATGTTGAGGATGTAGTCAGAGTGGAGTTTATATCTGATCTGGGTATAATTTTTTCAGCTGATGCCACCTTTACTAGACATATCAACAACATTATACATAAGGCATACATTATGTTGGGTTTTATTAAGCGGAACTGTAAGGACTTTATCGTCCTGGTTACTCTAACATCACTGGACGGTTCTTTTGTTCGTTCTATTTTGGAATAGGCATCGCCGGTGCAGTCACCATCTTATCACTGCCACTCGGATAGAATAGAAAGTGTTCAGAAGCAGTTTTTTTTGTATGCACTTCGTTGTCTACCGTCTACACGGTCTTTTGAATATGTTCTTCCACCCTACCAAGATCGCTGTAACCTATTTTATCTGCACCGATTAGATTGTCGACGTGTAGTAGCATCGGCATTGTTCATTTGCGATATTTTCAGTTCTCGAATCGATTGTACTGAGCTGCTTTCACGCTTAAATCTTTACGCTCCGGTACGTCAAATGCGTCCACGCGATGGACTGATACTCATTAACCAGGTATCAACTAATTACGGTCTTTCGGAACCACTTTTGAGAGCATCGCGAGAGTTTAATTCAGTTTATGATGTTTTTGATTTCAACTTGTCCAGAGAGTCGTTTAAGAAAGCTTTATTTAAATTTTATCTTTTATTCCTTTTGTGTTGTATTTCATTTTTACAAATTATTTGTTTAATTTTTTTTAACATGTTTGTATAGCCGATTGTAATCACTGTAGGCTATACATGATAATAAATAAATAAATAAAATTTTTCAAAATCCCAACCGACATATAAATGAGGCAATTAACGACTTAAATAAGTTAATAACGTACATTAAAAAAATGCGAACGAATGAACGTTTCAATCGTGTTCAAGAAACAGTAAAACAATCAACTGATTAAGAAACTAACCCTCAATTTATAGCTAATGCTCTGCGAAGACGTAAGAAAGGGCTATTTAATTACGAATGCTACGACGAAACACCCACTGATCCACAATATAAATTTAAAATTTCAAGTTTTGAGGTCATAAAAGCTCATATCAATAATTTTCAGTTTTTAACCGATTTTGAAGGAGATTGTAAATCGAATGACGAGGAACTGAAATCACATTGAGACGAGTTAGATAATATGTAAACCGATGACAAAGATATTTCTGCGGCAGAACTATCTAACGAATTAAATATTTTAAAGGACACAATGAAAAATAGCACTACTAATACTGATCCATTTTTTATAATACAATACATTTATTCGGATGCACTAGACAGTGCTTTTTAACCTTTTTCATACTGCGGCCCCGAAAATCAGAAAAATAAAATCCAGGACCCCCAAAAATTGTATTCAATATTAATGAATTTACAGCTAAGCATTTTGGGCATTGTTGTTCAAGGATCTCAGATTGTCCCGCGCCCATATCCGTATTGTTAATGTTAATGATGTGCTGAATGTTATAGACTTCATTTACACAATTCATCACTGTGGTCGAAGGCAAATAAAGTAAGACTTAATTTCACATAATATGTTGCGATCTCAGATACGCGCAAAGTTAACCACATGCATTTTTCATACAACATTAATGATATTGTTTTAGTTAGGGTTTCAAAAATAACTGATCTGGGTATTATATTTGATTCTAAACTCAAATTTAATCTGCATTCAGCAGCTGTTTGTGCAAAATCACATAAACTACTTGTGTTTATCTACTTGTGTTGATTATAGAAATTGGTAATCCTTATGATTTTATTTCGGTATTTAAAAGCTTAGTGAGTTTGCTTCGAACACTGCAGTCAAATTTGGAGCAATTAAATTTAAATTTGCATAAATGCATAAAATTTGTAAAGTTAAAATGTCAAACTGTATATTACTACAATTCCACAATACAGATGAAAAGCTTGGCAAGCTCCAATGCAATCCAAAATTTTTGAATTATACGAGCTACATGGTCTTTCTATCGCTTTAAAACAAAATTTGCAAATTCGGAAATTAGATAAAAATATACAAACCTGTATTTCCAAGAAATCGAAATTTATTCAGAGAGTTACATCCAGAGTTATATCCAAAAAATGAAAGCTAAGAAAAAATCTTTTAGTTAAGATTGTCCCATAGATACTTGTTATGTCTAAATAATAAAGGTCTGATTTGCTGCCCTTTGATCAACTCTGAATCCGCATGGCTTGTTAGAATTTCCACCACATCAATCATCAGATCATGGGAGCCCTGGAAATTGGTTATTTCGACAAAAGGTTGTATTGGACACGCATAAGCCAATTCCGGAACCACATAATTTTCACTAAATTAATTAATGAATTATTCTCGTAGCCTACGATGTAAACAAAAACATAAAATATCCAGAAGAATTTTTAAAAATTTGTTTGCCATTGTAAACTCCGACGAGACAATTCATTCGTTGATATAATGGAAATTCCAAAATGCAAATTGGATTCAGAATTGGCTCAGAAGTAGCCAATTGGACCCCTTACTATACCGATGCAACAAATTTCCAGTGCCACCATAATCTTGCACAGGAGAATGTTTAGAATTTTTTTCCATTGTAAATGAACTGGGTTCACAATTTGTCCAGAGGTAGCCAACATGAAGGACTATTTCAAGGTCTATCATAATCTTAACCAAAACAATTATTTCCGTTGTAAACCATCGTATGGCAATACATTTATTGATGAAGTAAAAATTCCAAGAAGCAAACAGGATTAAATATTTGTTCAGAGGTAGCTAGTAGGACCCCTTATATTTACTACGCAGGGCAATCCATTTATTTATGTATCGGAATTCAAACAAGCAAATTGGATTTAGAATTGGTCCAGGTCCTAGAAATGATAATCCATCCTCTAAAAAGTCTTGGATGGCTTTTTACACTCGTGTAGAAATTCTAAATGCTAATTTTAAGTTCTTGTTAATGAGATAACTTAAACGCGGTGCTTATAACTTATTTCTAGAAGATTCTATGATCGAAATTCCGAAGATATATTCAGCATTCAACTCATTCTGGTCATAATGAGGAAAATCAGGCAGCTTCTGAAATGTGACGATACTTCTTGTATCGCCGCCGGACAAATTGTGAGCTTAAAATATCAGCGGACAAAAATTCCAAGAGGAGGTATAGTAAACTTTCGAACATACTTAAGTCAATAAGTAAAAAGTTGTTAATTCATCCGTAGAATTAGTAGAAGTTATTATAATGAAAAGTGTCAAAATTACTTGAACAAAGGCATTTTAATTGATGTGTCATTGGGAGAATAGACAATCAATATTTTAGATTATACAAATAATAAATCTAAGAATTCTAATAAATTAAGAGCCATCAATCACGTTTTCCAAACAAAAGTTATACCAAACCATAATCAAGATAGAATGAATTTCGATTAACTATAAATTAAACTAGCCGTATCTAGATGAAATTAGTTATACAATAAACCTGACAAATTTATAAATATTTATTGATTAAAATACCAAAGGTTAGTGTCAATCAACAAAATGAATACAAGCCTACCTCCAATAAGATAATCTTATCAACAAATATTTCAACCTTTGGCATGTCATCTTTCATAAATATTTTATTACCTATTGGCCTCATTTTACAAAATTAAAGTAAATTAAATAAATGCCTATAATCTATAATAACACTTCTACATATACATATAAGTATTCATTTAACATGAAAATGTTATTTATAGGACATGATAGGCATACCATGCGTCTGAAGCCGAAAAGAATTTCTAAAATTTCCATAACTTCATATAAAGTCATAATCCATACAATAAAGAAATTGAAAAAAAAAAAATTCCGAATACTAATTTTTAGAAATTATTCCGTGACGACTACACTGACAACATAATCAACCTTGAACTAGAAAGCTAGAAATATAGTAAAATAATTTAAATGAAAAATGAAAGCAATTAGGCAGTATAAAGACATGAAAATTATTTTAGTGCTGTGCGCTATCATGATAACGAGTTGATTATCTCTTATATACGGTTCTAAGTAAAATCGATTCTTTTGTTTTGTACACCACTTAATTTAGAAAAACACAAAAATAAAATGTCATCATTTAACGATAAATCGGTTTTATTTATAAATAAAGCACCTTTTGTTTAGAATAGCTATAGGTATGTGAGATGTAGCATCACAATAACAAGTTCTATTCAAATGTCTAGTTTTTTGACCTTTCGATTTGTATCTAATTAAATTACTATTATAGCATTTGTTTTATTTTAATAACGTTGTTCATAAATACCTTGTGCCTAAGATGTGTGATTAGAAATTGGTTTAGACATATGTATTTTAGGGCGGTGAGAATTAATTTTTTATTTTGTTATCCTGTAATTTAATCATTAAATTGGTTAAGTAATAAAATATTTTAAGTCTTATAATCCCTAACATTAAACATTCACTATATAAGATAATATATCTTGACCTATTATATACTTTTTATTCGAGACGTGCAATCAATTATCGCGTGTATGTTAGCCCATGACATATAGAAATTGTTGATCCAAAACATTATTTGTGTTTTAAATTCCAGTCACCAATTTTTCCAGTCGATTACACCTTAAAAATATGTTAGACCAATTTTTAGATCATCTTCAAACGTTGTTTAGCTATGTATAAAATATAATTGGAGCACAACAAAAACCAAACAAATATTATAATCATTGTGTTATTATGATTATTATAACAAAACATTGTGTGTATTATTAGATTTTGAATATTTTTTGGGTGAATAAATATTATGCTAAGGTCGAAATAAATCGGAAAAAACAAAAAAAATATTTTTTATGGTTTGAAAATTTGTAAAAATAATATTTCTATTTTTTTGAAGTAATTTAAAAATTAAATCGAGCGGAATATTTTGGACTAAACTTATTCAAACAATTACAATTCTGAACTTTACGCATACTAAATGTTAGATAATATTGTTTCGGCTTTTTACAGATAAAATATATTAACAATAATGGCATTTACAATATTTTTCAAATTATTAATCAGAATAAATGAAGAAGGTAATCATTTATAATATATCTAACAAAAAAGTAGAAATATAATCCCACTCCGCAACTAGCAACAATGGTTTTCCTTGAGTTTTTGATTTAGTGAATATAATTCGCTAGGTCAGTACGTTCTTGCCTCATACTTAATGTATGAAGTTAGAATTGTATTTTTGAAGTTTCGTTAGCTACCTAATGAATAGATCGAACTTTTTTTGCGTACCAACTTTCCAGTACGGAACCAAACTACCACATAGAGAACTCAAGGAGGGTTCTCATTTCTTGTTATTCAGAGTCGAGATATTTTATATGACTGTTGGGTTAGAATGGGGATTATGATATTAATACTTTTTTGGTAGATATATTATAAATGATTGGCCGCTTAATTTTTTCTGATTAAAAAGTCCTAAAATGTTGTGAATGCCATTATTGTGAATACATATATTTTGTCTATAAAAAGCCGAAAGAATCTTTTTTGATTTTAATACTGGCAAACTTCTCTTTCTAAATTAAATGTTGCTGAAACTTTTATCAAATTATAAATAAAGGTTCCGGAATGTCGAAAGGTCCAAAAAAGGAGTTTTATTCCTCTTGTTCGGGATTTCCAACAAAGTAGCTGCCATCTAGTGGAAACAATATGAACAAAATTTATCCATAGAACAATGGTTATTTAGTCTAACATTTCCAAATCTTAAGTGAGCGCTTTATAAGTTTGGACTGCTATATTCAGCTTGATATATTTATTTTGCTGCTCAAACAGGGAGTTGCTATTCTATTTCTGCTATTCTAGTTTAAATTTGCTTTATAGTTTTACTACCACTATACTTTAACACGTTATCACCGACTTTGTCTTCGGATTCTCTATTTTGTCTTTCACTTTGATTTTAACTAAAAGTTCTCAAGTTTGACTTTGAATTCGAATTTGGCTTTGTGCTCGACTTTGCCATCTAATTTGACTTTGACTTTTACAATGACATTGTCGCTTTAAATTTTAATTTAGCCACAGATTGACTTTGATTTCGAAGTCGAGTTCGCATCGGCTTAGATTTTTTTTAACGAATTAGTAGAGTTAGCTCTGATTTAAAACTGATAATTTGAATTAGATGTTCGAGTTCTGCGTTGGTTTCAACTCGTTTTTGAAATAGGCTGTAACTTCGACTCCGTTGAATGCCTGAGGGGTTAAAAACCAAAATCGAATTTTCATAGTTTTGAGATATTTGATGAATACTAGTTTAGATATTTCAAGAAAATTTATAATGTTCAATAATTATTTATATTTCAACATTTTCATTGTATTCCATCGATTAGCCTCTCAGATGATTATAATTAGTGCTGCAAGTTAAGGTTAAAAAATTGAAATTTCTGGTTTTGATATCGCAAATGGAGATTGTCGTATTAGACCTCTTATTAAAATATTATTAGTAGTTGTAAAACGTTTTAAATAATATCATTTGAATTGCTTAAATCGGAAATGATAAGATCATATTTTGCTGTATTGTATTTGCACTTTTCTAATCCATCGGGCAGAGTCCGCATAAATCAATATATTCTTTAGGATCCGAAATTATTTGTCGAATTTTTTTCAATATGATCAAATATCCTATCGAACGGCTAGCATACAACAGGAAACAAAAACTGTTTATTTCAAATGTTTGGAAGTGCGTTAGACGATAACCATTATTGAAACATTCCAATGATGTTAAAGTTTTTATTTTGGACACTTTATCCATCTGCAATAAGACGGATCATTTTATTTGAGTTGAAAATTTTGAATTTTATTCAGACTCTTGAAGTAATTTCGTTAGAGCCATTGTCGAACTTATCTTCGGTTTAATAGTTTCTAGCTGTTTACAATAATACGCAGTATGATCAGACATTTTTAATACTAAGAAATTTTTTTGGCAGTCGAACGTGCAGCGTTAAATATTTGGGTATTTTCTTTTTGCAAAAGTTCGAAGAAGACTGCTGCTCCAGTTAAATTGTATTTCTTATTAAATATCATTAGAATTGGGTAGTAAACTTTACATTTTGTACATATTTAATTCGGACGGCAGGTACATTTTACAGTTCTAGGACGTGTGGTGTACTGCATTATGTGATTTTCTTGAAAATTAAACCTATGATTTCTTTGTTACCCAATTTAAACGATGTAATACACGACATTTTAAAAATGTATAATATTTTGTAACTCTGATATATTTAGTTTATTCTGATCAAGCACGGAACATTTACTGTTGGTTATTTTGGGAACATGTATGGGGCATTCTCTGTCAAATCGGTCACCCCTTGCACATTTCATTTTTTGAAGTAAATAAACTGTTTTGGCCGTAAAACATTGCTTAGAATGCCTACTTTTTAATGCCCTATGGCGTTTTTATGGTGTCCTTGGATTTTCAAAATGGCGGGCCATATCTGCTAAGCAAGTCTTTAATTTTTAATAAAATTAATATAAAAACGTAATTTTAACTCTGTTAATTTACTCGAAAGTGTTTCTGGTGTCATAGATTACACATTTATAATTTTATATCTAAAATGCTATCTACAATGCAACTCGGTGTTAAATTTAAAGATTTTGTAATTTCTGAAATTCGGACTATTTCTATTTTGTACTGAAATGTGGTATCAAATTAAAAGTCGTTTTTATTTTAAAGATTGAAAATTAAAACTTTTATAATATTTGAACATTAATGAAATTGTTAGTGGAATTCTTCCGTCTATTCTACCTATAGTAAATAATTTTCCATTTTATGAGGCTAATGTTGAAATTTTAAATAATCAATTTCGTTGATTAATCGGCAATTATGGAATTGTTACTAAATTTTACGGTTACGTAACTAATTTGGTTACGGAATATAAATTGTATAGAGATGCAATAGAAGTGACCAATTTTTATGGACTTTTGTTGTTCCATGTTATTCGCTCAGTTTAAATATTAAAACAGTAGAACACCGAATCTTGGCAAAAAAATTGACCAGTCCAAATAAAGTTTGTTGTGAAGCAAGCGAAGAACCAGATCTTGTTAAATTCTCAACCAATTTTTAATCTGTAGACGAAGGGTACCAAATAAACTGAATAATGTTGGATTGGCCGAGTGGTATAAATATGGTATACAAATGTTCAAGGCAATTAAATTACCTTAATTTGCAAAACGAATTATTTTGATCCATCGAAATTTTTTTGAGTTATCATGCACGCCCGTTTCAAAACATGGTTCTGAGAAAAACGCGTTTAATGTTTCCGAACAAGGAAAAAGGTTGATGAATTTTTTTTGTACATTTTGAGCTTTTTATAAAATATGTAGATAAAATGGTGCTATAAAAATCATTTCAATTCAGGTTCACCATATCAAAAATTTAAAAGCATTTTATTGCACATATAATTTGCTTTGTCCACGACTAACGTATAATATGTACATTATACGTTTGTTTCATCAATTATAATGATATTCATTATTCACTGCTAGTTTATCTAGTAGTCTCTTCTTTCATTATTCAATATTTCCAAGTAAATTATTTAATTTTTGAAATTTTATCTAGTAGTCTCTTGCCATTTTCATTATTATTAAACTGTGACGTCAAAATGTCGGCGAAAATTATTTGAGGAGTATTTAAAGGTTTTGATTATAAAACATAATGATATTTGTCGGTCGTGGACAAAGTATCGTATTCTATCAGATTGTTCAATCAGATTGGTTATTCAATTGTTATTCAATCAGATGATTTACGACACTCGCCTATCGGCTCGTGTCGGCAAACTTCATCTTCGTGAATAACAGCTATCATTATTGCTCGAAAAACATTTAAAATTGTAATGTTGCTCATTACAATAAAATAAAATATACGCTTCAATTTTTAATTTAAATGTTTTATTCGATTAGTTTACATTAATTTAATTATTTCGTTCAAATTATTTATTAAGTTTTAAGATTTAATTTAATTTATTTGCGCGCTCCGCACCAATCGTAAAATAAAAAAAAATATAAAGGTCTGAAACCTCACGAGGTGATCAAAACTTCGGTCTTTGGTATCTTCAATGGGGATAGCATTCACCTGTGTCATACAGTTGGTGTGACAGTTTTCAAAGTATTGATTTCTATTTTAACCAACATATATTTACTTATACAACAACAGCCGAACAGGTCAAAAGCTTCAGTAACATGGGTATTGATATCCAATTTAACACAAAAAATCGTATTTTAGGACTTTATACCGAAAGTTATACAAAATTATACTGATATTTCTAACCGTGCAACTGACCATATTCCAGAACTTTATCCAGAAATTACTTTAGAATCTCATTTACAACGCACATGCCAAATTTCATAATAATCGGGTAAGGAATAACCAAGTTCCATCATACTTGGCCATATTCCAGATCTTTAACCAAAAATCATTTTAGAATTCCATTTCCAATACACATATCACATTTTATTGTAATCGGTTAAGGAACAGCCAAGTTCCATCCTACTTCGCCATATAACTTCATCCGAAACTCATTTTAGAAACCCATTTCCAATGCACATGTCGAATTTCATCATAATCGGTTGAGAAATATGCAAGTTACGACATACTTAGCCTTATTCCAGAACTTCATCCAGAAATCATTTTAGAATCCCAGAACGTCATCCAAAAACATTTTAGAATCCCATTTCCAATACACATGTCGAATTTCATCGTAATCGGTTGAGAAATGGGCAAGTTCCATCATACTTGGCCATATTGCAGAACTTTATCCAAATTTTTAGGATCCTGTTTTCTACGCACATGTGATGAGAAATAGTCAAGTTCCATCATACTTCGCCATATTCCAGAATTTCATTCGAAAATCATGTTAGAGTCCCATTTCCGACACACATATCAAATTTTATAATAATTGGTTGATAAATAGGCAAGTTCCATCATAGAAAAAATTTGTTAACTACTCACTACATCCTAATCCAACCCCAACTCAACTCCAATCCAACTTCAACTCAACCCGCAAATTGACCCCTAACTTAACCTTCAAATCAATTCGCAATTAAATATCCAATTCGATAATCAAACCAGCATACTATATAAAAAAAACGTAAATATTTATAATACCAGGTATTTTGGGTCAACTCGTATGGCAGGTACCCCACCCTCTAGACGTTCAGTCACCAAAAGCTTCTTAAATCTGCGCCTTGACCATAGAAACAGAAGCCGTTCTCGAGATACCACTGGTACAGATATCCAGACATCCAGACATCCGGACATTCAGACATCCAGACATCCAGACAGACGGACGGACATTTTTTTTTTATTGCTTTTTCAGACTCAGGGACTTTCAAAACGACGAGAAAAGTGGTTTTGGACCAACAAAATTTTTCATAATTTTTGACAGGATTTCAATACTTTGGTATTTTTAGACCGAAGTAATTTAAGATTTCACAATTATTTAAAATTAATTAAATTATTTAAAGATCATACCTATCCAAACATTTTAAAATTTATTAATTTTATAACGGCCGAAAATTTCTATAAATTTTTTCTTAAAATTTCTAGAAATCCAACAAAAATTTTCTTTTGAAATAAATAGAATTTTTGTTCTTTGTTTCGAAAAACAAAATCAAGTAATATTACTCAAGAACCTTGAACTTGAAGCAAAATTTTAAACTCGAAGTTCAGTAATTTAAAAAAAATATCTCTAAATTTCCTTAATTAAATATGCTATTGTTTATAAATCAACCTAAAATTTTTAAAATATTTTAACAAATTTCTAATTTAAAAATTGAAAACATTTAACACTAAATTTTTTAAACAGTTTTAGAAGCCAGTACTCAAACTATAAATTTAACTATTCGCTTTTTTCTAAATTTTGAAAATTTCATTATTTCAAAATGCTTATTACTTCTTTTTATTAATAAGCATTTTGAAATATTGATATTTTCAAAATTTAGAAAAATGCGAATAGTTAAAGTTATTTTTGATTTGACATTATACTACATCCATTTAGAGGAATTGCCACATCTTAAGAAGGAACTTTTATTTATTATTTAGTGTAAAAGTTGTTGTTAGCTGAAGTTCTGAAATCAGCCTTTTTCTGGTTCACTTGATGCGAAAATATAATTTTTCAGAAGAGGTATGATCACCTTATATTTTGAGATCGTTTTGAAAATGTTGAAATTTTTTATATTTTAATCGGTAACGTAGCATTCCTACTAATCAGACAATTTTTGGATACTGGATACCGGATACTTGACTTTGAGGTGTATTAAAGTCTTTGTTACAAGCCAATAAATAAGATCCAACCCTAAAATTCTTATGTATTGATTAATAAATAGCTTACCCTAATAAGATTCGTAAAATACTGAAAGTGATAAAATGAGAACTTTCTTAGATCACCCTCCACTTCAACCAAGATCTTTAATATCTTCTTCTGCAAAACAAATATCATAAGTCAAAACTACTTATTTATTTACACCAATTCTACAGTAAAAGTCATGTAAAATATAACATTTAAAGGTATTGATTCTTCGCCCAAAATAACGTCGCTCAATTGTGGTAGTTTAGTATAGCAGCGTAAATTTTTTTTCGATATTGTCAATGTGGCCCTTTTTCCCATGCGCTATAATGTTGAATTGTAATCGCAACCAGTATGAAAAGCGAGTAAAAATTTGGCTAAAGATGATCGCGATGATTCATGCAGACGCGAAACATCATTATATCCCTCCAAATATTTACAGAACTTTCTAGAAATTCCATATTCTCAAGAGAACATCGAATAGACACTCGACCTCGTTGATCTATTTGGCAAACATGATAAACAATCTTCGTATCTGCATCCTCATGATCTAGATAAGTTAGATCTTGAATTATTGTTTTATTAACAGTACCATATTCAACCGAATATTCAAAGCACAATTTGACCAGAGCCTCCAACTTGTTGCGGTTCTGAGATACGATATTCATCCGGTTTTATGTTCTCGCACAATATATGTTCAGGATCCTTGATAGACGGACAGAAATATTTATCAAATATCAGATTGATTTTTGCAACATCATGTTTACACAAAATGTGCAAAATTTTCTTCGACAGATCTTCGAATGTTCGTGGAATGTCTTTTAAGGTATGCAGTAAAAGAACCTATCGATTAAAACATGCACAGATTCCGGCTCAGTGCTTACAATTTTTTTTTTCAATATCTCAACAGAGCACTTTTTCAATACATATTGTTTGCAGGATAACACTAATAGCCGCCCAAATAAATTTCGTTGTACCCTCAATTCTTCGATCTTGCCACCGAGTTGTTGTTTTTTTTTTGTTTTTTTACATATTGATAAATGTGAATATAGAATTTTTTTAATTGGTTTTTCAAACCGTGCAGATCTTTCCTTCACCTCAGAAATGAAATTATCGCATAAAGTTTCCCCTAAAAACTTCACATTGATCAGAAAGTTGGCAAGATTTCTTCGGGCAGCTTCTCCAGAATTGTCAAAAGGAATTATTTATTGTTCCAAAGTTCTTATAAACTTGATGGTGACTCTTTCGAATTCGAGAACTCTTCAGTACTGAGGTGATAACCTGATTCATGATTATTTATTGCCAAACGTTCCCTTGCAGACAGAGAATTGGTCATGTGAATAATTCCGATTAGCCTGCGAGCTGCATCGCCGTTAATTGCCTCTTCAGGAAAAATGTTTCTCCGTTCTTCGTATTCCAAATAATCATTATTCTAATGATAAACGCAGTCCTGGTAGGTATAGTCTATGTTGCAAAGTTAATTGACGTAATACACTAACCAACGAGAGTAATTTTAGTGAGAGAAGGTAAAGAAAAAATTGGCGATTTTCCCAATGATGTAAACATACATTTTGAGATTCCCGGTTCTGACACTCTCATTTAGCATATCATAATAGAATAGTAATGGTAAGCGAATGGCATAAAATTTAGCTGTTAATCCATACTTGCCTTGCATTATGAAGGATGATTATGGCAATATACTCTAGAAAGACTGGCAGCCATACATAAGGTTTAAAACAAAATTAACCGGGTTGTTATAATACAGTTCGGTTAAATTTGGTGATATTTTTGAAAATTCGCCCAGGTCGGATGTTACGTGCAAAAGGTCTGAAAACAAGCATTTTCATAATAAAACGGCAAAATCTATGCATTATACCTATTTAATATCAGCCCACCTTGTGGGGTTCAGGATCACCTAATCTAACGAATCAAGCTATGAGGCATTGTTTTGTTCGTATGGGCTCTCATACTTAATTTTGCGGATTGAAATTTTTGTCAACTAAAATTCAGTTCTAAAGTAATTTTCAATAAAAATTCAATTTTCAGATAAATGTCTAGATCTGAGAGACTAATCCCCTAGCTGGGACACCAGTATTGAGCCCTAGATTGTTTGTGATGTCGTTGTTTTTTTTTTAAAACTTGAATTTATGTGGAACGTTTGACTTACCGAAATATAATCGAAACATTTTGATCGAATTTGTTTTCGTTTCAAATTTATACTCAATTAGTTATGTAGATCTTAAGTTAAATTTAAACCAAACAATTTACTAGGACCCCACCTAAAATAAAATTAAGCCTTAATTCATTTTTCATTTTTCAGTTTAAGAATTTATTTTGCTGTATACAATTTTTACTCATAAGGTAATTCATTCCAACCATACAGCAGTTTCACAAGGTTAAAGAACAATTTGTTTGATTATATAACATATTTAGTCGATTTATCAAAGTAACATATCGCCTCATTTCCAGTCTCATGTGATTGAAGAAGTCAGAACAGCGGAACATCAAAATGTTTGTTCTAATCCGGATCAAATCATGTTTCATGAAATGAAAACAACGCAAACATTTAAACATATACTAATTGTCATCATGAGCGGCTAATATCGTATTTTGTATGTCGATTTGATCCGAGATACATTTAATTATAGTATTATACTAACAAACATGGATACTCGGAGCGATGCACGTTCATGTAAATTTTGATAATTTTATTGTAAAGTGTTTCGCTTAAAATGTATTTAAATTCTCGTTAAATAGCTTTGTATAATAGCAACACGACTTATTTTGATGCTTGCTTTTGAATAATATTGTTTAACTGAAATGTTAAAAATAATAATTTCGGTTCTATTTTTAACGTATTTTATAAAGAACCTGACTCATTCGGTAAGTACTGCCCATTTAATTGTGAAATTGGATATTTTAACGAGTGGTAACCATTTTTGTAGATTTCCAAAGAACTCATTTTGGATCAATTTCTAGTAAATGGATACAATGAAACACACGTAAACGGTTTTGATGGACGTGTAACACGTTTCAATCGTACTACCCGGGTGATGAATGCTAATCTTACCTTACTTACACCGCTCGATGATACAATAAAAATTCGTTTCAAATTTTACGCGCTTCATGGAAATGAGTTCAAACAAATATTTGTAGTCAATAATGATCATGCTTGTCAGGCATTTCAACAAGATAAATATATGTATGAATCAGTGGTTAAGGCTTCAAATTTTCCAACTGCAGATAATTTACCAGTCGCATCCGGTTTTTATTGGATAAAACATTTTAGACATTTACAAGAACTACCCTATATCCTATCGGCTGGTTATTGGAGAATGGATACAATATTTCTTAATAGTGATGATTCATTGTTTATGAATATGACTTGGATGTATAAAATTGAGATGGTTTTTTAGTCATAAATTTGATTGTGAATTAAAACAAATGAAATAAACATAAAATTGAAGAAAGTAAAATTATTTAAATTTTCATCGGCTCTCACACTACAATAATAAAGAGATCTACACAAAATGCACTTATATAATATAGATTATTAGATGTCTGCCGTAGTCTGCTCTTATCATTAGCCAGAAGCGATTACCGCCTAAAAGTTACTAGATTCTGAGTATTTTATTTTATACACACATTTTTAAAAATTTTTAAAAACACTTGTTAAATATTTCGCAAAATTACAAAAGGTTTAAAAAATCACTCGATCGATTTCGGCTTATTAGGCCATCATCAGGAGTATCTACTAAACTGTAAAAATAAAAATGTAGTTAGATATATATATATAGTTGGAAAAAGCAAAAAATGAAACCAAAATATACCAATAAAAATATGTGGGAGTGGAAAACAATAAAATTGGTGACAGCAATAAACATTAAAAATTAAAAATTAAAAGGGGGTGAGTTAAACACAGGTATATGATTATTGATTAGTCAACGGTCGAATAACAAAATTCCAGATGTTGATTTTTTTTTTTATTTATTTTTTTTTTTTTTTTCTACCTCTTCTTTATTTTATTATAACCCGACGTAATAGTAATTTTATGGTATGGAATGAGTAAGTGAATAAAACAATGCGGGGTCGGTAATTGGTGAGAAACGGATTTCTCTCTGTTCGTTGAGGATATTTTGGTTAAGAAATATAGCTTTTCGGATTTCGTAAGATTCTAAGTTGTCTAAACGTCTGCTTTTTGGTTGTACATGTAATATTTCTAAATTGTTTAAACTGGATGTGTGATTTTCTAACGTTAAATGATTATAAAGGGATGATTCATGGCTACCAGATAAATGTTCTTTAACTCTAACTTCAAAATTGCGCCCAGTCTGTCCGATATAAGAGGAACTACAATCATTGCAATTGATCTTATAAACGCCAGACTTGGAAAGGCGATCAATTCTTGGTTTATTGTTAAAAATCATTTTCTTAATTGTATTATTGTTATAAAAAGCAAAGCTAATATCTGTATATTGTGTCACGATGTTACTAATCCGTTGACTAGTTTTTCCTATGTACTCTAAGCGGCGCCAATTTTTCGGCATTGGGCTATCAGGTGGATAAATGTTAGCTAAAGCTTTATGTTTCAGTTTTCTGTTTAATAGCTTTAATATAGTCTTAGCTGCATAACCGTTATTCGCTGCTATTTCTAGCTAAGTGTTTTTAAAAATTTTTAAAAATGTGTGTATTAAGTGTGTTTCGCCAAGTGCCTACGGCAGAAAGTATAAGAAGTATTTTATTTTACATAATAACTGTTGATAGGGACTTGAAACCAGTGGATGTTGAGGTGAACTGGTGATGGTTTATACAGCCAGCCTTTGCTCAGTTGACAAAAGAGAATTTCAGGTTGATATGTTGATTTGATAGGCTGTAGAAGTATTGTTGGCTTATTCGCCATTCTCGTAAAGAGTTTGTTTTGTTATACGAGCATTATTTGATTTCCATTCTGAGTGCACAGTTAACAAATTATGTGAAATATTTTCTACAGAATTTACACAGCACAAAATTTTTATCTTAACTAAATTATTGATAATCAGTGATACATGAGGGTCGGAAAATTATTTTATTTAAAATATTAATTGATTTGTTTAAACCACTAATGAATAATTTTGTATTACCCTAAATATGTGTAATGCGAACAACATCCTCTTAAATAAAATTCTCGCTTACATGCACAATTCACATTAATTTTTCTCCATTTAAACAGCGAAATAAAGTGTTGGCTTATAGTAGTTTAGAATGAAAATGCGAACGACATATTATGTATGTATGTTGCCTAGAAGATATTGGGGATTATTAAAATTGGAAATGGAAAGAAGAGAAATAGATCAAAATAATTTTTTCATACTGTTCAGTTTAATGGAAAAGATAAAGTCAATTGGGTAAACTTTCCCGGTTTTTGTTTTCCCATTTTCTCGGTTCCGCGTGTAGCACTAATTTTTTCAATGCAGACTAATTTGCTCAAATTCGGTTCTAACAGTATGAGAAGTTTCAAGCCTAAATTTGAAAGTTTGTCTTCTGTCCTTAATCGTAATTTATTGAACACGCAAGGTATTTTGGATGATTCAAAATGTATTGATAAAATTTCAAATTTCCTTGGTTTATTCATGAAAATATACGAAATTTATGATTTTGTGATAAGCACAAATTTTTTCTATGTGTGTAAAACATTTTATGTCGGAAATAGGTTAAATCAATTATATTTGTTGTTCAATTTGGAAATTATTGAACACAAAATGAGTTTTGGATGGTTCCGTATAGTATCATTTAGGGGTAAGTATATATTGATGTTCATTTTCCACAATTTAATGTTGAAAATTGGCTAAATTTAGATTTTTGTAATAATCACAAATTTCTTCATTATGTGAACTAACTAAAAATATTTACTTGATTGGTTAATCTTTTTTGATTTCCGCTAAAAATCAGGTTTTGTTCTTGTAATTTGTTTACTGTCTTTCAGGCGGAATATGAAAATAATTTTCCATTTTCTCGGCTTCTAGATTAGTAATTATTTCCAATGTGCCCTAATTCGGTTCTAACGGTATGAGAAATTTCAAGCTTAAATTCGAAAGTTTCCCTGTTGTAGTTACCCATGAATGAAAATGATTTTGTTTACATGTAGTTATATAAAGTAGTATATATGCCAGTCCAATTATTACGTAATATAAAAGTTTTGTTTATCCTTCTTTATTGTAGGGTTGGTGCCTAATGGCATATATGAATAAATATAATATAGACGGCATTTGTAGGATGCCGGTAATGCGATTACATCCTGTAATATTTTTAAATTTTAACTAATTAACTTTTCAAATTTTTTGACTTATTAACTTTTAAACTTTTGAACTTTTTAACTTTTTAACTTTTAACTTTTTAACTTTTTAACTTTTAACTTTTTAACTTTTTAACTTTTCAACTTTTAAACTTTTTAACTTTTTAACCTTTTAACTTTTTAACTTTTTAACATTTTAACTTAACAACTTTTAAACTTTTAAACTTGTATTCTTTTAAACTTTTAAACTTTTAAACTTTTTAACTTTTTAACTTATTAACTTATTAATTTTTAAACTTTTAAACTTTTAAACTTTTAAACTTTTTAACTTTGCAACTTTTTAACTTTGCAACTTTTTAACTTTTAAACTTTTTAACTTTTTAATCTTCTAACCTTTAAACTTTTTAACTTTTTAACTTTTTAACTTATTAACTTTTAAACTTTTAAACTTTTAAACTTTTAAACTTTTAAACTTTTAAACTTTTAAACTTTTAAACTTTTAAACTTTTAAACTTTTAAACTTTTTTAACTTTTAAACTTTTAAACTTTTAAACTTTTAAACTTTCAAACTTTTAAACTTTTAAACTTTTAAACTTTTAAACTTTTAAACTTTTAAACTTTTTAACTTTTTAACTTTTAACTTTTTAACTTTTAACTTTTCAACTTTTCAACTTTTCAACTTTTCAACTTTTTAACTTTTTAACCTTTTAAACTTTTAAACTTTTAAACTTTTAAACTTTTAAACTTTTAAACTTTTAAACTTTTAAACTTTTAAACTTTTAAACTTTTAAACTTTTAAACTTTTAAACTTTTAAACTTTTAAACATTTTAACTTTTTATCCTTTTAAACTTTTAAACTTTTAAACTTTTAAACTTTTAAACTTTTAAACTTTTAAACTTTTAAACTTTTAAACTTTTAAACTTTTAAACTTTTAAACTTTTAAACTTTTAAACTTTTAAACTTTTAAACTTTTAAACTTTTAAACTTTTAAACTTTTAAACTTTTAAACTTTTAAACTTTTAAACTTTTAAACTTTTAAACTTTTAAACTTTTAAACTTTTAAACTTTTAAACTTTTAAACTTTTAAACTTTTAAACTTTTAAACTTTTAAACTTTTAAACTTTTAAACTTTTAAACTTTTAAACTTTTAAACTTTTAAACTTTTAAACTTTTAAACTTTTAAACTTTTAAACTTTTAAACTTTTAAACTTTTAAACTTTTAAACTTTTAAACTTTTAAACTTTTAAACTTTTAAACTTTTAAACTTTTAAACTTTTAAACTTTTAAACTTTTAAACTTTTAAACTTTTAAACTTTTAAACTTTTAAACTTTTAAACTTTTAAACTTTTAAACATTTTAACTTTTTATCCTTTTAACTTTTTAACTTTATAGGCCGGTGCACATTGAGAACGAGCGACGAATGCGAATTTTCCTTGTGAATTAAATTATGTAAGAAAATTGTTAAAATAGTGGAAAACGTATGTTTTTAATTAACGATAGTTAAAATATCGTGTATTTACTAAAAATTAAAAATTAAATTTTAACGCTTTTAATACAAAATTTTAATTTATTGTCCTAAATTAAAAGTTATCAACGATAATTTGAAATTTTGTATTAAATCTGTTAAAATTGTAAATTCTATTTTTAATAAATGCACGATAACATAGCTTCCTAATTAAAAACAAACGCTTTTTATTATTTTAACAATTTGCTTAAATAATTTACTGAAAAAGAAAAAATCGATCTCGTCGCTTATTCTCAATGTGTACCAGCCTTTTTTTTAATTTTTTAACTTTGCAAACTCTAACTTTAAAATTATATCATGAATTATGATTAATCAGACAAACATATGTATTTAAAAATAAGTATTTAAACAAACTACACCTTTTCCAATTGTAATTCAGAAAGTATCAATTGTAATTCAGATTAGTAAACTGCATTTCAGAAAGTGTCAATTGTAATTCAGATTAGTCAACTGTATTTCAGAAAGTGCCAATTGTAATTCAGATTAGTCAACTGTATTTCAGAAAGCATCAATTATAATTTTGAGAAAGCTGCCATTTTAGGTTTTGTGATCCATCCAGAATGGCTGAAATATTTTGTTTTACAGTTTTTATCAGATATGAACAATTTTATCATGGTCAGTTTTATCTTTGTCAAATTGTAAAATTACATTTTACAACCTGACTAGGCGAATATGTTGTTCGGGCTGTTTTACAAAAGTACGTCCTCACCCTCCTACATATAGTTCAGTTAACGAAGGGTACTGCAATTTCGAAATACTCCAATTTATTCTAAGACGCAAGTTGCAAGTTCTTATCTCAAGTATTAAGTTAAGTAATTTACGGCCATTTTTAAATTGAATATTTTAATTAATTAAATTTCCGAATTACTCATTCCACTCAAATACAAGTTGTTATAGATATCGGCTTGATTTTTATTGAGCAGAAGAATAATGGTATTATGAAGAGAGTAATTTATAATTTTTCAATCTATAGACGCTCACGGGTATGGTGCAAATCATTTTTAAAATTACACATCACAAATACTCGTAAAGCACGTGAGGTGATGAATTGACTGAATATTCACAGAGGCCTAAAACAATTCTGTAAAATACTCAAGTTATAAGATCCTCTACCCCAAATATTATCCGTTTTATTATCATTTAAAATTTTAAAAAATTCTTCTCTTCTTCATAATGTCCAACAATTTATTTTATAATAATCAGTTGAATAAATTCATAAGGTACATTACAGTTATTTAGTATTATTTCAGTTTATAATTAGTTTAATTAAATATTATGTCACCAGACATCAAATTATAATTTCAGCAAACAATTATTCTATTATAGTGTTAGCCAGCAATAATTTACCATGTTCATCAGCAGTTAATTTACCATATTTCACCAGTAGTTATTTTAATAATTTCACCCAAATATAATTAACAACCAACAGCTAAATCTGTAGCTAAGTATACTGTACAGTTTTACACAGCCCGAGTACAATCACCTCCGACTATATTATAGCATGATCTATAATATTCTCCAAGTAAACCAATCTTTGTCCTATAACGCCATTACCTTCAACTTTCAAATAGTCTCAATGGTGTCGCCCCATTAAATACGGTTTCTAGTCTTAAATGTCAAGGTGCGTTGTCTGAAACAATGACTAAATCTGCCAGTTGATTTCCCAAATCTTGCCACTGCTGTATTATTGTTGTTACCCAATCATTTTCCAACTGTGAAGTAAATGAACCTCTTCTGCTTTCTATAGACACAACACCAGTAGTAGAAATTGTTCCAATTAAATGCATGTTAGGACTTCTTGATGCTGGAAGGTGTTTGACTGCTCTGTGACCAGCTCTTCTACGGCAAAACAAATTAAAATTTGTTTCATCCATCCATATAATTTGTTTGCCCTGCTGTATGTGGTTGTTCGAAGATTTGACATATTCAGATTGTTTTATTTTATTGATTTTCGAATTCATTGTAATCGGTTCAGTGTACACTATTTTGGTAGTGAAGAGGCTAAGAGTCCTTCTAAGTAGTAGTGGTGGAAATCTATCGATAGTACTATCGATATATCGATAGTTTCGTACTAACGAAAACAATCGATACTTTTTATATACTATCGATATATCGACCTATCCAAGTAAGAATATGATAAGTGAAAAATACTGTTTTTTCAGGAGAGCAGTATAAAGGTTTAATTAGTTCTTTTCGCTGCTAGGAATAAGCGGATCACTTTAATTGTATCGTTTATACTGAAGAGTATTATAAAGTGGCTTTGAATTCTTTTAACTGGATTTTTAGTTAAAAACACATTATTTTAAGAATATAAAATCAGTCATAACCTTATCAATTTTAGAGATAATACTTTATGATTTTATCATAATAAGAATTCGACATCGTAGAGTCCAAAAATCATATTCCCTTAAAACTATGATAACTGACGTTTTCATGGTCTTAATTGGATAGCTCGATATTTTATTCGTACAAGAGCGGTTTGCTATTATGCGATATACTTTAGTTACGTTTTTCTTGTTGGCATTCCTTTTATATGCTTGTCAAATTATTGGTGATCAACCAACCCAAACGGTCTGAAAGCCAAAAAATGTTGAGATGCTGATCTTCTTACATAAAAACGATTGGCTGCTTTGAAAACAAAGTGGGAAACTGGGAAACTTTCCCATTATAATAACCTCCCTTGACTTTATAGTTTCTGGTTGTAGTCAACCTATATGTAATTGAATAAAGTTTATAAATTTATTATCCGATAGTATCGATAGTATATCGATAGTCTTTTAATTTCTGTCGATAGTTTTCTATCGATTGTTTTTTATGTTACTATCGATACTATCGATAGTTGAAATTGTCGATAGTTTTCCACCTCTACTAAGTAGTTACTAACGGTTGACACAGACACCACTTTTTGGAAACTGTTCATCATTTTTTGTTTTATTTGTTTTAATGCTCCACTAAAAACTTCTTCTACCTTCTGTTGGCACAATTCACTAACCTTTCACGATCTTTTTCATTATTATTATTTTTTGTATTTCTTCCTTTCAATTGCATCAGTTCCTATCACCGCAATTCTGCAAACAGAACACGTACTATCTGGAACATCGATTATAGTATGCAATCACTTTGAGTGAAATATGTGGACAAGGTAGCGGTCGTGTTATTAGATGCCTTTTCATTACAAATTGGCAAATTGTGCAATTGTCCTTTAGTTTCATTTTACTTCAGTCTAAACAGCCCAAAGTATTGAAATCCTGCCAAAAATGACGAAAAATTAGGTTGGTACAAAACCACTTTTCTCGACGTTTTGGAAGTCCCGGAGTCTGAAAAAGCAACGATAAAAAATGTCCTTCTGTCTGTCTGGTTGTCTGGATGTATGTACCTACCCATGGTATCTCGAGAACGGCTTATCCAATTTGGAGTTTTTTTCGTCAATCTCTTTCCATGGTCAAGGCGGAGATTTGTAAAGCTTTTGGAGACTGTACGTTAAGAGGGTGGGATATCTGCCTAACGAATTGACTCAAAATACCTGGTTTTGTAAATATTTACGATTTTTTTATATAATATGCTGGTATGATTATTGAATTGATTGATTGATAAGAAAACCCCTATATACCGGGTGTTTCTTTTAAACTGAGACGATCAAATATCTCGAAAAATAGCCACTCTACGGAAAAAATTTCCATAATCAAAATTTAATCATACCGCGGGGGAAATACATTAGTGCAAACAAATAGTCCCCCACCCCCCGCTTTGTAGGTGGGGCGGGGGTAACTTTTAAACTAAGATAGGAAGCCATATTTTTTATTGCAGATTGCAGATACGGATTCTACGACTAAAAAAAAGTACGTATGATTTGAATGAAATATTTTGTTCGGTTCATGATAGATGGCGTTGTAATCGACGAAATTCAATTTTTTCAATTTCTTCTTCTTAGAACACACGCATTCGATTCTGCGATACGTTTGAAATAAAAAACATCACGTTTTCATTGGAAATACTCGAAATTCATCATCAAAACAATTTATTAATGTAAATGGCAGGTGAATAAAATAATTTTAGCTTAAAATAAGTGTTCAAAATGATGGCCTGCGACTTCAATGCACTTATTAATACGCATTTCCAATGATTGTACACAACTGAGAAGTGTGTTTGGTTGAATTTCAGCACACGCATTTCTGATTCGCTCAATCATGTTCTCACGTGTTGTTGGTTCTTGTTTGTAAAGTTTGTCTTTGAGATAGCCCCACAAAAAGAAATCTGGACCAGCTCTACCGATCCAGCGACCATTGAAATTACGATCAAGTACCTCACGTGCTACCAACGAATAGTGTGCAGGACAACCATCATGTTGAAACCACATGTTCCGTCTCAATTCTAAGTTCAAATTTTCAAGTAATATTGGCAGTTCATTTTCCAAAAAGTTTCGGTACATTTGACCATTCAAGTTGCCTTCAATAATGTGGGGGCCGATGAGTTGGTTGCCAATAATTCCACACCACACGTTGACAGTCCAAGGACGCTGATGTTCAACTTGGCGAAGCCAGTGTGGATTTTCAACACTACAATAATGCATGTTGTGTCGATTAACCGTTCCATGGTTTGTAAAAGACGATTCGTCAGAGAACATTACGCAACGAAAAAAATTGGGGTTTTGTTGTATTTGTTCACGTGCCCATTGACAAAAAGTTACCCGATTTTGGAAATCAGCGCCATGAAGATCTTGGTGTAAAGACACATGATATGGATGATACTTGTGCCGTTTTAAAATTCTCCAAACACTGGTGAGGGACAATCCGGAATCGCGAACTATTTCTCGTGTACTAACATGAGGATTATGAGTCGCTGCAGCCAATACAGCAATTTCATTATTTTCTCCAGTGACTGTTGCTCTACGGGTCCTCTTTTTATGTTGAACATTTCCATCAGCAATAAATTGTTTGATAGTACGGCCAAATGAAGCACGTGAACGAATCCTATCCGGAAAACGTTGAGCGTAAATAGCAACAGCATTTTCAAGATTTCTGCCAGCTTCTCTATAAACCAGAACCATTTCAATTTTCTCTGGCACAGTTAAACGGTCCATTCTAAAGTATTTTATCGTTTATTTTGCAATTACGAAAAACATGAAGATAAGAAATAACACAAACGTTAAATGTGATTTACAAAACTGAATAAATTGTTTTGATGACGAATTTCGAGTATTTCCAATGAAAACGTGATGTTTTTTATTTCAAACGTATTGCAGAATCGAATGCGTGTGTTCTAAGAAGAATAAATTGAAAAAATTGAATTTCGTCGATTACAACGCCATCTATCATGAACCGAACAAAATATTTCATTCAAATCATACGTACTTTTAGTCGTAGAATCCGTATCTACCAAAAAAAATATGGCTTCCTATCTTAGTTTAAAAGTTACCCCCGCCCCACCTACAAAGCGGGGGGTGGGGGACTATTTTTTGCACTAATGTATTTCCCCCGCGGTATGATTTATGGAAATTTTTTCCGTAGAGTGGCTATTTTTCGAGATATTTGATCGTCTCAGTTTAAAAGAAACACCCGGTATATGTACATTATGTATATCCATACTTCTGATTTTTGTATGTCATATTAATGTACAGATTACTCGCTGTGGTTTATATCTTGTATGAAAACTATAATTCAATATGTATATGTGGTGATTGTTATTTTGCGACCGGCTATAATCAAATATTTCAAAACGGTGTTGTCATCTTGTTCTCATTTTGCATAGAGCACATCAAATAATTTAATCGTTCTCTCAACATCACAATACCGAATTTTTTATTTAACAAAGCATACATATGACATCATAAATATAGTAAAGGTATTAAGTACTTCATTACCTCATTCAACACTAGCAAGCATAGCACATAATGACACGTCCACATATATTCGCCATAATATTGCCACTGACATCTACCGTTTAACATCAGGTCACGACCATACAAACTAATACGTCGAAATGCTTGTTAGTTTAGTTATGATCTTTTGTTTATGACTATAAACGATTGTGTTTCCCCTAAAAGTTGACCTTTCGGTGTTAACTTGATATTATGTCCTAAATATTGGATCCATCTTCAATCCGAATTCCATTGCGCCTATTCTAATTAAAAAATGCGCTGGAACCTGCATAATACTCACAGGGTTAAGGAAATTATTTTTTTGATTATATTCAGCCGATTTATCAAATTAACATATCGCCACATTTCCAGTCTTATGTGATTGAATTAGTCCGAATAGCAGAATATCAAGGTGTTTGATCTAATCCGGATCAAATCACGCTTTATAAAATGAAAACCACGCAAACATTTCCACATTTACTTTTCAACATTTTATTTATCCAACATTGTAATGGGCGGCTAATATCATGTTTTGTATATCGGTTCGATCCGAGATAAATTTAATTGGACTAAAAACATGGATTCTCGCTAATATAATTATAGTATAGTGGTTCGCGTAAAATGTATTTAAATTGTCGCTAAATAGCTTGGTAAAATCAAAACTCGAGGTATTTTTAAGCTTGCTTTTGAATAATATTGTTTCGGTATAAAGCTAATAAAAATTATTAATTTCAAGTGAAATGTTAAAAATAATAATTTCGGTTCTATTTTTAACGAATTTTACTAAAAACCTAACTCAATCGCTGGTAAGTACTGGCAATTTAATTGTGGAATTGGATATTTTAACGTGTGGTTACCATTTTTGTAGATTTCGAAAGAAGTCCGTTTGGATCAATTTATAGTAAATGGATATAATGAAACACATGTAAGCAGTTTTAATGGACGTGTAACACGTTTCAATCGTACTACACCGGTGCTGAATGCTAATTTTACGCTACTTACACCGCTCGATGATACAATTAAGATTCGTTACAGATTTTACGCGCTTCATGGAAACGAGTTCAAACTAATATTTGTAGTTAAAAATAATCATGCTTGTCACGCATTTCAACAAGATAAATACATATATGAATCAGTGGTTAAGGCTTCAAATTTTCCAACTGCAGATAATTTACCAATTGCACCCGGCTTTTATTGGATGAAAAATTTTAGACTTTTACAAGATATACCGTCTATAATATCGCCTGGTTATTGGAGAATGGATACAATATTTCTTAATAGTGATGATACATTGTTTGCAAATTTGACTTTCAAATATAGAATTGAGATGGTTTTCAGGTGGTAAATTTGATTGTGAATTAAAAAAAATGAAATAAACATAAAATTGAATAAAGTAAAATTGTTTTAATTTGCAAACGGCTCACACTACAATAATAAAAGATCTACACAAAATGCACTTAAATTATACATATATAGTTAAATAGCAAGGTGGGTTCTTATCATTAGCCGGAAACAACTATCGTCTAAAACAAAAAAAAATTATGTCATTTTATCTCTCTTTTGCGTATTTGAAACCAGTGGATATGGTCAGGGGGAGTGGGGATGGTTTATAAAGACAGTTTCTGATCAGTTGACAAAAGAGAACAATTTCAGGTTGATATGTTGGTTTGATAGGCTGCAGAATTATTGTTGGCCAAGTCACTTTCCTTACAAAGAGTTTGTATTGTTATACGAGCAGTATTTGATTTTCCCTCTGAGTGAACCATTAAATCACTCCAACAAATTATGTGAAATTTTTCCTACAGTATTTGCACTACACAAAATTTTAATCTTAACCAAATTATTTATATTCCTGGGGTTCGGAAAATTACCTTATTTAAAATAATAACCCTTTCCGACCGAGCCATTTTTTTTTTCTGGGATCCCTTTGAGACCGAACATACACATTTGTGTAAGCAAATATTTGCCGCTTTCCGACCGAGGAATTTTTCTGTCCAAAATCGATAAAAATAATTTCCCGTGTTAATTAGGATATGTTTTCTAACATAATAATTATAAAAAAAGTAAATTCCACGTATAGTTTTCCTGGAAAACTACATACACAATTCTGTAATCTAGGTCACATTGCAGTTAAACAACAAAAATTGTTAATTAGTTGAAACACGAGTATTTTTATTTAATTCTTCATATATTTAATTCAGGTACGTAATAAAAATCATATTAAAACTTAAAAAATATAAAAATGTTTGTCCATAACATTATTTGCAATGAAATTATTCGAAACAGTTATTATATTTGGTAATTCATAAATAAATATCACACTTTTTACTTCGAAATCTGGTACGACTTTTACAGCTTTGATGTCTACATTTTCTGGTATTATCTAAATCATCACACACAGGCCAGTGGTTAGTTCCATCATATCGTTTAGCATCCACCTAGGTGGAGGTGTCGCATCCTCGATTAGGTAGATCAACCACAGAAGCTAATAACGCCTCGGCTACTTCGAACCTAAATTCATGTAGATTTTTCACCCGATTCTTTGGCACTTTGGAAAAAGAACAATCTTGTCGATACTCCTGCCAAGAATTAACTATTGTTAGATCTAGAAAGTGTAGTGATACTTGAAGTGTCCACTTTTTCTGGTCACACACGTCTACGCCACCCAAGAATTTGTTGTAGTTCCTGACCACAGCTGGACAAAGAACATCTATGAAATTTTTCGAATTTTTACAAAACCTTGAAACATTTTCAACCGGTTCTTGACCTACTGTTGTTGACAGCATTACCACTGATTTTGTATCCCGCCATTTTACTGCTACAATTTCATCGTTACTAGAAAATTCTTGCATGTCACCCCGATTCATGTGCCAATCGTTATTAAACTTTATATTTTTGAGACGATTCGTCATTATGGTTCCGGAAGCATAGAATCCTAATTCTTCATAAAATATCAGATAGATCCCGCAAGCAACGTTTCTGTTAATCTAAGTATAACTGCTGTCCCTAAACCTAACGATCTATCACTAAACGGAGTGTTGATGCCTTGGTAGATTTCAAAATACATAACCATTCCTCCAAAAGTAGCAACGACGAAATTTTTTAAACAACTAGACGTGGTTTTCTGTTAACGTATTGTCGTGAGGAACATCGGCCAGTAAACGGAATCATTTGCTCATCAGAAAAAATCACAGCTGGTTCATATAAGGATCAATGAATTAATTACTCATGATCCGTTAAACAAAATGATTACGAAATTTCACTATGAAGCGGCCAAATCCCTCTATGGGATGCGGCGCCAGTGAAAAAAAAAATAAAATTATACTTCCTGTTTCAAAACATTTTGAGAATATTTATCTTTACTCTGCCTTCATCTGACCAGGGTTGCAATTGTGTGATCTTGGCAAAATGATGTTATAATCGATATATCAAGCATAAGTGGAAAAAGAACATAAAGGTTATCCCATTAGAAGAAAAAAGATTCTGGAAACGGAATTTCGTTTTAATTTACACGTAGAATAGCACCACGGTTCGAAATGTTTGCAAATATTTTGGCAAATTTCAAGTCGTTATTTTGTAAATTACAATTGAAAATCCATCCGTTATTGTTTGGGTATTTGACGGCCATTCTAAATTATCGGATTTTACGCCGATTTGAATATTTACAACCTATAACCGCACACTTTATTCCACATTTACGCAAATGAGAATTCAATTTTAATTAAATTTTATTAGATTTTATTTTTGTAACAACTAATTGAATTTATCCGTAAGTTACATTTCTGATCTAAGTTCATTTTGGAATAAAAATAAGTATTTCAAAGATATGCCTACAGACTTTGATGACTTTGATGCTTGACTATACCAATGCGTTCTAGAATATACAAGCCATACTGCTGAAAGCAAACATTTTTTTTTTTTATTTTCATCGACATAGTATAGGTGGCAGTATAGTTAACTAAAAAGCATTTTGTTATGTAAACAAACATTTTGTTTTTTTTTTTAGTTCAAAATGAAATTTCTCGTGAAACGGAGTTTGTTAATTTTTTATATTCCATTTACCATAGAATTAAAAACAGATTAAAAATAAATTGTAAATATTAATTATTATATTATTTTGTGCTAAATTTTAAAAGAAAATAATGCATTTGTATTATTCAAATTATCAACTACACAACCTTACTTTTTCTCTATGCATAATTAATACGTGAAATTTATTTTGTCTTGATTGTTTAATAACACTATTACATACATACATTTCAGATTAGATAATTAATATAATAAGTAAATTATTTGCTTAAAGGAGTAATGATCAGCGAAATCATTACCAAATTTATTGTGAAATTGGGAAATATTAACAGCAACTGAAAAGAACTTATAAGGAAAAAGTCTTCGAATATCAGAAAAGGAACTTGTGCAGTGCCTTATTTTAGCAGGTCCACCATGTCTTCAACTTAGGTATACATAGCTAATTTATAGTCAAATAGTATTTTTTTTTCTGATTTTGCTTATTTTTTTGGGGGGGTTTTCATATAAACGTTCTATCCGAGAATCCATTAAACTAGGAGCAACTAGAAGACCCAGTACGTGAACTAAATGACAACAATCGCAATGTATTTTATGTTTTTAAGTTAATGGCTTATTAGACAAATTAATTTGAACAGTTAATTATTAACTATTCAGATATAAAAGTGCTTTCAAGACGTAAGGGTGCTTTTAATCTGCAGCTTTGATAAAATCTAGTAACACATTTTTACCACCTTAACATTTTGTAAAAATCTGGATTAATTTAAAATGTTGTGAAAACCGAAATGTACGCATGTCACTTAAAAAAACAATGTAATGCAAATATCTTAATTAGATATTTATACAAAAATACCTATTTTGCTATCCTACCTAAGTCAAAATATCTGGAGACATAAAATTTCTTACTAGGTAGGAGCGGATAGGTTATAATTGTCAATTATAAACTAAAATCTTAACAAAATAAAATAAACAGACAAATTTTAAGCATGATTTTTAAAATGTTGCTTTTATGTTAGGTAAATTTTTATTTTATTTAACATTTAAAAAAAAAAGTTCCTTGTACTAGAATTTAATTCTTTTAAAATAACATTATAGGAGCTTTGACCATTTTCAAATTTAGTTATTCACTTGGATTCAATTGATTTACTTTATTAGTTATTTTAAGTTATACTTTTATTAATTTAAAAATTAAATAATGAACATTTTCATACAAAATTTATTTACCTACATTAAAACAATAATTCCTTTTCTTCATATAATATAATCACAAATTCAAATATAATCAGTATCACACATTTTGAAATTAAATATTTAAAATAATTTAAAAGATACATTAAAATTGTTAGTTGATTAAATAATCCAAAAAAAAAAAATTATTCATTGATATTCAATGCAACAATCTATTCCTAATAATATTATGAATTTATATATAAGTTACAACACAGATTCAAAATAAATAAAGTATAATTAAAAATTTATATGTATTTTGAATTTAATTTTTAACATTTTAATTAAAATACTTTTATACAATTTGTTTCGTCGGCAAGGCCGGAAAATTCGGAATATTTATGTAAAAAATCCTGTTAAAGTGGGAGTCTAGCTGTGAAATTGCAAGTTATTACGTTTTCAATTTTTTGAGTATTGTTGGTGACCCCTTTTCACATTTTTCATGATATCTCCCAAGTTATAGGCTCGATTTTAATTCTGTTTGCAGTTTTTAAAAGCTTATGAGTCCCTTTACTTTCTAATTTTGCACACTTAGCCAGTTTTTTTTTTAAATAATGTAACAAATTATGGGAAAATATAATTTTTTTTTTTCTTAAAAAAACCTCTACTTTAAAAAAAAAAGAGCTGTAAAGGCACTGCCCCATGCAAGATGGAAAACCGGCATTTTAAACCATCAAACTTAATTTTTGGCTAAATTGTTTCACTTTGCATAAGTTCCACCTTATTCTAAGAAAATTTTATTAAAGTTGATTTAAATTCATTCAAAAAACTTAAATTTTATATTTTGTCGGCCGTCAAGCAAAAATCCATCCGTCGGAATATAAAATTGAGGTTTTTAATGAAATGAAATTAATTTTAATATTTTCTACAAATAAGGCGGAACTTATAGATTCGAACTATATTTTAATAATTTTGATATTGAAAATCAAACAATTTGGTCAAAAATTGGATTTGACGTTTTGAAATATCGGTTTGCTGTTTGTGCATGGGGCATAATGTCTTTACTTGAAAAAATGTCCGATTAACATAGTTATTTTATTTATTATTACTCATCTTCAGCATAATATCTACAAATTCACAAAACATTGTTACTAAACTTACTTATAAAATATTCGAACAGCAATTTATCGAAGAAAGGGCGTTTATAGCCGTTTTCTGAAAAAATGATCGCTCTCAGGTATAGTGATGTTATTTAACCAAATCTGTTTAACCTGATCTTTTAAATGATCGAGAAAATATGTAGCACTAGTTAAACAAAATATATATGGTAAATATTTTTGTTGTTGAAGTTTAAGATACAGGGTGTCAAATAAAAAATACATGCACGGTATTGTATTTATTGTTATAGAAAAAAAACTAATTATTCGAAAATTATAAAATTAAGCTCATTTGAATGATAAATAAACACCTTACCATCTTTTATTTCTTCTTTTTCAAAATTGCCGTCGAAACTTTCTTTTTCAAATTTCTCAAATTTGCGAATTTTATTTTTTCGTTTCGTTTTCTTGCAAAATACGTTTAAGTATAAAAAATGTGTAGATTGTCATACTTAAATGTATCTTGCAAGAAAACGAAACGAGATGTTCCGCTGATTTTGTAATATGATTAATAGAACTAAATGAGGAAAAAGATCAAAAAAAGAAGAAAAAATATTTGCAAATTTGGGAAAATTGAAAAAGAATGTTTCGGTGGCCATTTTGAAAAGGTAGAAATGAAAGATGGTAAGGTGTTCATTTATCATTCAAATGAGCCTAATTTTATAATTTTCGAATAATTAGTTTTTTTTATATAGCAATAAATAAAATACCATCAATGTATTTTTTATTTGACACCCTGTATCTTAAACAACAACAACAAAATATTTTGTTTAACTAGTGCTACATATTTTTTCGATCATTTAAAAGATTTGGTTAGATAACCTATACATGAGAGCGACCATTTTTGCAGAAAACGGCAATAAACGCAATTTCTTCGATAAATTGCTGTTCGAATATTTTATGAGTTAGTTAGAAATAATGTTTTGTGAATTTGCAGATATTATGCTAAAGATTAGTAATAATAAATATAATATAACTAAATATGTTAATGGGACATTTTCTCAACTGACAGTTCCTTTTTTTAAAAAGTAAAGTAAAAATGTTATTTTCCCATAATTTGTTACATTCTTCAAAAAACCTGGCTAAGTGTGCAAATTAGCCAATAAAATGACTCATACGCTTTTAAAAACCGCAAACAGAATTAAAATCGAGCCCATAACTTGGGAGATATCATGAAAAATGTGAAAAATTGAAAACGTAATAACTTGCAAAGTTTTACAGTTAGACCCCCACCTTAAAAGATTTTTTGCGATAATTTTACATAAATATTCCAATTTTTCTGGCCGGTCACTTGCCGATGAAACTCATTGTATTCATCACTTATAAATATAACAGACAATTTTAAAGGAATTCAATATAATCTAATTATTAAGAGTTAATAATTTCCTTTTGGATTTATTTTTATTGTGGACGTTGTCAGAGCGTGAATTGCACTATTTTTGTTCTTAGTGTAATTGTTCAACGAAATATTGCACCAAACGACTACAGATTTTTCGGTCAAATCTAAGTGGTCGTTAGAACAATTACACTTATCATCAATCATATAGTCATTTTTTTCTAATATTAAAAATTTTAAAAAAGCTTTTTGATTTGGTAAATTTAGAAATTGTTTCTCGAAACTTCCGATTAATGTTTCAAACACTTTAAAAGCGGTAAACCCCGATATTTAAAGAAAATTGTGATGGATATTTTAAACCGCCTCGATCTAATTTTAAAATATATTCTAAATTACTTTGGGAATCTAAATTTAAATCTTTATTGGAAATTAAAATGTTGGTACAATTAGTGCATTTCACCTTCTCACTCACCTTACGCCCAACATACCCCGCAATAAATATCAATGTTGAGATGTTTTCTTCGGCTACTTCGAAGTAATCTGATGTTTGTAGTACTGCATCCGCAAAATCCTGGTCGATGTCCACATCTAATTCATCCGATCTGTAATCGTCAAAAAAATCTTTTAAGGCAATTTGGTCCTTTTTGAAATTTAGTTTTAATAGGCTAGAAATTCTAAATTTTTTTCATCAAAAATATGGAATTAATAAAAGCATGCTCGAAGTTGTATGTAGTAAGGCTGAATAAGTCTCTTTAATTAATTTAAATTGATGTTCCTGTTCAGGACAATTCCAAGATTAAAGCCACAAAGCAAAAGCTTCGATAAATTTGTAATTTGATTGACCTAAACTAAACACCGGTCGCGCGAATTCGACCAATTAGAATAATTTTTACGTTAACCACACTCCACCATTTCCAGATAATTGTAACAAAATTCGCGGTACTCGGATTTAAATTTAAAGTTTTGTTTTTATAATAATAATCTAATGCTGAATTGTTTTTGTCGTCAAATAATTTAATTGCCAAGTGAACATTTTGTTTTTCGAACGAATTTGGAAACAGTACTTTATGGGATAAAGCTGGAGCTTGCCTGACCGAACAGTTTTCGTGATAAATATTGACTCGAGATCTTTAACGTTGGCACAAAAATCAATGTCAACTAAATCAAATTTAGGACACTGAAAAGTTTTAGCCTTTAGCCAATTATTTCTTACGCATTTGAGTAAATGCACAGAATCAAACAAAAGGAATATTTTCTTTGTTGAATTAAATTTTGAAAAAAATATGGCTCCAATTCTCTACCTCCACAAAGCTTAATTTGGTTGTTATCAGTAGTAATAGATACAACCTCATACCCTGATTCATTGAGGAGATTTAAAATTGTATTTGTCCAATTAAGAAGAAACGCAGTGTCTTGCGACTTACATGGAAATAAACCGACTACATCTTTGCTTTGGGAGTATAATGAAGTGATCATAAATGTTTGTACCGTATTTGCAGCAACAATTTCGGGTCTGTCTAAAGGTTCATTTTGTGCGATTCCCTGAATATTGTTAGCTTTATATGTTATGGCCGACTTTACATATATTTCATCTAATAAAAGATTTACAAATTTGTTAGATTCGCCAGATTTTAATAATTTTGATTTTAAATAATTTAAATGAATAGAACCCGTTTTTGCACTACTGATATTGAAAGATTTTAAATAACCTGGAAAAGGCAAAACTAATAATTTAGATTCGCGAAGATAATTATATGCGGCCGGAAATCTATACAAAAAAGTGCCGAAAAAAGTAAAGTGTCTGACGAGTATCTAGGTGATTTTAAATTAACTAAATTTATTTGCTCTTGAATAAAAGTTAAACTCCTACGCTTATCTATATATTTCTCATCATTAATTAATTCATTTAAATGTTCATTGATATTATCAAATGCATTGCGAGAATCTACTAAATCATCTGCATTATCTTCTAAATGTGTAATAAACGAAATAAATTTTGAAAAAGCATTAATTTTTAATTTTACTCCCAATATTGAATAAAATTTGTAAGCTTTTATTTCACGATCGTTTTCAAATATTTTAGTAACAACGAGGTTATTATCAATAAAAAATGAGAAGCACATAGACGGAATTCCTTCCGAACTAATTTTAATTTTATAAACAAGTAAATTGGAATGCCACAATTGAATAGTCTAATCAGGATGTTGATACTTATATTTTTTATCCAAAATATCTTGAAGTGTTGTAATGCGGTCCTCTATTTTCGGTTGGAAATTCTGAATTTCTAGTTGTTCCTCCATTATTTGAAATGTACGACTCTCCTGTTGTGGAAAAATAGTTGGAACTGTACCGCTTCGTAATCTACAACGCAAGTTCGGTACCATAATACGTTTACCTAAGACAAATTCATTTAAAAACTTACAACTTATAAAAATAAATCTATAAAATGATAACAACTTAAATACAATTAAAATAAAATAAACTGACAAATACAAAGAATAAATTCTGTTTACAAAAATATAACCATATTAAAATATGTGGGTATAAAAAAAATATAGAAATTGGGCTGTTGTAAGGTATTCAAATAAGCAAAAATTACTCGTATTTGTCGAATACGAAAACAAACAAAAATCACAAAAATTCATGGTTTCTTTTTTGCTGCTTTATTATTTTTCATTTTTTTAGCATTATGGCCATCTGCAGAAGATTAATGGAACTGTCGACATAAATTGAGTGACGTAACCAGTAGTATGGGGGGTATATTCTAGAAGGCATTGACTATACCTACTTTACACACAAACTGATTTGATTTTTGTCATACATTTTTTGTTTATTTTTTGGTTATTTATTTCTACTAGATGACTCTGATTTATACTCTCTTTAAATGATGTGTCAGGTATCTAGAGTCCACCTACTTATTTGGACTGATTAACCTATCAGCCATTCATCCATCGGCACATTATGTTCCACCTCAGATTACGGTTTTTGTCAATGATTTCCCGTTTCGTTGTACTTTAGCCTGCGCCAAATGGCCGAAAGAGTGCCAAATAGCTTGTTGGTAAAACAAACATTTAATTTTTCACTTGTAATTTGTTTTGTCCACACGCACGTTTATCAGCTTCACTACACTTCACTACTAAACTCTGTGATATTGTAAAAATTCAACCGGGATCTTATACAAACGGCCCCTTTTCTTCACATGTACCAATAAACACACCAATATTACGTGATTTTTTATTTTAAAGGATTTATTTTATTTACTCTGTACCAATATGTACATTTAGCTTTTATTTACAATTATTATATTATTTATTAATAATTTTTATTATAAAGAAGATACATAGTACATGTTACATAAATCTTACACTTTATTTTTATCTTAACTTTATTTTAACTCGTTGAGTAAGAAAAAGTTCCGTCTAGCGCGGAATAACTTTTATTTTTTATTTATAACCCGTATGGTTATATGTTGTTACTCAACCGATCGATATACTGGTAATGATCAAAAATATTTTTTATGTATATCGCAATTACAGAAAATTTGGAACAAATTTTGCTGTTGTTGCTCTTAATCACTACAGAAAAAGATAATGCAGATGATATTGATAATACATTGATGGAAACAAAAATTATTTTATATTATGCGGTGCATGACAAGTCACCACATCACTCCCCCTCAAATAAGAACTCCCCCGAGAAAAAAATTCGTTCAGCACGTCGGTAATTGGAAACTGACCGATCGTTTTGTATGGCTACGTTTTAAATCAGTCGCAGCTAGGCTACCATATGCTGGTTTTATTCTGTCAATGGAAACGTTACTATTCTTTGCATTTATGTCCAGAACAAAATGTTTCCTAAAACGACGAATTACCTTGTACGGTCCTTCGTATGGCGGTGTGAGGCCCGTTCGTACTCTGTCAATACGAACGAAAACATGCTCGCAATTTTCTAAATTTTTGGGAATAAATACAGAAGGAGTGGTTGACTTGCGAGTGTCAGTAGGTATCAAGTTGCGCATATTCGCACGAAGTTTTTCTGCAAAGTCTGATGGGTTGAGATCCGTTTCAGTACTGGTTACGAAAAATTCTCCTGGAAGCCGTAAAGCTTGTCCATATACTAGTTCTGCTGGTGAACACTGTAAATCCTCTTTTACAGATGCTCGTATTCCCAGCATGACATGGGGTAACTCTGTGCTCCAATGTACAGTATTAAGTCGGTGAAATCGTTCGACCATACCATTTGCTTGTGGATGATAAGCAGTGGTACGAATTCTATGCGCGCCTAGTATTTGCGTTAACTCAGAAAAGAGCTTACTCTCAAAGGGGCTACCTTAATCCGTCGTTATTTCAAGTGGTATCCCAAATCTTGAAATGTATTGCTCGACGAAAGTCTTAGCAATAGTGGCAGCGGTGCTTTCTTGAATAGGGTATGCTTCAGGCCATCGGGTAAATCTATCAACAATCGTAAGTATATACCTATTATTTTCTGACGGTGGAAGAGGTCCGATGACGTCCATGTGTATATGTTCGAATCTGCTTGATGGTAACTCAAATCGACCCGGTTCCGATTTTGTGTGTCGATGAACTTTGCTCTTTTGACAACCAACGCATTCTTTTGCCCATTTCGTAACATCCGCATTCATGTTTGGCCAAAAATACCTCGCTGAGACTAATTTCCTAGATGCTCTGACACTTGGATGAGAAAGACCGTGCAATGCATCGAAAACTGCACGTCTTTGGTTAGCTGAGACAAACGGACGATTTTTACCTGTTGTTGTTTCACAATATAGTTTTAAATCGGGAAGGACGATGAGTTCTAGTTTAAATTTCGAACCCGCGGGACGCGATGAACTTAACAGGTCTAGTGTGACGATTTGCACGTTTTCAATGTGGTCGCACGATCGCGACAAAGTGTCTGCAACCACATTGTCCTTGCCAGAAATATGTCTAATGTCCGTCGTAAACTGAGCGATATAGTCAAGTTGTCTTAGTTGCCGTGGATTTTTATCACTCAGAGAGACTATTGCTCTTGTAAGCGCTTTGTGGTCGGTATAAACAATAAATTGCCTACCTTTCACAAAATATCTGAAGTGCTTAATGGAAAGATAAACTCCCAAAAAGTTCCCTGTCAAAGGTGGAATACTTTTTTTCTCTTTCACTTAGCTTGCGGGAAAAAAATCCTAAAGGTTGCCAACATCCATTATACCATTGTTGTAATACAGCTCCTACAGCTTCATTTGACGCATCAGATGCTATACTGTATCTAGTGTCGTCAATGGGATATGCTAACATCGTTACGTTAGCAAGTGCGCTCTTGATTTTGCCAAATGCTGCTTCGCAGTCTTCTGGCCATGAAAAATTCTTTTGAGATTTAAGCATCTTATTAAGTTTTGCCAGTTGCGCGTGAATTGGAGACAACAATTCGGCTAACTTTGGAATAAATCGATGGTAATAATTGACCATTCCGACGAATTGTTGAATTTTTCTGATGGATGTTGGGGATACTAATTCTTGAATGGCGTCTACTCGCCGTGGCGAAGGTTTTATGCCATCTGCAGTGATTTGGTGGCTGAGGAATTCTAAAGCATTAACCCCTAATTGACATTTTGAAGTTTGTATATTTACTCCAAACTCGGACAATCTCTCAAATAGTTTCTTGAGATGTACTTTATGCTCTTCCTCATTCTTACTGGCCACAAGTATATCATCAATATACGTGAAAATAAAATCAAGACCTTTGACCACTTCATTTATGAAGCGTTGAAAAGTTTGTGCAGCGTTCCTAAGTCCGAAAGGCATTCGAGTAAATTCGATAAAACCAAAGGGGGTAGCAATTGCCATTTTAGCCACGTCTTCGGGTGCAACTGGGATCAAATGATACGCTCTTACAAGGTCAATTTTAGAAAATACGTTGCATCCGTGAAGATACATCGAGAAATTCTGGATATGTGGGATCGGATATCGATCGGGTTGGGTAACGACATTCAATCGACGATAGTCTCCACATGGCCTCCAATCGGTACTGCCCTTCTTCTGGACCATGTGAAGTGGAGAAGAAACCTCAGAAGAAGAAGGTCTGCATATGCCTAATTGGACCATATGCTGAAATTCTGCAAGGGCAGTCTTGTGCTTGACTGGTTCCAAACGACGTGGTCTTGCAAAAGGAAGTCGATCCTGCGTAAAAATATGATGTACCACATCGTGTTTAACTGCACAATTATAATCTGGTGGAGCTAAAAGTGATGGAAACTTCTTAAGTAAAGAACCGTAATCGTTATCTGCAATTTTGTGGATAGGCGAGGGTGTTTCGACCTGAGCTGTCATGGCTTGAACAGCTAAATTCGTCGTTGAGTCAAGGAGTCGTCTTCTTTTTAAATCGACGAGGAGACCGTATTTCGTTAAGAAGTCAGCACCAATAATTGGCCTGTCAACTGACGCTAAAATTAAAATATGTGGAAGTTGTCGCTTAATACCGATATCGATGTTCAATAATTTAGTGCCATAAGTTTGAATTATTGAACCATTAGCAGCTGACAACACTAATTCAGGGTCAGAACGAGATGAATTTCTTTTGAAATTGTTAAATGGCAATACTGAGACATCCGCACCAGTGTCTACGAGAAAGGTGATTTTATTTGTATTATCTCTAATGAAAAGGCGGCGGTTTAAAAGTCTCCGATCATTCGCCGCATGCACGACCGGAAAAACTAATTTTTTGAATTTGAATCATTAGTAGACACGGTATTTCGGCGGTGTTGAACACAAGGAAGGTAACACCTTCTCGCTTCCTTGCCGAACTTATGGTGATAATAGCAGTTCCCCTGATCGTCGATGAAACGACGTCTGCTAGAACTCCGGCGTCTCCGTGAAAAATAATTTGAATTGTTCCGGAATATTTGGTTTGTGGGGCTTCGTCCACGTACAATTAGCTGAGATAATAAGCTTTCCACTCGTGCGAGTCTCGATTCGACGTTGGTCGTAGAATCTGTTAGTTGTGCTGCTTTACTAGTTGATGGTCTGTCCACTGTCACGGATGATACGCGAGTTGCTGTTGTTGCTTCATAGATCCTGTCTGCTATTGGCAAAAGTTCATCGATAGGTTTCTCACCAATCGCTTGAATCGCGATGTAGACCGGTTCGGGCAATTTATGAAACCGAAGCGTACCAATAAACTTCTTGTCGATAGATGTACCCCCCAGGTTAACCATAGATCAGTACACCTCGCTTGGCTTTCGGTCGCCAAAGTCAAGCCCATCCAATAACTTTTTGAGGCGGGTTTGTTCGGATTGGGTGTGCCGCTTTGTCAAAACCGACTTCAGCTTCTCATATTTTTCTCTTTCCGGTGGATTAATAAGGAGCTCTGAAATTGTCTCGCAAATGTCCTCAGGTAATGCTGAGACGACATGGTGGTATCTCGCTGTGTCGGATCTGACATTGCAGGCTTCAAACTGCGACTCGACTTGCGCAAACCACACATTTGGGTTTCGAGGCCAAAAGAAAGGTATCTTAAGACGTGCCGATTGAACTGCGTCCATTTGAGGAGTTGTAATCATTGTATCTTCAACACTCACATCACTTTATTTTTTAGTATGAGAATCCGGCATTTCGATCAATAATGATAACTAATATTTTGCGAAAATATATTATGGTATACACGATAAATATAAAAGAAAAATAAGTATATTTGGCGAAAAACTTGTGAAAATCAATACGTTTGATAACTATGGACATAATATTTTACGGCGAGCAACAAAACGATAGAGAAATTTTTGTTTGTAAAAATGAAATACACACGTAGATTCAAAAAATAATAATTCAACCAACGAGATAAAATAAAGTTTTACAAATGTGCTTACAAAAGAAATTTTACGTAAAGACGAAAAAGAATGAATATAATTTGGAAATAAATTAAATAAATAATAAAATACATTCATGCACTAGCCATTCATTAAAATTTAGTTTTATTTATAGGATAATTGAATGACTTTAAAAAAAAATAAATTAAATTAAAAATAATGTTTGTACTCATCTACTTAATATTGTTGACAGTTAAGATGCCTCAAGGTCGTACTGCAGCTATACTATAGAATTTACCATGTGCTCCGGCGTCCTTGATCTGGAAATCGTTGTTCGATTTTGATCTTACTGGAATTACGGTTTATTTTCGGCTTGGTTGAGACAGCTGTACCAAAAATTGATTCCCTCGAGGGCCGCTATCGGCTTTGCGGGGCTTAGGTTGAAGCCTTACAAAATTTGATTGCAAACGTATTTGTTTTTTGCAATTTGTGTCGGTACGCAATTTATTTGCTGCGACACTAAAATATTGTTTTCGTAGCACGTTTGTTCTTTTTGTAGCTTTTATTTTACATGTATGTGAGGAATTTTATCCCAAAATCAATAATTCACAGTTGATCTTGGAACGTCGGTGGTCACCACTTGTTGGTAATTACGGTGTGATAATATAATTTGTGTTCATTGCTATCACCGTAAACCAAACATTTAATTTTTCACTTGTAATTTGTTTTGTCCACACGCACGTTTATCAGCTTCACTGCACTTCACTATTAAACTCTGTGATATTGTAAAAATTCAACCGGGATCTTATACAAACGGCCCCTTTTCTTCACATGTACCAAACACACCAATATTACGTGATTTTTTATTTTAAAGGATTTATTTTATTTACTCTGTACCAATATGTACATTTAGCTTTTATTTACAATTATTATATTATTTATTAACAATTTTTATTATAAAGAAGATACATAGTACATGTTACATTAATCTTACACTTTATTTTTATCTTAACTTTATTTTAACTCGTTGAGTAAGAAAAAGTTCCGTCTATCGCGGAATAACTTTTATTTTTTATTTATAACCCGTATGGTTATATGTTGTTACTCAACCGATCGATATACTGGTAATGATCAAAAATATTTTTTATGTATACCGCAATTACAGAAAATTTGGAACAAATTTTGTTGTTGTTGCTCTTAATCACTACAGAAAAAGATAATGCAGATGATATTGATAATACATTGATGGAAACAAAAATTATTTTATATTATGCGGTGCATGACAAGTCACCACAAGCTCAGTTATCAGTGATTGCCACGAGAAGGCAGTACGTATGCTTGCGAATTGTGACCAAGTTAAACCTAACACAATTGCATTCATTACGCTTCTGCCTGATACAGTACCAGAACAGCTCACGTGATGCGCACCCTACTGGAAGATTACGGAGCTTGTAGATTAATCTACTCAACTTTAGCCCCTCCCCTCCAATAGACCCCAAACCACCATTGACTTTAAATATTTAGCCCTCAGAATCAAAGTACCAGGAAACATGGAATCATTGAGGAGACGCGTAATTGACATTTTTGGTTCTTCTCTAACACTTTATTCTATACAGTTTCTACCTTTTCTCCTGGTGACACATTTATTTTCACCCTATGTCTAAAGTTGTTCTAAAAACACTGTTTATGTTAATTTTTGCGATTTGTAAACGTTTTTAAAGCGTAAATCCAAAGAGCCTAAACGATATTATTTCAAAAAACATTTCTATTGAAACCCGTTCGAAATAATTAAATTTCCCAAAATATAATTTACAATTTCAGTAATCAAGTTGTTTGGTTTAGTGACTGGTGCAGGAAATTTGTGCAAGAATTGTTAATTACAAGATTGTTTTGTGAGTTGCTCAAAGTCTATCTATATTCAAAGTCTAAAAATCACACCCTAAAATTCCAGTAAATTTGAAGGGAATATTATCTGGAATAATGTGGAATGAATGGTCTAAAGAAAAATTTTCAATAACTATTTTACCAGGGCATAGGGCAAGCGTTTCGAATGTTTCTTCGCCAATTCCTTTAACAATGCATTTTTCTCGAGGATAACAATCAAAATTAGGATTAATATATTGCTTTTTCACTACACTAATATCTTGTTGATGATTTTTGTGAATACCTTTATAAGAAGATGGATCAGAATTGAATACGTGGCTACTACTAGGTTCATTTGTAAAACACGAAATTATTTTAGATTCTTTACCATCACTCGGCCAACCGCGTTCATTCGTTCTTGGTCGAGTGGATACTAGTTTTCCGGACTATACTATTTAGATTTGAATTATGAAAAATTTGGCTCTGATATGATGACCTCGGTTTTTACAATAAGCGCACGTTATATTTATCTGACGTATTGAATTTTGTGAACGATACTGTGGAGTTACGGAAATATTTGAAGTTTTATAAGCATAATTGGCATTTAACTATGTTAGATTTATGTCGAGTCGTATTCAATTGAGGTAAACATTTTTCTTGATAAGCACTCTCTTCTTCAATCGCTTTCGAAATTGCGTCTTTAAGAGAAGTGAATCTGAATGCTTTTACAATTATTTTGATAGGGTCTTGTAACCCAGTTTGGAATGAGCGAAGTGCAGTGGCGTGATTATTATATATTATGTACACCAGAAATTTTTTAAAAATATCGATCACATATCAATTAAAATAAAATTATTTATTATACCTATTATATTCATACAAAGTATCTTGACCATATCTTGTATGAAAATTATAATGCAATATTTATATGTGGTAAGAATCACGTTGCGACCGGCTATAATCAAATATTTAACACGGTGTTGCCATCTTGGTTTCATTTTTTAATAAATTACATTAAATTATGTACATCGAGCACATTACATAATTTAATCGTTGTTTCAACCTATATAGTATAGGTATTAAGTACTTCATTACCTCATTCAACACTAGCAAGCATAGCACATAATGACTATTATGCGTAAAGTTTAATTCAACACATCCACATATATTCGCCATTATATTGCCACTGACATCTACCGTTTAACATCAGGCCACGACCATACAAACTAATACGTCGAAATGCTTGTTAGTTTAGTTATGATCTTTTGTTTATGACTGTAAACGATTGGTTTTCCCCTAAAAGTTGACCTTTCGGTGTTAACTTGATATATTCTCCTAAATATTGGCTCCGTCTTCAATCCGAAATCTATGGCGGCCATTTTGATTAAAAATGCACCGGAACCTGCATAATACTCACAGTCACAGGGTTAAGGAAATCATTTTTTTGATTATATATTCAGCCGATTTATCAAATTAACATATCGCCACATTTCCAGTCTTATGTGATTGAATTAGTCAGAATAGCAGAATATCAAGGTGTTTGATCTAATCTGGATCAAATCACGTTTTATAAAATGAAAACAACGCAAACATTTCCACATTTACTTTTCAACATTTTATTTATCCAACATTGTAATGGGCGGCTAATATCATGTTTTGTATATCGATTCAATCCGAGATAAATTTAATTGGACTAAACATGGATTCTCGCTAATATAATTATAGTGAAGTGGTTCGCTTAACATCGGAAACATGGATTCTCGCTAATATAATTATAGTGAAGTGGTTCGCTTTAAATGTATTTAAATAGTCGCTAAATAGCTTGGTAAAATCACAACTCGAGTTATTTTTAAGCTTGCTTTGTTTCTGTATAAAGCTAATAAAAATTATTAATTTTAACTGAAATGTTAAAAATAATAATTTCGGTTCTATTTTTAACGAATTTTATTAAGAACCTGACTCATTCTGTAAGTACTGACCATTTAATTGTGAAATTGGATATTTTAACGTGTGGTTACCATTTTTGTAGATTTCGCAAGAACTCATTTTGGATCAATTTATAGTAAATGAATATAATGAAACGCATGTAAGCAGTTTTATTGGACGTGTAACACATTTCAATCGTACCACACCGGTGCTGAATGCTAATCTTACGCTACTTACACCTCTCGATGATACAGTCAAATCTCGTTTCAGATTTTACGCGCTTCATGGAAACGAGTTCAAACAAATATTTGTGGTTAGTAATGAACATGCTTGTCAAGGATTTATAAAAGATATACACTTGTATGAATCAGTGGTTAAGGCTTCAAATTTTCCAACTGCAGATAATTTACCAGTCGCACCCGGCTTTTATTGGATAAAAAATTTTAGACTTTTACAAAATACACCGTCTATAATATCGGCTGGTTATTGGAGAATGGATTCAATATTTCTTAATAGTGATGATACACTGTTTATGAATTTGACTTGGAAATTTAAAATTGAGATGGTTTTCAGGTGGTAAATTTGATTGTGAATTAAAACAAATGAAATAAACATAAAATTGAAGAAAGTCAAAATTGTTTAAATTTTCAAACGGCTTGAGGCCGATACATGAGATCCGGAAAATTACTTTATTTAAAATATTAATTGATTTGTTTAAACCACAAATGAATAATTTTGTATTACTTTGAATATGTGTAATGCTAAAACAACTTCCTCTCAATTAAAATTCTCGCTTACATGCACAATTTACATTACTTTTTCTCCATTAAAACAGAGAAATAGAAATGTTTGGTTAGGGTAGTTTGGAATGAAAATGCGCAAGAGAAATGTATGTATATTGCCTGAAAGTTATTAGGGATCATTATAATTGGAAATTAGAAGAAGAGAAAGAGTTCAGAATAATGAAGCTGGCTTACGATTGGATATCCAAAATTCTAATTTTTTTCTTGATGGCAATGCCATCTAGATTCTCTTTGCGTCATTTTATTAAATGCATTTTATAAAATTTAAATTTTTACAAGTGTTTTACGGAATGCTACTGGAATAATAAATAAGGTGACACATTTTCAACCCTATATCGTTTAGATTAAAATCAGTTTCAAAGTTATCAACAATTTTAATTTGTCTAGAATGTTTAAAGTTGCTATAAAACACTGTTTTTTTAAAGCGCCAATCTTTCTGCTCGATTAAACCGCAAACAAACTAAATAAAGTTATCAAAGAGCCTAAAGGAAATTATTTCAAAAAACATTTCTATTAAAACCCATTCGAAATAACTAAATTTCCCTAAATATAATTGACAATTTCAGTAATTGGTTTAGTGAAGAAAACAAAATTTCTTATTAGTAGACGATGTAAAATGATTTTTTCAAGCATTATCTTGACCTTACAATGTTTTATTACTGAACAAGTGACTGAATACATGCACTTGTTCACAAGTTAAATTATTTTAACAATTTAAGTAAAAGCTTTCCTTTTTTATTCCGATCACCCTTTGAGTTGAGTATAGCCTTCCATCTCTAGCATTAAAAACAATAATCATGTGATTTTCATAAGCTATTGTTGGCCCAAATTATGTGAACGTCCTGGCAATATTAATTTCGGTGACGAACCAGGGGCCTAAGTAATCAATTCGAAATGGTTAACATGCGTTGATATTTGTTCTAATTTAATTGATTACATAAATATAGAGTAATTTGTCTGTTCTATGACACTTTGACATTATATGAAAAATCGTGAGTTAGTTTAGTTTCCAATTTAGAATGGCAGGCAGAGGATATGTTAGTATTGTACAAGGTTCTCCTTTGAATTACTGGCTTGAACCAAACATCAATTTAGTTTCGCCGACGATTAAGTAAAATAAAATCGGTATCAGGCACGCAGTATTATGGAGTTAGTATAAAAAATAAATGAAATTGATATTATATTATTTGTCATTTCTCAGGATACGAAGAAACTCTAGAAATAATACACACAATTTATTTCTTGATTTCAGCACTAGCGCACGAAATTTATGCAACAGTACTAAATATATCTAATAAAAACAAAATTTTCCAGGATTGTAGAAATATGTAGTTGAAAATAGTATTTTAGAATATATCCCATCACTTAGAGTTGAGACAATCCTTCAATTAGGGTTATAAAAACATTTTATATGTTCGACGAAATGCGGAAATCTGTTGAACGGAATACAGCTCAAACCTGCGGAATAACTCAAATGATGCAGAGCTAGGTTGGGCATAAAATTGTATAATATATATTTCTTACGTTACGTTACCTCCCGTAGTAGGACACGTGGTAACAAGACAGTTCCTCGTTAATATGTCCTCGCGCAGATTTCCTCGCACATATTTACTTGCGGGGAACATTTCCTCGCGGGAACATTTCCACGCCTGATATAATAGCATTTCTAGAATTTATAATTTTTAAATCCCCATTTTTCAGAATTTATAATTTTTTTTTTATATTAGGTTTACAATTAAAATCTCCCTTTTTAAGAATTTATAGCGACTTTAAATCTCCATTTTCCAGAATTTATAATTTTTTTTTGTTTATTTTCGTTTCCTCGCGGAAACATTTCCTAGCCTGATATAAGGGAGCGTATCTAGAATTTCTATTTTTTAAAACCCAATTTTCCAGAATTTATAATTTTTGTTTATTTTAGGTTTACAATTAAAATCTTCCTTTTCCAGAATTTATAGCAACTTTAAATCCTTATTTTCCAGAATTTATAATTTTTTTATTTATTTTCGTTTTAAAATTAAAATCTTTTTCTACAGAATTTATAGCGACTTTAAATCCTTATTTCCCTTTTTCAGAATTTATAGCGAATTTAAATTCCCATTTTCCAAAATTTATAATTTTTGTTTATTTTCGTTTTAAAATTAAAATCTCCCTTTTCCAGAATTTATAGCGAATTTAAATTCCTATTTTCCAAAATTTATAATTTTTGTTTATTTTCGTTTAAAAATTAAAATCTCCTTTTTCCAGAATTTATAGCGACTTTAAATCCCCATTTTCCAGAATTTATAATTTTTTCTGTTTATTTTCATTTTAAAATTAAAATCTCCTTTTTCCAGAATTTATAGTGACTTTAAAACCCTATTTTCCAGAATTTATAACTATTTTGTTTATTTTCGTTTTAAAATTCAAAGCTCCTTTTTCCAGAATTTATAGCGACTTTAAATCCCCATTTTCCAGAATTTATAATTTTTTCTGTTTATTTTCATTTTAAAATTAAAATCTCATTTTTCCAGTATTTATAGCGACTTTAAATCCCCATTTTCCAGAATTTATAATTTTTTTTGTTTATTTTCGTTTTAAAATTAAAATCTCCCTTTTCCAGAATTTATAGCGAATTTAAATTCCCATTTTCCAAAATTTATAATTTTTGTTTATTTTCGTTTTAACCCATTTGTTCCCACACCAATAATAAATTGTGTAAAATATTTGTACTTTAAATATTTTTTAACACTCAAAATCCTTTCTCGAAATGGATTTTTTTTTAAATATGATAAATAAACTAAAAACAATATATAACGGTAAAATACAAATTGAAATTTGACATTAAATACCGCAGTGGTGGCGTCGTAAAGTTAGTGATTTTTCTGTACCCATACAGGTACAGTGGGATCAAATGGGTTAAAATTAAAATCTCCTTTTTCCAGAATTTATAGCGACTTTAAATCCCCATTTTTCAGAATTTATAATTTTTTTTGTTTATTTTCGTTTTAAAATTAAAATCTCATTTTTCCAGTATTTATAGCGACTTTAAATCCCCATTTTCCAGAATTTATAATTTTTTTTGTTTATTTTCGTTTTAAAATTAAAATCTCCCTTTTTCCAGAATTTATAGCGACTTTAAATCCTTATTTTCCAGAACTTATAATTTTTTTATTTATTTTCGTTTTAAAATTAAAATCTCCTTCTTCCAGAATTTATAGCGACTTTAAATCCTTATTTTCCAGAATTTATAATTTTTTTTGTTTAATTTCGTTTTAAAATTAAAATCTTCCTTTTCCAGAATTTATAGCGACTTTAAATCTCCATTTTCCAGAATTTATAACTATTTTGTTTATTTTCGTTTTAAAATTCAAAGCTCCCTTTTTCAGAATTTATAGCGGATACCCATTCGCCAGAATTTATAATTTTAGGCTTATTTTCGTTTTAAAATTAAAATCTCCTTTTTCCAGAATTAATAGCGACTTTAAATCCCTATTTTCCAGAATTTATAATTTTTGTTTATTTTCGTTTTAAAATTAAAATCTCCCTTTTTCAGAATTTATAGCGGATTTAAATACCCATTCGCCAGAATTTATAATTTTTGTTTATTTTCGTTTTAAAATTCAAAGCTCACTTTTTCAGAATTTATAGCGAATTTAAATTCCCATTTTCCAAAATTTATAATTTTTGTTTATTTTCGTTTTAAAATTAAAATCTCCTTCTTCCAGAATTAATAGCGACTTTAAATCCTTATTTTCCAGAATTTATAATTTTTTTGTTTATTTTCGTTCTAAAATTAAAATCTCTCTTTTCCAGAATTTATAGCGAATTTAAATCCCAATTTTTCAGAATTTTTAGCGAGGAAATGTTCTCCACGAAATGTAAGCTAGGAAATGTGCGCAAGGAAATGCCCTGGAATCAGCACGCGTTATATTAGTTATTAATTCGATGTTTTGTGGAATTTAAGCAACTGCTTTCCTATTTTGCTCTAACATTTCTTCCATAATGTGTCGAGACATAATCCCCATAGAATTCGAGAATTTGGTCCTTTTTGGCCGTTGCATTGTTCCGTAATACGGAGTGTAACAAATATGTAATCTTTATCTAAAACTTATCTGGAATTTATTAGAAATCTGCCAATGTTGATATTTGTAGTTTTAAATAAAAGTGACTGGAAAGAAGCCAATACATATACATATTTACTTAACATTTTAACATTAGCAAGTCTTGCGGAATTTGGACTATACACAATAAACAATTCGGTGGAATAACTACATCGAATTTATCACGATTTGTTATTTATCTTAATTCCGAGAACCTCAGGTTTAATAGGAGTTACTTTCTATTTTCTCCGATTAGCAATGTCTGCAAACATTTTTCTCATTGCAGTCACAGACGATGTAAAAATTATAGTAAGAAGCCCTAAATGGAATGCATTATTTATTTATATTTAATTTATTAAACGGCAACAATTAGCGATTGGTTGCTTAATGTCATTCAGCTTATGCGGCGAGCACACAGCACTACAAAAATGAATTTAAGGGATAGAAATTAGATTATTAAAAGGAGATTTAATCTATAAATACATTAAATACATTTAATCTAAATCTTTTCAAATTACAAGCCAAAAGAAGGGACATTGGTCTAGCCGTTCCACACAGTTAAAAAACTTGCTTGATTTTTAAACGCAAGCTTTGCCTTTAACGCTATTTAATGCAAGCGTGTATCATACTATAAAACAAAAGTAACATTAACCAAATTTTTAGTGTAACTTGAGATACTTTTTAATATTTGTTTTGTATTAAATGATATGTAGTAAATATTGTATTCCAATTTAAAGCAGGGCTATTTACATTTTTTTTTGTTAAAGTTTGTGCTTTATATTTTGAAGGAAGATTTATTTTACCAGAATATGTAAAGCAATGATTTGAAAATTTTACAGCAAGCTACTTTATTTTATGCTATTATATTATATTTAGGTTGCCCAAATTTACCATTCGGGTTTTAATTAAAATTCTGTGATACACAACAATCACATTTTATAAAGTTCTACGGGAAATAAATTAGCCGATAAAATTTTGTTCTTAAACCTGATACGAAAAACAGGAGTATAAAAATAAATATATCGTAATTTATTAAAAAATGATTGGTGATTATTTCAATGTAAGGCCCCAATTTTTTTAGACATCTTTGAGTTAATGCAACCTGTATTGTTTTTCATGGGAAAGTAATGTTTTGTTGTGTAATGTTGTTTCATTACACCTACCTTTTTCTAATCGTCTCGAATATTTTACTCGTTTTTGTTTTAATAAACGTTAGTTAGAGAGAAACAAAAGTATGATAATTTTAACGGTTTTTATGATAGAAGACAAAATTATTATTCTACGTATATCCTCATTGTGTTGATAAATTTCGTTTGTGAAGTGTGAAAAAAAAGTGTGAGTATTTTGAAAATAAATGGAGAAAGCTGAAGCGTTTTGCAAAGCGGATTTAAACGGAAAAATCGTTTACGCTAAATTTGTAAAAAGGGGCATAACCTGGGAGTATAGCGATTTTATATTAGCCCGTAAGTATCCAAGATGTATTTAATCGTAATTATTAATTCGTAGTACAATTTTGCACGTGTTTATTTTATATCCCGTTACACTGGTGGGTTACAGGAATTTTCTAAATTACCTCATTAGTGTTATATTTGTGTTGTGATTGATTCAAGTAAGCATAAGCCATTTTTGTAAAAAATTATAATTTTTTCAGTTGGGATTCATGCTGATATACCAGCATTCGATATAGCTAATATCACGGATAAGTTTGGAGTAGTGATTCCCGAAGAAGATTTTGTTAAAATATTTTTTGAAAGATATACGCACCCTGAATTCATCCTGAAAATCAAAAGAAATGACGAAATAAGTGCTTCTACCTCAACATCGGTTTATCGTCAAAATTGCAGGATAGGTCATGACATGTACTTTACGTCAGAGGTGGAAAAAAATAATATTTACGCGAAATCGTGATTAATCTGTGAATTTTTTTAGTGATTATAAATGAGCTTGTGTATTAGATGTGTGTGAGGGGCAGGTATGTTAGTTTGTGTTTGTGTGTGTGATTTTGTGTTTGTTTGTATAATTTATAAACAAGCAAATTCAATTGATTTAGTGGTTTTTGGGTGAATGAAGTATGTTTGCCCGTATATGTATTTTTGGTTCTGTTTGTATGATGTACATGGGCATAACAATGTGTGGCTACTTATGTGTACATTTGTAAATTAATGCTTACGCATATTGTGTGTGCGCTTTGTGATATTTGAATGAGTATGCTTTTGTGTAAGTATTTGTATGAGAATTTGTATTTTATTATGTATTTTTGAATTTATTATTACCAACGCATTTATTTACGTCTGCAGGAACTTGAAAATTCTCTATTGAAAACTCCTTACTCGTATGTCTTGTTAAAAAAACATAAATCGGATAAATCAGAGATACCTGATTTATCAGATATAGAAAGAAGAGCTATAATACGTGTGGCCGTTAATTTAATGGTGAAAAAGTATACATATCATCCTGAGCATGACCATAAGCTTGCATTAGCTTATGCAATTGTTAAGCTTTTTCCACAGCTAAAAACAAATGATTCATCCAATGAAGGAGTGGTAAATTTTACGCATTTGTTCATCTACCAGTATCTTAGACACATGATTATATTTCCAGGATCTATTATACAATAGAAATCAAAATCGTGGCTACATAATCACCAAACTAAACAACATTAGAAATAAACTCTACAAAATTGAAGCAGAGGAAGCAAACACTCCGATTTCTAAGAAAAGACTCAGCGCCGTGGATAAGAAAAAATTCAAAAAATCAAAAATTCAAAGTGAGGCCTCTTCAATTCCGATTGCCATTGAGGAAGACTATTTAATTTTAAAAAATTTAAATGTCGCTACTCAAAAAGGTTATATCAAAGAAAAGCTAAGATCAACATTAACATACAGAGAAGACGCTTTAAAAAAAAATTGTTTTAAAAAAATATCCCAAGCGTTCCCCTTTTTTTTTACATCTCCAGACTTGGTAAGTTTTGCACTTTGTACAGGTTTTTTTTACCGTTACACAACTATTTATTTTTATTGTTTTAGATTTTATTTGATTTTGATTTGAGATACCCACAATCCTCAAACAATTTTATTAACGATTGGCCTAACGTATCAGAGCTCATTGAAAAAGTTTGGAGAGGGTTTAAAGGATCATCTGTTGTGCCGCTCCTTGACATCGAAGGTAAGCAAAGGTTCTTAAGTAGTTTATTTTTATTAAATTTTAAAGAGATTTCTTATAATTTTTATTTATTTTGATTTACACTCACCGAAAAAGTTTATACATAAACATGTAATATGATTTTACATAATAATTATACTAGTATACTTTTATCAGTAAGTTATCTTAGTCAAAATTGTTTGTGCAAGCTAAATTTCCATTGAAACGTCAACACAAATATCTTTAAAAATGAAACAAATAATGATTTTTTATAAATTTTTAATGAATTAAATTAAAGGGCATTTTTATTTCCATATAATATTTTGTTTTCATGCTGGGGAAAAGTACAGCTGATAATGTTTTGTCAAAATTGTTTGTGCATTTAAATTTTGATTCAAAATTGTTTGGGTACATTAAAACTTTAGACAATAAAATGGTAAATTAATTTAAATTTGTTCACTAATTAAATAAAGATTTAGGAACTTATGTCACTGTACCCTTTTCAGTTTTTATCAGAGACGTAGGTTATCTCGCAAGTGTTCTAAATTTGTTGATAAAATCACAGAAAATCATTTCTCTCATGGTTTAATTAGCCGCCTACTAGAATTGAACATACATTTCTATATACAAGAAAAGATGCCAATATTTCAATTTTAATAAATATATGATATGTACTTTTTTTTGTTTTGATTTTTAATGTCAAACAAACAATTTTGACTACGATAGTTGTTACAAAGTTTTATAATTTTTTAATATTGTATTTTATTGTTACTATGTCTATTTTTGCTTAGATTGGGTGCCGTCGTATCAGAAATTTTTTTATTTGTTAAGTTTGTTACCCCAAACTGCCTTAGGCAAAACATCTGCGCAAACTAAAAGGTTGCCTTTTCGAGACAGCATTAGTCGTATTATTCATTTTAAACCGGTATGTTTTTAAAATCTGTAAAATTTAGAAAATAAAACAAATTTTAATACACTATGTTTCTTTTATAGCTTAATTTAACAAATGAAGAATTTCTGCAAACCACAAATATTTCAGCTCCTTATTTAATTGGAAGTGGAGAAAATACCAAAGCAATAACCAATTTTATGTTGTGTATCGAAAACGAACTTATACCGCTACCTGCTAATTTTTGCTTGATGGATGCTATTGATATTTTATTCAAAGCACTTTATGTGTTCAATCAACATTTTGATGTGAGTGTAAAAAACTTTTGGTTGTTCATGTCTTACTTTTTTTACAAAATTGAAAACAATGCGTTACCCACCAAAATAAAAGACGTGGCAAACAAAATCAATACTGAAATTTTGAAGCTCAAAAATTAATACTATTAAAAATTATTTGTTTAATGTGCATTTAGATTAAAATTTTATTTTTTAATACTATAAAATATATAATACCACTGAATTTATATTATTATATATTTAGTTAAGCTTTCTTTTGGTATAAACCAATATTAAACCTTAACAATTTATAATGGAGTATTTTTGTTTTAAGTGCGAAGCACAATTTTCTGATATTAAATTTATTATAAGGCATTTAAAATTAAAAGAACATATTCATGAAGGGTGTTCGAAAAAAATAATCAAATGTGTAATAAATAAAAATTGTAACAGTACTTTTGTAACATTTTCGGGGTTACGGAAGCATGTAAAAAAAAAATCTTGTATAATAGCATATACTGGCTCTGAGATTGAACCAGCTACTCCAAAAGAGAATAGTGAATGGGCAAGCTTACATAATGAAATGATTCCACAAAATGATTCAGTACGTTTAAAACATTCAAATTTACTACGTTCAAAAATGGATATGGCAACCACTTGTGAAACAAATTTTAAGATATTATATAGCACAATGAATCAGCTAGGCATCCCAGAGGATTCAATTTCAAAAATATTTGTTGCCACGAAAGCCTTAGTTCAAGGCATTGCACAATCTTTAGATTTCTCTGATTCAAGTCAGAACCAGTCCAAAACTGCTGAAGTTAATGATACACTCAACAAATATTGCTCAAAGTATCGTAGGCGTAACACGTTTAAAGATAACCCGTTTTATGTATCAGCACAATCATTTTCCATAGGGTTTAGATGGGAAATGAGATTTAACCAAGCTACAAATTCATATAGGCAGGTTATTGAACAAAACAATTTTTATTTCGTGCCTATAACGGAAACTTTAACAAGATTATTTTTGAACAAAAATTTTAAGCAAAATTTTCAAGTACATAATTTTTCTCATTATTGTGAGCCAGACATCTTCAAATATGCATGTTGTGGCCGAATTCTAAACGCAGTGAAAGAAAAATTCGATCAGCAGCTTTGTTTACAACTGCAGTTATATTATGACGATTTTGAAATAGCAAAAGTATTAGGAAGTAAGGTAATCATACACAAAATTGGAGCAATATATTTTAATATTCAAAATTACCCGAATTACATGAATTCGAATTTAGGCAATATTTTTCTGGTTAGCTTATTTTATGTTAATGACCTCCACGGAGAATTTAATTTAAATAATATTCTGCGACCTATAGTAAATAACATAAAAATTCTTGAAACTAAGGGAATTTTCGTGGATAATATTGGAACTATGCGTGGCACATTAGCATCTTTATCTCATGATAACCTGGCGGCGAACGATATGTTGGGTTTTACGAAATCATTTTCGTCTCTCTATTTCTGCCGGATTTGTGTAATGCATAAAGAAAGTACCAAAATTTCAACCAGAGAAAATAGCCATCTTTTAAGGAACAAAGAATGTTACAATATTTTATCAGAACAACCGCCAAATAAAAAAATTAAACTAGCTAATACACAGGGTATTTGGCGTGAATCTGCTTTAAACGATTTAAATTATTTTCATACGATAAAAAACAGCAGCGTAGATTTTATGCATGACGGATTAGAGGGGTTTGTGGCTCTAGTTTTAAAATATGTGATAGAGTTTTTTCTAGATAAAAAGATATTTTGTGACCTAAATAAACTGAATGATTGTGTAACTGCCTATAATTTTGGCTATATTGACAGGAAAAGTAAGCCATCACATATTAACTTAGAAAAAAGCAACTTAGGGCAAAATGCAATACAAATCCTGTGTTTGATCACACATTTCCCTATCATATTTGCTCGTTATTATAAACCTGATTTTGCTGAACAATGGGAGGGTGTGTGTACTATGCTAAAAATTTTAAAAATAATATTTTCTTATATAATTCTTGAAAGTGAGATTTTAAGCTTGGAAAAATTAATAGAATCACATTTAAACATAATTATAAACGTATTTAAAAAAAAACTTACCCCTAAACAGCATCTTTTAACTCATTATCCGAATATAATTAGAAGAATGGGCCCAATTATATATTTGTGGACAATGCGCTATGAAGCAAAACATAGATATTTCACAAGGCTGAAACTACAAAATTATATAAATGTGTGTAAAACTCTTACCGAGCGACATCAAGAGATGCTGGCTAACGTGTGGCTTAATTCAGATTTTGAAAAAAAAATTGTCATGGGTAAAAAAACAAAAATTGATAGTCAAACAGCTCCTGTTTATAAATTAAATTTTTTCGAACACTTCTTTCATTATAAGTCTGGATTTTTTTTATTAAAAGAAAAAGTTAGTGATTTTGTTATGTATTTTTATAGAATTGAAGAAATTATAGAAAAACAAAATTCGATTTATTTTAATGTGAAAGAATTTATTGGAACATATGATGAATTTTATTGTGCCTATAATATATTTGTAAAACCAATTGAAATAAAATGTATTAAATATTCAGAAATAATTTATAAAAAGGCTTATGAAAGCGTTTATTGTAATCATAATAATAAAAAATATATATTAGCTTATAATATTAATTTAATCTGACAAATACATATGTACCTAAACTTATTTTATAATTTGTTTACCTTAATTATTGAAGTTTACAATTTTTAATTTAATAAAACTAATAGTCTGATAATGGAAAAGGTATGTGTTTTATTAATTTTGATATATTAGAATTTAACAATCGCTAAGCTACCTTCTAATGGAAGAGATCATTATAAAATACTATAAACTGCAGTTAGTAAGTATACTTTTATATATTAATGCAACACTACGAGGTTTTTTAAATGCTGTGTTACATTACAATAAACATTATATTTTAATGTATTGCTGTATTACTTTTTGTAATGTTGAAAACGTCACTTAATAATGTTGCTTAGTTTAGATTAAATAAAGTAAGTAGATTTTAATTTTAATGCAACACAACGTGATTTTTATAATGCAGTATGCAACATTTTTTAATGTAAATACAATATTAAGTTTTAAATCAAGTTTATTTTGATTTTAATACAGTGCTCCATTAAATTGTAATAAAATGTATGTATTAGATTTAAATGTTTCTTACATTAAATTTTTTTTAATGTAACCTTTGCATTATTTGGCGAAGTAACATTGCTCTGGACCTATATGAAATACATCTTGCATTGCATAGCCCTACTTTTTTTTAACTGTGCAATATGTTGTTGACGTGACGTAATGAATTTGTTTTAGTACAGATTATTTCTTACTTTCCTACTGTCTGGAAGATCAACATTTTGCTCGGAGGTAAGTGAACAAAGATCGTCGGTAATACGTCGCACAGTAGGCAAAAAATGACTTTTTTTAGGACAAAAATCTTCCTTCACTTGAATTTTTAAAGGGTCTAAATAATTTTTTTTTTAAATCACTCTAGAAAGGGTAGGCTACAACACGTCACTGCTATTTTTCCGTTGGCCTGTAACCTAACCGCAAAAAAGGCAAAGGATTACTGTAGGATATTAACTTGACTGTACTTTATTAAACCGATAAAAATAAACTTTTGGCTTTTAGAAGCCTCAGGAGCAAGATCAAGGTTATCTTTCTTAATAATTGTTCGATGTATGATCGAATGTTTGAATATTTCGAATTGATCGTCGAAATAATAAAGAACAAAAATCGTTGTTTTTATTTTCACATCTTTTAATTTTGAAATATTTTCTTCATCGTTTTTATCAAGAATGGTAATGTCATCCATATATACTAATACCACTGGCTTACTGGTAAGGTCTTTAAGGACAAAGTTTACAAACCATTCAAACACTGCCGATGAGGCACATAGGTCAAATGGGACTCTCCTGAACTCGTATTGATTCATCAGTGTTACAAAGGTCGTGTATTTTCTGCTACCTTTCACGACGGCAACATGGAAACTCATATTCTGCAGGTCAAGTCTCGATTTGATCCACTATTAGTGGAAGAAGAAACCTATCCATTACAATGTGTTTATTCAACTTTCTAAAGTCTACGCAAATACGCTTTCCGTCAACATTTTTGTTAACAATTACAACTGAACTAGCGCATTCCAACGTAATGGTTTGGATGATTTTACTATCGAGCCACTCTTGAATTTGCTTTCCGACTTTCTCCATCTAGCGGTGTACCCGATTTCAATATGATCTTCATTTCCACTGGAGATGTTTTGGAAAATTTGGGTTCGTACGATTCAATAAATTTTATTATAATTTCTTTGTTCTGCTTGTTTCCTATCTCATATTCCAATCTTTTGTTAAAAAAAGAGCAGTCGGTAAAACACATCTGCGGTGCTTAGCGTCTCTGCAGGCACCACGTACACATATCCTGCATATTCTTCAGCATCTATCTTGAATTTAGCTTCGAAATAATCAATTGTCTTTATTGCTCCATCCCCAATTCCTCTTAGCACGGTTTCCTTTAATTTCAAAGCAGGTAAGTCCATTATTTCATAATCTGTATCTCTTAATAGCGTTAAATCACTTTCCATATCTATGATTGCTTCTATAACTTGATTGTTTAGTTTATTAATTTTTTGCTTATACTTAATAGTCTGCAATCCTTCACTTGCCAACACGGTATCCTTGGTTTTTTTGTTTTATTTCATTTCGTCGTTCTTCTGTGGTAGTCTTTTTGTCGCAATCTGGTTACTTGTGTCGGGCGGAAATAAGCTTCTAGAAAATTAAGCTTTCAGAATAATTTTGGTAGTACCGCAATTCGGTACCTATATTTCCATAAATTCGTGACCGGTTGAGCCCCCAAATTGTGGGATATAATCGTATTTTAAATGCTCTGGTATTTTAATAAAAACAACAAACAGAACGCTATATTTAATAAATCTGCGACAACATTTCATTTTAATTTAGTGTTAACCCTTTAACATTACTTTGATTACTTCTGTCACGACAATTATATTTCATGATCGTTCGGTACTTTTTTCAATACAAGTGGTGACTTTACAAATGTTAGAGATTTACACTGATGTAATATGCATATGAAATACGAATTTATTTCCAAATTGTATTCCATTTTATCAGTATATTATAGCAGCCCTAATGATTTTAAATTGGCACCTTCAGTGTGCATAGATACCTGAAATATTAATGTGCCGAATTATAAACGCGTCATGGAACACTTAAACACCCAAAATAATTCTATAAAACAAATTTAATTAAATACGAATTATATTAAACGACTTTCACTCAAATAAAATCCCAAATTTACTTCTAAGAAAATAACACACACCATTGCTTGTGCCACAGCAATAAAATAAAAATACCATTCTACATTTACTAAACGATTTAGTTCTTGGTAACAACAGTATTGTAAAATTTACTTTTGGCAGTCCACTGACCTATTTAATATAGCGTGTGATGGACCATCAATAATTTTTTAGAATAATATTAATCCACTTAAAAATGTGCGACCCAATTTTTTTTTTCACCGATTTCATGACTGTTCAGCTAAAAATGACCGCACACATCTTCCTATTACGCTTCATTTGAACAATTTGTATTATACAATAACACAATTATTTCCAATAAATTATATTACTCAATGGAAAGTTTATTTTTATACACAAAAATTTCAATGACCTACAATTTAATGAATGTGTATTAAAATATAAATGAAAGTATGAAAATTAAATAAAATTTTTATTTTTATTTTTTTTGCTTTATCAAGTTCAATGTTCGATTTCTCAACATAATTGAATTACCTTCCATTTAATAATTGACGCGTACAATTTTACAAAAATTCAGAACTTGTTTGTATAGGAACTAAAACATAAGAGATATGTAACTACAGATAACAGATAACTTTGATAATATTGGTAATTTTATTTATGAAGTTATGAAGTAGAAACTGAGTTGATGGTAGATATAAAATCGCACAGTTTATGGTCATTGTCATTTATCGATGTAATGGAAAGTTCGATTTAAATTAAAAAAATTGAATAATTTAATTTAATAAAATCAATCGATAAATGCGAATAAACTTGAAAAATAAATTGTGGATGTAAAACGGCTAATTTTTTGGGTTATTAACCATTTACGACCAACAATAAATTGAATTTACATTTGTACTAAAATGCAACCCAGTCTATCTTTTTAACGGCCGCCAGTATATCGGAGGAAGATTGTCATCATAAATAAATCATCAATTGTTAGATTTTCTGTTAGTTTGTTGCTTATTTGGCGATAGCATAGTAAATATTACAAAATTATTAAGAACTAATTATAAAATATAATTTATAAAATAGCTTTTATTCTAAGTTATTGAATTTATTTGAAATTTGTTTTACAAATATAGCTAAAGAACTAACAAACAGATAGTGAGTATTAAAATTTGTATTATGTTGTATTTGGAAACGGACCAAAGGTGAGTTATTTCGATAATTCGTTCTGTATGTTATTACCTTGAATATCAGTGGATGCCTTGTGTTATACGATGAGCGTGTTGTACAGCGTTATTTTATCTGCAAGTATTCGCCTATTTTCGAGGGAGACCAAACCATATCGAAAAAGTCTGCTGTTTTACGATTCTTTTTCGTGCTTGAATTTATAGTTCAAAAATCTAGTGAACTTACGTTAATAATACCGTAAACAGACACAGAGTTAATCGCGATTTTCAGTTGTCATTTTTGTCAAAAATCTCGTTGACGAAACGAAATAATCCGGTTAGGTGAAAATCGTGTAATAACAGACGACTATCATTACACAATTTTTATAAAAAGCTGGATTATTTCGTTTTCACAACGCGATTTTTGACAATCGGGATAAATGAAAATTGCAATTAACTTTGTGTCTGTCTATTGTATAAGGTTTTGGGAATGGAATAATTTGTATACCAAATTGGAGTTAAATAATCAAGGATACTCCTCACAACTGATACGTAGATGATAATATGCAACCTATAGATATTCAAATTAATCATTACTCTAGTTACAAATCCAAAGATCTTGTATGCCTTTTTCACAGTATCCTGAAAGTGTAACTTAAAGTCTAAGTTGTTATCAATAGTGATACCAAGATCAACAACGCTCAGTTTTCTTTGTTCAGGAAACAAACCAGGAAACAGGAAACAAAATCTCCTAATGAAATTTAATATGAAACCGTAACCGAGTGATAATAAATTTATTCCACACGTTCGTGGCATTAATAATTTGATTACAATAAATAAGTTAGAATAGGAGAACGAGACAGGTTTCAGTGACAATGAAATACAATTAAAAAATCTAAATTGTGTATTTAAATAGTACTATTGAATAAATACTTAATTAAAATTATAGAGAACAATATTTGTATAAATTGTGTTCCAAATAACGAATGGACATTCTCATTACCATTTCGATTTTATAATTTTTGTTGTTTATCAACAAAAATATTTTTATCTAGGTATGGTCAAATAATAATTAATAATTTTTTTTTTTTTTTTTTTTTTAGGTGAGTGATCTTCCCCTTAAAGGAACTAATATTTTGTGGAGGTTCATATTACTCAACCGTAAGTTATCATCGCACACATATTGTTTTTTTAAATATTCAGCAACCTCTTGTTGTTACATAATATTTGAATATATGAAGTCTTTAAAAATGCGCTTTCTTAATACCTTGTACACATTAAATTGAATTTTAGCGTAAAATTAAATAAGAGAATTTCAAAAACTATAAGAAAGTGCTTTTATCGTAGATTCATGTAAATACGTATATAATGTACCTAAGTGCATAATTATGTAGATGTTCTTCCTAATGCATTGTTTTCTGTATTTTCAATAGCTACTTACATACACGTACTACGTTTATACAGGGTAAGGAAAAAGTATGGAAACCCCCAGAAATTTCGCGAAGTTCGGTAAAAAAAAATTAACAAGATTAAGTGTAAGGTAATTTTCAAATATGAATTTAATGGTGATCTTGGATGTGACTTTGAACCTCATCTTCAAGATCATTTTGAGATCAAGGTCATTTTTTTAAATCGGAACCCCCATTTTTGGAGCCAGAATCGAAAAGAGCGAGAAATCGTACATCCGGATATGTATTTTCAATGAGCTACCAAGGACACCTGAATATTGTGAGAAAAAAGTATTGAAACCAACAAGGAATTCAGTGGTGACCTTAGATATGACTTTTAACCTCATCTTCTAGGTCATTTTGAGGTCAAGGTAATTGTTTTAAACTGGAACCCCGATCTCTGGAACTAGAATCGAAAAGAACGGAAAATTGTACCCCCGAATTTTTATTTTCCATGACCTCCCAAGATCACTAGCAGGAATATACATTGTGTGAAGGAAGTATGGAAACATCAGCCAAAAAAAAAATTATCAAGTTTAAATTCTAGGTAGTTTTCAACAAGGCGTTCAATGTTGAGGTTGGATGTGACCTTGAACCTCATCTTTAAGGTCATTTTGAGGTCAAGGACATTTTTTTTAAATGGCAACCTCTAACTTTGACATCGGATTCGAATAGAAATCCGAATATGTATTTTTCATGACCTTCCCAGGTAACTGAAGGAATATGTTTTAGTTATAATGCTTATGATATACTCCTTCATAATTATGTACTAAACAGGGTTTTTCGCCAACATTGCATGCATATTATTTGTAATATAAGAAACTATTTTGAAATTTTAGTAAAATTATTCTGTACAAACGTAAGCAATGAATTAAATTTTAATATGTTATAAATTTATAACAGTTGAATGATCATTAAAACTAGTACAATGCATTTCCGATATTCATACTAAGTATTTTATTGAAGGTAGAACGATTTGTTCTACAATTATTTTTCCAACTAATTTCATGCTTGATTACAGAAATGAAATAAAATTGGCTTTGCCGAAGGTTAAATTTTGTAAATTTCCTAACAAAACACGAAGCGAAACAAAAACAAGAAAATGAACCGTGGCATTTTTCACAAATACTTAAACATACATATTCACTTACACATATACTAACATCTAACACGCACTTGTACACATACGTTTACCAAATTATTACCCTATATAAATGCACATAAACGTACGCTTATGCGTACTTGTGCAGGCATACATTTACAAAACCAATAATCATAAATTTACATATGCAAATACTTCAGTATATACTTCCACTTAGTTTTAAACAACCACATATACTTAAACATACAATTTTGGAAATTTTAAATTGAACTTTGAAATGTATAAACCGCAAATTGCAAAAAAATAAGAATGTACATTGATAAATATAAATTAGAAATAGAAAAATATAATATACAATTGACATTTATGTAACTAAAATTGAAAAATTTAATTTTGATTTCGAAAATATAATATTGGTCCAGAAAAGTATAATTTTAAAGTGGAAATGCATGAAATGAACCAGGAAATGCTATATTAGAATTTTCGTACAATTTTAATTTTCAAAAAGAGGAGAAATTGTTAAGGGTTTGCAATTCAGTTTCGATCTGCGAGCATGTGAATGCTCTGCATGACTGAACTGCTAATTTATTACACTGATTATTTCAACCGTGCACTTGTAGTATTAGCGAATTTTCCATTCCCCGTTTCCTCGGAATGTAAAATTCGCTAATACTACAAGTGCACGGTTGATTCCTATATAAAGGAACAAATCAGTGTAATAAATTAGCAGTTCAGTCGTTATAGCCTGATGAGATGTACTGAAAAATTATTTATTTTTCACATGCTCGCAGATCGAAACTGAATTGCAAACTCTTAACAATTTATCCTCTTCTTAAAATATTTATCAATCTGGAATAAACCAGAATAATTTAAAGTTTGAACATTCTAATTGTTACTTCTAATTTTTATATCGCGCTAATTCACTTTTTAAATCATTTTCAGTTTACTTTTTAATGTTTACACTATCGCTTTCCAAATGCTAATGATCTAGATCGACCTTGTTCTCTTTTTATATACTCAAACAAAAACTACTAGAAACATCTTGACTTTTTCGGTAAAACCCTATTTTTAAGTCTAGAAACATTTAGAACAGTTTTATAACGCAAAATTTGATTTGAGTACTCTAATCTTTTCGCACACACATATACATTCATTCACGCACTCAACGACATATTCACTTACACATAAATACACACTTATAATAACACTTACACTTATACCTAAACTTACATTTACGCTTACACTTACACTTACACTTACAGTAACACTTAAACAAACATGTATAATTACACTTACACTTATACCTAACCTTACACTTACAGTGATACTTACACTTACACTTACACTTACACTTACACTTACACTTACACTTACACTTACACTTACACTTACACTTACACTTACACTTACACTTACACTTACACTTACACTTACACTTACACTTACACTTACACTTACACTTACACTTACACTTACACTTACACTTACACTTACACTTACACTTACACTTACACTTACACTTACACTTACACTTACACTTACACTTACACTTACACTTACACTTACACTTACACTTACACTTACACTTACACTTACACTTACACTTACACTTACACTTACACTTACACTTACACTTACACTTACACTTACACTTACACTTACACTTACACTTACACTTACACTTACACTTACACTTACACTTACACTTACACTTACACTTACACTTACACTTACACTTACACTTACACTTACACTTACACTTACACTTACACTTACACTTACACTTACACTTACACTTACACTTACACTTACACTTACACTTACACTTTCACCTACATATATTACACCTACATTAAAACTTACACTGACACTTACAGTTTCAGTTTCAGTTTCAGTTTCAGTTTCAGTTTCAGTTTCAGTTTCAGTTTCAGTTTCAGTTTCAGTTTCAGTTTCAGTTACAATTACAGTTACAGTTACAGTTACAGTTACAGCTACACTTACACTTTCACTTTCACTTTCACTTACACTTACACTTACACCAACACTTACACTTACACTTACACTTTCACTTTCACCTACACTTTCACCTACATATATTACACCTATAATACACCTACATCAAAACTTACACTTACACTTACAGTTACACTTACGCTTACACTTTCACTTACACTTACACTTTCACTTACAATGACACTTTCACCTACATATATTACACCTATAATAAAACTTACACTTACACTTACACTTACACTTACACTTACACTTACACTTACACTTACACTTACACTTACACTTACACTTACACTTACACTTACACTTACACTTACACTTACACTTACACTTACACTTACACTTACACTTACACTTACACTTACACTTACACTTACACTTACACTTACACTTACACTTACACTTACACTTACACTTACACTTACACTTACACTTACACTTACACTTACACTTACACTTACACTTACACTTACACTTACACTTACACTTACACTTACACTTACACTTTCACCTACATATATTACACCTACATTAAAACTTACACTGACACTTACAGTTTCAGTTTCAGTTTCAGTTTCAGTTTCAGTTTCAGTTTCAGTTTCAGTTTCAGTTTCAGTTTCAGTTTCAGTTTCAGTTTCAGTTTCAGTTTCAGTTTCAGTTACAATTACAGTTACAGTTACAGTTACAGTTACAGTTACAGCTACACTTACACTTTCACTTTCACTTTCACTTACACTTACACCAACACTTACACTTACACTTACACTTTCACTTTCACCTACACTTTCACCTACATATATTACACCTATAATACACCTACATCAAAACTTACACTTACACTTACAGTTACACTTACGCTTACACTTTCACTTACACTTACACTTTCACTTACAATGACACTTTCACCTACATATATTACACCTATAATAAAACTTACACTTACACTTACACTTACACTTACACTTACACTTACACTTACACTTACACTTACACTTACACTTACACTTACACTTACACTTACACTTACACTTACACTTACACTTACACTTACACTTACACTTACACTTACACTTACACTTACACTTACACTTACACTTACACTTACACTTACACTTACACTTACACTTACACTTACACTTACACTTACACTTGCACTTACACTTACACTTACACTTACACTTACACTTACACTTACACTTACACTTACACTTACACTTACACTTACACTTACACTTGCACTTGCATTTGCACTTGCACTTGCACTTGCACTTGCACTTGCACTTGCACTTGCACTTGCACTTGCACTTGCACTTGCACTTGCACTTGCACTTGCACTTGCACTTGCACTTGCACTTGCACTTGCACTTGCACTTGCACCTGCACTTGCACTTGCACTTGCACTTGCACTTGCACTTGCACTTGCACTTGCACTTGCACTTGCACTTGCACTTGCACTTGCACTTAAAGTTTCAGTTACACTTACACTTACACTTACACTTACACTTACACTTACACTTACACTTACACTTACACTTACACTTACACTTACACTTAAAGTTTCAGTTACACTTACACTTACACTTACACTTACACTTACACTTACACTTACACTTACACTTACACTTACACTTACACTTACACTTACACTTACACTTACACTTACACTTACACCTACACTTACACTTACACTTACACTTACACTTACACTTACACTTACACTTACACCTACACTTACACTTACACTTACACTTACACTTACACTTACACTTACACTTACACTTACACTTACACTTACACTTACAGTTACACTTACATTTACACTTACACTTACACTTACACTTACACTTACACTTACACTTACACTTACACTTACACTTACACTTTCACCTACATATATTACACCTATAATACACCTACATCAAAACTTACACTTACACTTACACTTACACTTACACTTTCACTTACACTTACACTTTCACTTTCACTTTCACTTACACTTACACTTACACTTACACTTACACTTACACTTACACTTTCACTTACACTTACACTTACACTTACACTTACACTTACACTTACACTTACACTTACACTTACACTTACACTTACACTTACACTTACACTTACACTTACACTTACACTTACACTTACACTTACACTTACACTTACACTTACACTTACACTTACACTTATACTTACACTTAAATTTACACTAACACTAACACTTACTCTTACATGGTAGAGAAGGCGCCTACTATTGATAATGTTGGGTATCAGATACCCAACCTCGTACGTGCGATATTTATTGTGCTATATGACGTCCCAATTAACGTTGGTTATGAAATATATGGAAAAAAGAGATTCTGTAAGGTAACAAATTATTATCTGGGATTACTGTTTCGATTTGTTAAGATCGCTCTTAAATAGTATTGATTTATTAGTTTGTTAGAGACAACTTTTAATTTTCGTGGCTAGAAAGTTACTGATTGTACTACCCTTGTTCGTTTTTCCTTCTAATTTGCCATGTAGAAGTTAACCCGTTTGCGTTTAGTGCCTAAACCGACAGTTTCGATGTCAGATTGTAACAACGTACAACATAAATTTATACTTACTTGAACGGTTTTTTTACGAATTTCCTGCAAAGATTATCTCTCCAAATAATAACAGCGTGTGAATACATCGTAATTTCAATTGATATATTCATTATTTTATAGTGACAGTTTTCTATAACTTAATTTCACTTACATTTGTACTTGCACGTTCAGTGTTTTAGGAGCCATTTCACTTAAGATTGCGTGCGCAGATGGATTTTCAAAGCTATGTTTCTCTTGAGTCCTTTAACCTAAAGAGACTGAAAAGAGAGACAATCATTCTTGTTCAAACTATTTCGTTAATTAAACATTTTAGTTATCGCCATTGCTCCATGCGACATGTATTACAACTCTTCTGTTCACCATCACACGTTAGAGTTAATATGAGTTCAATCCAAATATACAACAATAAATATTTCAATTTAAGACATTAAAAATCATAATCTCACACCACAACTATATATTAATTAAAAATTAAATAAATCATCGAATTATCTAAAACAATAATTATGAGAAAAACATGAATTCAATTGTGTCTGTGTAATTGTTATCAACATTAAATTGAGTTTGCATTATAACTATAATATTGATATGTATAATGTACAAACAGACCATATTTATAATATCTAATTAATTTTAGATTTATCGAAATCTCTCAGGGCGAGACACAAAAATAAAATCCTGTGGTTTGAAACCGACTTTAAGATGGCAGTCATGAATCAACAAAATATAATAATAAACATTTGATTTATTGATTTTTTGTTTAATAGCTGTCCAGATGTGATGTGTACCGAAATTGGAATATTGGCCTTGAAATAAAGTTGAAATTTATGGGATATAATATTTTGATATGAAAATATTACCATTTGTTATATTTTTGGCCATGACATTTATTGTAGCAAATAAATTAATTAAATTACCAATTATTTTTGGGCTTGCAAAAATATTCCAATTTTTAGAAAACATTATTTTTAAACAGCATAATTAATTCATATGGGTATGTGTGGATATACAGATATTCACTATAAATCCTTTATTTTTCCAATTTTTAGAAAGGTAGGTATACTTATCTGTATTTATGTTCATAAGTATTTCGGAAAAACTTATGTGAAATAATGTGATGATTAATGAATCGAAAATTTATTTAATCCTACAACTTAATTAAGTGATTATTCGGCTGAATGAATGCAATAAATGTGTATGCAATTTATAATAATTTTAATAAACTGAATATCAATTAAATTAGGGAACTGACCCGATAATTTAATTTTGTAATTGACACTATGAAAGGCACACATTATTATGTTTATTAAATATGTACTTGTAATAAAAATATTTCATTCTTTCTCGCTTGTAACATTATTCGAATCACTAGTATTTATTTTTCACGACTTAATTTGTTACGTAAACAGGTTAGGGGCTAAGTTTTATGTTCCTTTGCGTATAGCATCTCGAATTGGTAAAGTGGTTGTGGAAATACGTGTCATGTTAATTAAGCATGTTGTTAATTTTTTTATTTAATCCATGAACGGTAATCCTCAAGTATAGCTAAATATGTCTGGAATAGTTAATTTTAAGTTTACTTTTGAAGACACTGGGCAAAATCAGTCAAATAATATGTGAACTTATTTGTGAAAACTGCTCATAAATTGAACGGAATAAGAGCAGCATCAATGAAGTTTTAATGTGGATTAGTGCATTGCTTCTTGCAGTACCTGGTTTGCACAAATTTAAATGGGGTCAAAACTCACAGGTGATTTTATCAAAACAAAACTTCTGAAGAATGTTAAATTACCACTAACATCATCAGGAAAACAGACAGATCATCTATGTATATTGGAAAGAGAGCTAATTAATTCAACATGGGTGCATTGCGGCAAGCTATGACAACGAAAATACTGGGAAATCAACTAATTGACTTTATCGACCAAATCGAAAACGAAGTAAAATAATGGTTCTGGTGGTTTTGTACACTATGGCTAGGCTAAAAAATAGTAAATAATTTTTTGGAGCTCTTGCACTCAGATGCCTCCTGTTCAAATGTTAAAAGAAGATAACATTCATTGACGAAAATAGCTATTTTTGAAAGAATTTTGATGATTAATCGGAAAATTTTACTATTTATTATCTGGAGATAATATTAAAATGATTAAGTACTTTCGAGTAATAGTAATTAAAAAAATATACAAAAAATACTTCCGCACAAATGAATTATACCCGGTTCTTAATAGAAACTTTTATTTGTTTATCTAATTAGTATATTTTGCAGTTAATTCGCAAATATCTTTCAATGAATGGGGAGAAGGAGGAAGAGGAAGGTATGTACACCCCAAAGCTATTTTACAGTAAGACTATTACCTTAATGCTAATTTTATCGATTTTATGTGGGTCTGCCATATTGAATTATCAAATTCCGATCCTAAATTAATGATTACCGACTTCGAAAACACCCTAGATCGAGTTTTTATTGATTTCTATGTACGTCGGAAAATTAACCATTTTCTGCCATATTCGACCACCATATTGTATCCCCCATCTCCCATATTCGACCACCATATTGTATCCCCCATCGTGCTCAACGACCCCGAAAACCTTCCAGGACATGTTTCTAACGATCTTTATTAACGTCGAAAAATTTCGCCTCTTGGATCCGCCAAAAACACTTTTGAGTAAATTACCAGAGTTAAAATTACGTTTTTGTATCAATTTTATTAAAAATTAAAGACTTACTCAGAAGATTTGGTCCGCCATTTTGAAAATCCAAGGACGCCATAAAAACGCCATACGGTATTAAAAAGTAGACATTCTAAGCAAAATTTTAAGCCCAAAAAAGTTTATTTATCTCATAAAATGAAATGTGCAGTGAGAGGGGGGGGGGGGCCGATTTGACAGAGAATGTCCCATATATAGTTTGTTACTGCGATTAATGTTGTGTAACCATAACGTGCCTTGAAGGCCTAATGTAGTAAATTAGTTTTCGTCAATTATTGCATAGTTGGTTAGAATCATGTTGTCGAGGAATTTGATGCACCGGTTTGTGATTTAGTCTATAAATCATATAAAGGTTTTATGTTCTCGGTTAAAGCGACATTCCGAGATATTTGTGAAAGTATCGTCGGAAGTAAGCCATTTGTGGAAGTATTCACTTAGTACGTTGAAGTACTTACTTTTAGGTCTCCTTCCCCTTTCATGATGATATTTTATGCATCGTGATCCCTCGATTATATGCATCGTGGTATTTTATGCATCGTGATCACGATCGAGTTTATTCTGCCGTGCTAAGAGAAAAAGTCACATCTGCCTTTTTGTAGTTTTGAGTAATCTCAATTTTTCTATTTTTGTTTGCCATGTCTTTATATGAAACTTGACTGTTAAATAACGAAATTTTATGGCATTTGATGAACGATATTTGATTTTCTGAAAAAGCAGAAATATTGGTATTTGATTGAAGAATTCAAATATGCCCTTATCGCATTTTTCGACTTTTGGCGCTTATGACTTTTTTTCTTAGTACGGCAGTATTGTAATCGCGAAAGTTGTCGATTCGTAACCCCGGTGACACCCCAGCTTTTATTGTATGCGATTGAGTCGTATGTTATTTAAAATATGTAAATGTGTTCTTTAATGTTTTCACCAACCGTGAATAAATATCTAACGACATCCAGCTACAGTTTTCTGTCATCTTCTGATTCGGTTTAAGAAATTTGTTTTCAATAATCTGCTCATCAAAGATCATCAAAATAGGTATAGTAAATATCTATAATCTCACGTCCGAATATCTTTGATATGGTAAATCCCTAAGTGTTTCCCATCGCTTCTCACAACCTCATACATTTCCTATTTTACGCAAAACCGCACACTCTACGAATTTGCGTGCTAGTTTAGCACAAAACTTATTAGCCGCATCGCTTTGAACATAGTTCCTTACAAAGACTATTTGACCAACTATTAAATTCCGACATCTGCTTCTAAAGTTAAGAGCACCCCGTTGATGTGCTTCGGTAAGATGTCTAAGGACATTATGTTGACAAATGCCCGCTACCGACTCCAGTAGTACTAGCATCACACTGGATCATAAAGGTTTTATTGAAATCTGGATGGACCAGTACAGGTGCGTTTATCAGCGCCGATTTGACTTTTTCAAAAGCTACCTGTGCCTTTTCCAACTGTTCCAAACAAACTTTTTATCCTTTTTGGTTAAGGCCGTAAGTGGCGCGACTATAGCGATGCGAGCGACAAAATAAAACGTCGATACCACCCCGCCATTCCTAAAAAGCGGCGTAGTTTCTTAATCGTTGAAGGGACTGGATAATCATGGATAGCTTTAACCTTATCTGGATTAGCAGCTAATGTTCCATCTCCAATGACATAATCCAGGTAATTAATATGTTTGAGCAAAAAATGACGTTTTTCGACGTTGACCGTCAAACCAGCCGTAGTTAACTTCTTACCTACCATTGAAAATAATTCTAGATGCTCATCAAAAGTTTTGGAGGCAATTAAAATATCATCAAGATCCACAAAGATGCGATTGTGAAGTGCATGGGGTATCACCTAGTCCATTGACCGGCACATAGTTTGTGGCGCGTTACAAAGACCAAACGGCATCACTGTGAATTGGTACAATGGACGACCAGAGACCGTATACACTGTTTTATCTCGGGACTCTTTGCCTAACGGTATTTGCCAAAAGGCGTCCTTTAGGTCCAAACTCGAAATAAATTTGGTGTCCTCTAGTCGATTTAAGAGCCCGACGATTATTGGCAGCGGATACATATCTCTTCCCTTACCACATTTACACATCTTGCATCTAAGCAGAGCCGCGCTTTGCCGTTTGGTTTCAACACTAATGTCACAGGTGAACTCCATGCACTATTTGACCCTTCATTCAATCCCAATGACAACATTCGTTCCAGTTCCTCATCAATAGCCGTCTGTTTAATTGGAGAGACTGGATAGTACCTTTGTTTGACGGGCATAGCTCCTTGGACATTAATATGATGTGATAATACCGCTGTTTTACCTAACCCTTGTTTATTAAAAGAAGGCAATGCTTCGATAATGGAATTAAGTCGGGTTTGTTGTTCGCCTGATAAAACATGGGAATTTATCGTTCCGCAATCTTCTTTACATAGTTCGGATATTGTCATAGGCATTATATTGAACCATTTTCAAAAATCTATACCCAAGTATAGTGATTGTTTCAATCCCAGAATTAAATAAATTCGCATTAATTGTTCGACTTCCTTATATGCGATCCTGGCCATCCGACTTTCGAGAAAAATTTCGCACCCCTTTTCTAGAGCGGTTATAGTTGCTCCACTATCCATCAGTCCGGTATAACTAACGCCATTAATTTTGACTTTGGCGAATGGCTTTCATCTATTTCAACACAAAGAAACGATTCTGAAATATTCCATTTTAACCCTTTTCGCTTTTCCCAATACTGTTTTGTGCGGTAAACAGCAGATGACGATTTATTTCTCATCTTTCGTCATGAAATAGTATTTGGCAAATTTGAATATTTTTGCTAAAGTTAATTTTGTTTTAATGTGATTGTTGTGATTATGTTTCTAGTGTTGGTAATTCATCTTGTTCATATTTGTTGATGAATTTGGTTGCTGCTCCTGGTTCCGAGGAATTATTTTAGCAGCCCCGTGGTTCCCCGGCTGACTGTTTCCCGATGCACAGTTAGAGCAATTTGGTTTTGCCACGCCTTCCTTACCACACCCATAACAGAACAGACAACGCGGTTTGTTGCATCGATCAAATTTATGCTCTATATCCAAACAATTCCAACAAATTCCGTATTGGTCTCTAAATTAGAATTATATGCATCAATTTTATAACGTGAATTCTTAGGATTTTGAAAAGCGTTGGAATTTGGTTCAAAAACTGAATTTTGACGCCGTTGATTCCAATGATTTTCATTAATAACTTTATTTGACATGGCCTGAAATTGGGAATTTGGTGGATCCGAACATATTGCAGATTATAATTTATTTGTGATTCAACACCAGTGGAAATTTCATTAATGTGTTTGCCAATATTTGTCGATGCTAAATCACAAATTTTAGCTACGCATAGTCTTACCAAGTTACTGATATTATCAATATATTTATCCGCCAAATGGTTTTGCAGACCTGTTCGCATATTATATCTTAATATGCGTAGAATTTCTGTGTCTGCTATTGGAGAACGAAATTGCAAAGTCATTACCAAAATTTCATTATAGAATTCAACAAAGGATTCGGTCGAATGTCATCATCTGTTCGACGGTCTTGAAATCTTTCGATTAACGGATATTTAAGTTGAACCCACGAACATGATGGATTCCGCTCTAAAAATCACCAATACCAATTAGACGCTATACCTTTCAGTAAGACGCTAAATTCATTCCGTAAATTATTTTGATTTACCTGGTATGTTCGGGCCAATAGAACTACTTTAAAAAGGAACCGTTCAATCGATATTCCGCTAGTAGATCCATCGAATTCAATTTTCCATTTAGAAACTTGATTTTGTAAGTTGTTATATCCGCCACCGAATTGGGTATTGGTGCGAATATTGGTAATTGTTGTGAATACTCTCGTTGTTTTTGAAAATTATAAAATTATGAATTGTGGTTCATCTTTTAATGAGAAGTGATATTCGAAACTATAGGAACATCTGTAATTTACTCATCATTTATCGTTTGAACATTATCTAGACAATTTAACTTTCGAAGCTGTACATTTAAATTTTCTAGAGATGTTGAATTTTGATTGCTAATGTGTATTTGGGAAATACTAGTTCCCGCTTGGTTTGCCGTCGGATTAGCCCTGTTAATATTTTTGCCTTTATTAGTACTATATATCGATTGTCTGATGCTTCATTAAAAGGTCATTAAAAGGTTAGCCTTATCAAGTAAATTTAAACATCCTGATTTATATCTCCTGATATTAGAAAATCGTTTCAATCAAAATCAAATGTACAATTTGGGATCGACTAGCCATAAAGTAAATTTCATTGATATTTTTGTCCTTTAATTTAATAGACCACAGAACTAAATCACTCAACTTAACTGAGCGTCTTCGTAATTCACGACCTGAGTTTTTAGCTGCTTGTTTATGTGGCCTATGAGGCTGCAATACGGGATTTAGGATTTCCTCTCCTAGTAATACTTTAAGAGATTATAATTTTTCACTCGGACTACCTGTTACCTGTCGAACCTCACACTCTACAATAAATTCGTCCGGTTTTAAAGCACTAATTTATAAACCATCCATATTAGTTTTTATTGTTTTATTAAACTAACCACACTGTTGCAAAACCACGAGTCACTCGAACTCCCAAACTATAAAAATATTAAACTGAAACTACTAAATAAAATGTTTGTACTGGACTTAAATATATCTAGACTATATAACTCGATTAAGGAATTAAAAATGTAGACTCTATTCACACATAATACTTCATCATCTGCATCGAACACAATCCTCAGAGTTAACACCTTAAAATCAATTCGCAATATGCATTTCCAACATTATGTGTGTATCTTAATGAATTGTTTGGAATGAAAATGTTCTGTAAATTTGAATGTTTTTTTTGACTGAAAGACTTCGTTGTCAACTGATAAAAGATTTTAGGACAAAGATTAATCAAACGCATATAATTTTTTCAAGAAGAAAACTAATTTCAAATATTTAAACTAATTGCCGAATGTGCTCCATCATCGAATCGAATAATTACAGTGTTTAACAAATATATAGCAAAAGTCACAAAAAATCCTAAAAATAAAATCGCCAATCTGATTTAAAAATTATTCCGTTTATTCTGTTAATCTTGTACCACCATTTCTCCCAAATAAAAAAATGCTATCCTTTTGAATATACTGATGTATACGGCTGCATTTAATTTACTATAAGATTTTTGTTGAAATATGATGACACATCTATACGGTTAATCTTAATGCACATTACAATCACTACAACGATATGTTAACAAAAAATCAGTTTCACTTGTTTAGGATAATAGAAAAAAAAAGGTAAAAATGGTATATAAAAGATTTCGCTTCTTAGTCTATATCAATGATTCCATCTTATTTTGAATGATTTTTGGGAAATCGTATCTATGACTAAGCACAAAAAAAAAAGGAAATTCTTTTTTTGACTTTTATGTTTGGGTCGGGTTTTGCGATGTTTTTTTCCCCCCAAAATACATTTGGTATTATATATATTACTATCTTTTTATACGGAAAATATGTTGTTTGTGTTTGAACGATTGAATAAAAGATTTACCAAGCCATTTTGTTCGCTTGAAATAGTTAGTTTTGTTAAAGTGTGAACACCTGTGTATTTATCGATTGAAACACGAGAAACAAGTCCATCGAAAAATATTCGATAATTATTTAATTCCTAAATGGTTCATAAAGTTTCGTAATGGGTATGCGTGCCCTTTATATTAAGAGTAGCAAAACATGTCATTATTCGATCGATGTTTATTGTGATGGTGTAAATATGAAATAACGATTGTCCATTAAACCGTTTATTACTCAAGTAGAAAAGTACCTTGAGGCATACAATTTTTATTTGTTACATTAAAAAAATTAGCGCAATTACAAATATTAGCGGAAACTATGTTTCAGCATGATTTTCAAATAGTAAAAAAATATTAAATAATTAATTTAGTAGAAAATCAATTGGGTAGTATTGTTAGCAAACTTATATTTTGAGAAGTTCTAGTATTTGTAAGTGTAACAAAGTAATTTGTAACAACATTGATTAATGCATTTAGATTCCGTCGAATATTATGGTAACATATATTATCCTATACCGATTTTGACAACAACAGTAAATTATAGTGAACAACTTAATATTTTATGTCATCTTCTTCTAAACAATAAACCCTAAAAACTCTGATTTTTTTATAAATACACTAGATTTAACCACAACAACGTCTCTTTAAGAATTTTGACAACAAAACACATCATACTGGTTTTGGTTACTTAGAAACATGCTACAATCTGAAACCAAACCATTAAAAAAATAATTTTTAAAATAAATCGTTGTTTGATTTTTTTTATTGTCAAAACTCGAAAGCTTATAAAGCTCTACTCTACAATTTTTAGTAAGCAAAAAATATTGTTGCTTCCAGTTTTAGTACGCACATGCTATGTTATATAACACTACGTACAAACACAGATACTTCAAACATAAATAATTAAGGCAACAACAGCGTCTCAATAAAATGTGTATACCAACAACTACATACATACGTCTAATTTGGTTTAATGAACAATTTGTTGTCAAATGGAAATTTAAAAAATGCTAATACCTAAAACCGAATCATCCAAAATGTTACCTACCAGTTTTTTATCGTTTACACGGCTTTAATACAATTTTGTTCATTTACCAATTGATTTATTGGGAGGAGGAGGGGGGGGGGGATGAATTAGTCGACAAATACTGTGCCAACTCTATATCGGCAATATTCGAAGAAAACTACCACAGAATTTATAGTAAATATCTATGTACATATTAAAATTATTTGTTGTCATTACAGCAGATATAAAATTATCACATCCAAACGATAATAAAAATAAGGCGACCAAATATTGTATTTGAACAGATATATGAACGATAAATTTTTGTTAAAATATACAAGAAAGCTCGAAGGAAGCGAACACTATGTATCACAAATTTTTATTATTGCAATCAGATTTATGTTTCATGCTTTTATGAAGATAAAATGAATCATTTTACACAGCTTGAACAAAATCAATATTCCATTTTGTTGTTATTATGTACTATATACATATGTGTACTAGCTAGTTTCATACATTTGGTACAAATTTAAAGTAAACATTTTAGAACACTATTCTCATGTTAAATTTGCTTATTCAATTGATCAATAATGATTTTCTTATTGCATCAAAATCATGTTTTCAGCGTTCAGATAATGTAGTGAAATATTTTGGTATACAGGCAATTGTTCATCGGTGCATAAATAATTTTGTGTTTAAATACTACCAGTACACCAATCCGGAGATGTTATTTTTTTGTTTTAGAACCATGCGAAATTTCTAAAATTGTTCAAGTTTTAATTAATATAACTTAATACATTTATTTGTTTACGATGTTAAAATTGTCTGATTTAATATAAATTGTTTTCGGCTTTTTTATAGACAACATACTATTTGTAATGACATACTCATTATTTTCTATTTGGCAAATCAGAAAAATAATGGAGTCATACTCCTAATATATCTACCAGCAAAAGTAGAAAATATTCATCCCCTCCCCCCTTTTCTTTCCCGCAGAGTCAATACAAAGTGTATCAACTCTCAAAAATGAGAAATCTCTTTGAGATTTTGTGTTGGTAATTCGGTTTCGTACAGAAAAGTAAGGTCTACTCATCAGGTAGCTACGACCGAACTACAAAAATTCAACTCTCGAAAAATACATTAAGTATTTAACTAGAGGGTATTGAGTTAGCGAATTATATTCACTAACTTAGTGAAGTTAGTGAATATAATTCGCTAACTCAATACCCTCTAGTTAAATACTTAATGTATTTTTCGAGAGTTGAATTTTTGTAGTTCGGTCGTAGCTACCTGATGAGTAGACCTTACTTTTCTGTACGAAACCGAATTACCAACACAAAATCTCAAAGAGATTTCTCATTTTTGAGAGTTGATACACTTTGTATTGACTCTGCGGGAAAGAAAAGGGGGGAGGGGATGAATATTTTCTACTTTTGCTGGTAGATATATTAGGAGTATGACTCCATTATTTTTCTGATTTGCCAAATCGAAAATAACGAGTATGTCATTACAAATAGTATGTTGTCTATAAAAAAGCCGAAAACAATTTATATTTATTTGTTTAATTTTTTTTTTTAATTTTATTTCTCAAAAATTGAAAATTAATGATTAGATGAGTCTATTATGTAAGTACTGTGTTACGGATAATGTAAATAACCTTGCATACAAACGTGTGACAAATTAATGTAATATCAACTTTCTCAAATTTCTAAAATATAATCGTATATACCGAAATATTTGTAAGCTCTGCAAATTTCTAAATTTCCATTTCCTTGGGTTATTTTATAAATTTCGAATTAACCGAAAAAATTCTTAAATTTCTATAAACCCAATTTTAATAGAGTTATGATATTATTTTAGAATTATTTCCAAATTTAATAATTGCCAATCCAACATTAGCTGGAGTTAAATTGTAAAGGTTTAAATTTCAAAATTTTCCAACTAAGTAAACCTCAACATTTTATAATTATCAAATTTTACACCTAAATTCAGGATCACGAATTTTAAATTTTCATGGTGCACATGTATTAACATTTTTCAATTTTGAAGTCCCAAGAATGATTGCATCAACTACTGAATAAAAACCTAAATTCTAGAAAATTGCACAGACTGCGGTAAATTGGAATAATACTACACTCAAAAAAATAATGGGAGTAAATTTGAAAGAATTTCTTCTGACAAACCGCAATAAACCAAAATCATTAAATCAATAAAAATTAATAAAGCAGACAAAATTGTTTGTGGAAATTATGAAAAATTTGTTGGTATGAAGAAAAATGTTGTAAAAATGATTATTATCTAAATATGTTTAACAAAAACGGTTTCGAGATTTTTTTTTGTATAACTTTTTCTTAAATTGAAAGTCATTTTATGGTAAATTTAATAATATTTTCAAAAATTTACGAAAATTTCATCATCTTAACAAAATTGACCTATTAGGTTTTTAACAAGCAAAGGGATTACATTTTACAACAATTTTATTAAATCATTTGTTAAAAGTAATACGGTTTCTCTTAATTTAACAGATATTTTATTAAATAGGTGTACAATATAATAAAATTTTATTATTTTGATTGCTTATTTATTAGTTGGATATCCTGCTTATTAAATTTTGCTGTTATAACGGTTCCCTTAAAAAATAATGTGCTGCAATTTTAATATTAAAAAAATCGTCGAGTGGACAACACTTCTTTTATGATAAAATAATTTCATAAAACTACAACATTAAAAGTAGTTTTCCTATACCTGTGAGCTGTGATAAAATTGAAAGTGATAAAATTGAACCTGGTTCCACATAGTGATAAAATTGAAAGTGTGTTTGATAAAAACTATAAAAATCCATAAAAAGCTAAAAGATATTGGTAAGTTATATTGTTAATTTATAAAACATTATTTATAATCGATTTCATATTACAATGAAATTTCAGGAAGAATTACGCAAATATTTGAATGTTTTCATAAAATGAGTAGCTCAGAAGCCAATGCGGTTAAGTCCATTTTTTGAAATTTTCTGATTTTTGTAAATTTTAATTGAATAAATTTTATTCAATTAAAATTTACAAAAATCAGAAAATCTCAAAAAATGGACTTAACCGCATTGGCTTCTGAGCGACTCAAATAACTGTTTATACTGTGAAAACTTAGTTCGGCAGAAACATTTCCAAATAAAACTGTTTGCCATTTGCATTATTATAGTATTCATTTAATTAGATTCTTAGTGAAACGAAAAAATACAATTAATATTATGAAGTGCTTTAAATGCAGTGAGGAAAATTTTTCGGAACGCGCTCTAATAGTACATTTAAAAACTTTTCATTTACTTGATGCATATAGTACATATCAATGCTGTGAAACCTCATGCTATCAACATTTCGGAAACTTAAAAAGTTTTAGAAAACATATTAAAAAGCACAAAAATATTTTAATGACAAACTCAAATCCAATACAAGAATTTTGTTCTATTTCTTGTCAAATGAAACAGATGAAACAAATCTCAAATCAAATGAAACTTAATAAAAGGAAAATTAAAAATGTCAGCGAGTGAAATGAAATATTTTGTTCATTATTTACCGTTAATGATAGGAGATTTAGTACCCAAAAATGACGAAATTTGGGAATTAGTAATAACTTTAATTCAAATTATTGACATTTTGCTTTTAAGAAGGTTTAATAAAGACAAATTAGTATTGCTGGAAGAACTTATTAAAGAACACCGCTCAATATACTTAAAATATTTTAATGACACTTTGAAACCAAAGCATCATTTCTTGTTACATTACCCTAAAGTGATTGAGTTTTCAGGTCCTCCTAGAGACTATTGGTGCTACGAATTTGAAGCAAAGTATAAAATTTCAAAAAATTATGCAAAAGCAACTAATTCGAGAAAAAACATTTGTCTCAGTTTAGCCAAAAAGGCGCAACTAAAATTTTCACAGTTCTGTATGACTTCCGCTGCACGTAATATTTTCTTAGAATCAAAACATTTATCAAAATCCACGCGAAATGTGAACTTTTGCATCAAACTCAATCAATTAAAAGATTCATTTGATTGATATTCTCAAATAATATTTAAAGGTACACTCTACAAAAAAAGGGTTATACTTAACTAAATATGAAAACGATTTAGAACTTTATGAAATTATTGATATATTTGTAAAGAAGCACTAGGAATTTGTTGTTATTTTAGTAGATCAAATAGACATTAGTAAGATTGATCCTCATTTTCAAGCATTTGAGATAAATAACATAAAAACTATTATTCAAGAAGATTTGTTGATAGGTATAAATGAATTTAGTGGTCCTCCAATAAACTTAACCAAAACTGCAATTGGCAAATTAATGATACGACTGAAAGAATATTTTTAATAATTTAAAATTACATTTTAAGCTTTTTCGTCTTTTTTTTTTTTTTTAATATTATTAATCAATATTTTATAATTCATATTATTAAAAAATAGATGCATGAATAGTAAATTTCATTTCGTAAGTAACTAAGAATTTCAAATTTATGAAGTTATTTTATATATAAGCAGTAAAAAAAGCAATGGATAAAAGTTACACAACTTTAGTGAACGTTTCTGATGATGATTTTTCAACCGACGCCTATAATAATTCCGCAGCAGTCAGCAATTGTGAAAATGTTCAACTAAGGACGCAAATACTTTCATTACCAAATAGTTGTATATATACATTAACTCCAGTCAGTGAACCAGCAGTAGCAAATTTAGAAAATTATCACTTTAGCTTAGAAGTACAAAATGAACTCTACAATTTCTTGAAATCCTGAAATTTAGAAATGTTGTATCAAATATGTATTGGTGAGTACGAAATAAAAAAATTAAAAGTTCCAACGTTATGATACAATTACTATTTTAATTTTTCAGATAACTTTTTAACTGCCGGAAAGGTGAACATAAGACTTCATTCCTTAACAAACTACCAATTGGATTCCGTGTGAAGCTGGATGCTAAATTGTTGGAGATACAGCTATCGGAAGCGTCTACTTTATCCAATCTAACGACCGAAAGCGATAGAGAAGTGTTTTGTATTACACCCAGCCCATCAAACACAACAGACTCCATTGAAACACAAAGCTTTAATTTGGACATTAATTTAGTTTTAAAAGAAACATCTTCTGGTCAGGATATTTTAAAATTTTATGCAACAAACGACGAGGTTACGGATGGTTTAAGAAATGATTAGTTGATAAAATATCAGATTATTTAGTAAAACATAATATTAAGATGTCAGTAGGAATTGCAGAAAATATTTCCAAAAATATAGTACAACTATTTCCATCAGAAAAAGAGGTATTGATATAAATAAATCATATAAGTAATTATACAACTGCGATCAAAAATCATTTCAGATTTTCAAGACTTTTTTATTAAAGCAATAAACAATTTTATTTGGATTGTTAAGCCTTCAGCGTCAAGTAAAGTTCGAAATTATCATGAACTTAAATCACTAAAATCATACTAGGTATAACCCGTAGTTCACGAAAGATTTTTTAAAATTTTCAATTAGCATTTTATTCTATATTCAAAGAATTTTTTTTTTCAAAACTAAATCATTTTTTTTAATAGGACGAGTCGATTAGTTTCTAAAATTATTATCACGAAGTAAATTTAATATAAAACCTATTTCGTGATAATAAATTTAAAAAAAAACATTTTGCTTATATAGCAAATAGCTTCTTTAAATTAAGCAAATTTTTTTGTTTGCTGTATGGCTGAGATAAACTCTACACGAACGACGTGACTATCTAAAAAAAATTGTTAAACTTTGAAATTTTGTAACTAAACAACAACTAAAAGTTAAAATTCAATCATCGTTTTGTTAATCGGGTCTGAGTCGAGCTAAGAATGATTGCTTGTATACATTTTCATGGTTTAACATTTTTTTTTACTTAGTAACGTCGGTTGAGTCGAGTTTACCTCAGCCATTACTTAAATCATGTGGAGCTTTATAAAATGCAATGTTTAATATATTTTATTATATTTATATAATGTATTTCTAAATAAAGATTTATCCATATTTCAGAGTTTATACTTCTTCAAGGAAACTTCAAGGATTGTCTATCGATTCCTCCAAAAACCGTTTGACGGCAGTTTTCCTCCACGTTATCAACTCAAACATTTTTAGGCAAATTTCTTTCACCTTTCCGTACACAGTGACCTTGAGTTAGTATTGTTTCAAGCAAGCGAAGTAGGTGGAGTATTTTGATTTTCGGCATTGTATGTTAGTGTATTTTTGGTTGTAAAACAAAAACTAGTTATCGCACAATTTTGATATAGGGTTCATTTTGTAGATAAAGGAATACAGATTAAGAAAAAAGTATAAAAGTTGTCTCATCTTTAATTTCTTCCTCTTTAAATTGGCCGCCGAAATGATATTTTCAACTAAAATTTAAAAAATCGGGTTTTTGTGTGATTTCTTCGTTAAATGATCAGGTACGATTTTCTGTTTAATGGATTATGACACTGTAGAGCATGCTGTATTTATATATGGCGCTAGTTTTTTTCGGCATTTTAGACCAACTTTTTTTCGCTTCCCGCACACCGTGTATTGGGGATTAACATCGAATTATCGATTAAAAGAAATTTATGCTGCTAATTCAACGCAGGATGTTTTGTCAAAATGGTTCCAATATAAAAAACCATACGGCTATAAACTTGTGAGTTTAATTTTTTTACATTTTTTGTAACTATGAGACGAACGATGATTTATTCCTATTATCATTTTATATAACAGGTCCAAAGGACTTTGGAGCCATTTTTCCGAATATAACTAATGTCGACTTAAAATTTTCTCATTTTAAGAAAGTGAGCTTCTTATTTTTGATCAAAAAATAAAAGATAAAAATGCACGATTACTTTTGGACAAGATAAATGATCTAACTACTATTTCCGAAAGTAAGTTATTGAGTTTTGGGATTTTTTTAATAATATGTGTTTTGATTGTTTATTTATTTTTTCTCAGATGGATTCAATACATCTGTCTTGTATTTGTTGCATTTTGTATTGGCGCCTACTTCGAAGATAGTCAAATATGTCGAAGGAGAAAAACTACATATTAAATATTCGATTGAGGATTCTCAGAATTCGTTTATGCTAATTGGTGCTACTACTGCCGATATTGAGGAAGCTCTACAGCAAAAAATCAAACAGAATTTACCCATACAGCCATTTATTTTAATTAGAGGATCTATAATAAATCCTGAAGATATTTTGGTATATTTTGATGGTATCCGATATAAGCAATACTCGATTTTACGAGCACTTGAAATTTGTTTAAAAATTTTTTATGTCTTCAATTTGAGTTACCCGCCAGAGTCGGCTCTAGTTTGGAGTTTCATAAAACAATATTTTTTTGAAACAATTACCTCTAACCAAAATGAGAAAAATCATCCAGCGGTTAGTCACCTAATTAATGAACTAGACAAAAGGTCTGCTCAGTAATAATAATGTGTTATTTCCAATATTTTAAGGCTAAATGAATTAAGATAAATCATTATAATTTTGATATAAGGTATTTTAACTTCTATCAATAATATTTAATTAATAATTAAATGTAATTAATAGGAATTTTCAATTATTATTTTTTGCTTTACTATAACTCACTATTGTTTTATTTTTAAGTTTAAAACCAAAGTTATGAAAAAAAAATAATTATGGGACTGGATTCTGTACCTGAAATAATAATAAAAAGTAATTTTATTCTTTACTATAAATTAAATTGTTTTTATTTACTTAGTACTTACCAAAATCTTCTTACAAAATACAAATTTGATAGAAACTTACCCTTGTTTTGATAAAATTTTATCAGTTTCATAAACTAAGCTTACAAAAAAATTTATTGAATTGAAAACTAATTTTGTTTGTTTGACGCAAGTTTATTAATTTTACAAAAACAATATGTAGTAAAATTAATTAATTAATTGTTAAAATAAATAAAAAAGTTTATTAAAATAAAAAAAATTCTATAAATTTAATTAAAATTACCATAGTTATAATAAACAAAATCATCAATATAACACCGCTTCTTAAGGAATGAATTTAACAAATTTTTGTTAAATTTTTATTAATTTAATAAAAAAGTTTGTTGGCGCTATATTAATTGCTTTTTTATTGTAATAATCACTATTTTCCTCAATTTGACCCTATTTTTTCTCTGAGTGTACTTTCTTGATTCGCATTTTTTAATAGTTTCGAATTAGATAAATAAAATAGTTGAACCGGTGCCGTGGAACCGTTACAAATTGAAATTCAAGATTTCTAATGTTTCGGAAATTTACCTCCAAAATATTGTATAATTGAAACAAATCTAAAAGTAGTTATATTAGATTTTTAGGAACACTCTTTTTGGATTTAAACCAATTGAAAATTCATCGATTTGATCTTTGTCAGATTGTTTACTATTATGTGTTATCTGGAGTATTAGAAAAGTCTTATAGCATCATAATCGGGATTCGGAGAATTTTGTCAATCTCTAAATATTGGCACCGACAATTTTATTAAATGTTAGAAACAATACATTAGCAATGTTTAAAAAAGGGAGCCACAAACTTTTAGGAGCAAAAAAACTTTACCACCAATATGACGTCTTTCTTGTAAGTGAATTGAGTCTTCATAAACTCAAGTAGGAAAATATCCATACTTCACGCTTTCTTTTATTTTTCAGGAAGTTTGAACAAGTACTACCGCAGGTACGGCAGTTAATCTTAGAATAACCTACCGCAGGTACTATTAATAATATTCTATATTTCAATTAATAACTTTTGATTAATTATTGAAACAAATTAAATTATATTTATTTTTCTTCAAATTGAATTATTGTGGTTACATATATGAGAGAATTTTATCAATTAACTAACCAAAAAACAAAAGACACACGATGAACCCGAACTTGGCTACGTTGATAGAATAAATTCAACATGCCCTCTCATCGTGTGTTTTAACATATTCTCTTTAATTATAAACGGTTAATGCCAAGTCCTATTAAACACTTTTCATGATTTGGTATAGGTAAGCTTTTCGTTAAAACATCAGCTGGCATTTGATTGGTTGATATATATTTCACGTCGATTTCGCCTTTTTCGTAGATTTCTCTTATGAAATGGTATTTTATATCGATATGTTTTGTACGGATAGATAAATACTATTTTTTGTTAACTTCTGAGCTCCTTGGTTATCGCAATAGATAATAATCTGTTCTTCCGGTTTCATGTACCCTATTTCTGTTAAAAAGTTTTTAAATAAACTGCTTCTTTTGCTGCTTCACTGAGAGCAACATACTCATCTTCTGTGCTGGATAACGCCACACATCTTTGTTTTCTGGATTCCCAAGTTATTGACGATTCGCCTAATTTAAATATATATCCATATTGGGATATACGATCATTTATATTGCTTCCCCAATCAGAATCAACATCTCCATGAAGTAATTCAGTAGTATTGGTAAATGTGAGACCGTAACTTTTTGTTGCAATCAAGTAACGTAAAACTCTTTTTGCAGAACTCCAATGAACTTGACTCGGATTTTGATTGAATTGACTCAATGTACTCACAGTATACGCTAAATCAGGTCTTGTACACACAGCTAAATACATTAATGATCCAATAAGTGATTGATATAAATTTCTTTCTGATTTATCGCTTTCTTCTTCACTCGAATCAGTCTTTTGTAACTGAATTTTGGGTTCTAAAGGGGTTTTTACCGAATTTGCATTAGTCATTTTTATTAGTTATTTTTGTTGTGACATTGTAATTGTATTATCAATCAAATTTTGAGAAAATTGTATTCCAAGACAATAATTTAATTTCCCTAGATTTTTCATGTTAAATTCTGAATTTAGGCTTTCTTCGATCTGAGATAACATTGAATCGTTATTTGTTGCGATTATTAAATCATCGACATAAACAATAAGAAATAAGACTCCTTCGTTGCTTTTCAGATAATATAAGCATTTATCATAATCGCTTTGAATCATCCCTGCTTTTGTTAAATAATTTTTTAATTTTTCGTACCATTGTCTGCCTGATTGTTTTAGTCCATATAATTTACAAATCCTGTTGGCTGTTCCATATAAATTTGTTCATTTAAATCTCCATTGATATATGCCATCAAGTTGATGAAGTTCAAGATTTTCTTTTGCATCAATACTTATTATCAGTCTAATTGTTCCAAGTCTTGCTACTGGTGCAAAAGTTTCTTCGTAATCTATTCCATGTATTTGTGCATAACCCTTGGCAACTAAACGAGCCTTTCCCTTCTCCACTGTTCCATCAGGATTGTATTTAGTTCTCAAAACCCATTTACAGCCTATAATATTTTTATCCACCGGTCGAGTTACTTTTTCCCATGTCTTGCATTTAACAAGAGAATCGAATTCTATTTTTATTGCATTTGTCCATTCATCTGCATGTGGTCTAGCCAAAGCTTCTTCTATAGATGGACACGTTATCTCACTGCAAGCTACTTGTGCTACAAATTCGTTGGAATTTAATGATCTTTCAACATAATGCCTCAAACATTTTTTGGTAATATTTGGTTCTGGATTATTTTCAATAATCGGTCTCTTTGCTTTATCAAGAGAATTTGATTCATTTATCTGTGAATCATTCAAATTTTCAGAGTCCATATCTGGATTTTCTAAAATGGCTATTTCTTGGTTTGGAATTAGGTATGGATGGTAGTATAGGATTTATAAATTCGACTTCACGGCGTTCAATTATTTTTGTATCCTTAATGTTCCACAATCTATATGCTTTACATTCTGCCGAATATCCCAAGAAAATACATTCTATCGATTTTTCTGAAAATTTTCCTGCTCCAGGCGCTTTATTTAGATCAAATACTTTTTGGCCGAAAATTTTTAAATGCATGATATTATTTTTCATATTCATCCAGACTTCATACGGAGTTTTGCTTAAAATTGCTGTTGGAGATCTATTCCGTATATACGCTGCGGTACTAATTGCTTCGGCCCAAAAACTTTCTAGTAAAGTTGATTCGAGTAGCATACATCTTGCCATTTCGACTAGTGTTCGGTTCATTCTTTCCGCGATTCCATTTTGTTGTGGAGTAGTAAGATACCATTATTTTCTAAATGTTTGTTGAATTCCTCTCCGGAGTATTCTAAAACATTATCTGTTCTTAAAATTTGGATTTTCTTCTCTTTTTGGTTCTCAACAATGGTTTGATATTTGATAAATTCGCGTTTTACTTGGTCTTTTGTCTTCAAAAACCTCACTTCTACCCAACGAGAATAACTATCAATGAAAGTACAGAAATATTTTGACCCTCCTATGGAGTTTACACGCATCGGTCCACAGATATCAGAACTGATTACCTCCAAAATTATTTTAGCTTGATTCTGTGATTCTTGAAATGATGCTACTGTTTGTTTCGCTTTTATACATACTTCGCATTTTTCGAATTTTTCATGTATATTGACTGGAATTTTTGCTATCAATTCTTTTGAAATTTTTTTTTCGCAAATCTGACTCATTGAGCTGACCAAACCGTCTATGCCAAAGTGATAACTCATTATTTTCAAGTGTAACATTCGCAGATTCTACATTTGAGGTTTGAAAATACAGATCTCCATATCTTTTCCCTTGGGCAACAATATTTTTTGCTTTATCAGTGATTAAAACGTTTTCACGAGTGAAAAGTACAGAATGTTCATTGTTTGTAATTTTCGATACAGAAAGTAAATTTGATTTCAATTTTGGTACACAAAGGACATCTTTCAACTCAATCTCTTTGGTTACTTCAATATTTTTAACCTTCAAATAAGTGGACCCTCTTCCATTTATTTCAATTTTGTCATTATTTGCTAATGTCGCTTTTGATTCGTGCGTTGGATCCAAATGCGAAAAATTCTTTATATCATATGACATGTGTGACGTAGCTCCACTATCAATGCACCAAACATTTTCTGAATTAATATCCTTAACTTGAAATGAATGATTGAATGAGCTTCTTTTTCTTCGTCCACATGTGACTCAGTGAATTTTCGTCTATTTTCAGCTTTATCCCAACAACCAGATGCAATATGCCCAATTTTATTGCAATAATTGCAATTTAATTAATTTTCGTCGTTTATTATTGTTATTATATTTTTGGAGGTTAGGATTAGTTTCAAATTTTCGTTTGTCGTTATGATTCCAATTATTATTCTTTGAAAAATGTGTTGTGGTTCATTACTTGTATCTTCATGTTTTGACCTACGCTCCTTTTTTGCAGCACATTCTTCCAATAATTTTATTTTCAATTATTCGGGCTTGGGTAATTCATCGCGTGCTTCTATGGCACAACAAAAATTCTCATATGAACTTGGAATGCTATATAAAATGACAATAGATAATAGATCATCGGCTATTTCGATATCCATGCCTTTCAGTTTATCAACAATGTTGAAAAATTTATTTAGATGATCTATCATATTTCCATTTTCAGACTTTTTTGCAAATAATAATTGCTACTAAGTCTATATAAATTCAAATAAATACCAGAAGAATAACAAACGTTGGATCGGGCGATACCGGGTTCCAATCCCTATGGCGGCGGGATTCAAACGGGATTTTTCATCATCTGATTACGGTGGGTGATGAAGATGAGCACCATTATCACCTCCTGTTGAGCCGACCCACCTTTCATGTCAGCACTTTAGGCTGGCATGAAACAATGCAATGTGCAAGTGGTTTAAACCAAAACAGAGCTATAGCCGTACGTCCTCGATTTGGCGACGGCGGCGTTAATTAGTATGGTAGAATGAACCGTAAAATACTGTGTGCCTTGAGCCCCAGACAAGATTGTATAGACCAAAATTAATAACAAACGCCAAGAGAACCATTGGGCTAACCGTTATTATTAAATAATGGAAAATGATAATAATTGTTACTAGATTTTATGTTAAATGTGCCCAATTATCCCTTTTTTAATTTTACTTGGTTGTTAGAAATAAAATAAAATTCAAGTTTTAGTAAACATTCTCTATAGGTTCCAGCGATATTCCAATCCAATTTTGACGGAATTGTTCTACCTGTAACATCAAAATTAATTTAAAGAGAAACGTTAGGTCGTCAATTTTATACATATTTAAATGCCACACACTTACCTATACATCAACCGCTCTCTGCATCATATTTTAAAATTTAAAGCGATGGTTTTGCTTCTAACGTCTTGGAACGCCCTTTCTCCAACTGCCGCCTGTCCCCAATCTTCAATCAAATTTTCATCTCTAAGTTTCAATACTCTTGGCTTCTTTGCCCGCAACTTCATTTTACATTAATAAATTAAAATTATTGTCCGTATAATTTGAGGTGTCATGCGGCGCCCGGACGGGATAGTAAAAAGTCAATTTTATTACGAAATATTGCGGCGCGACCTCTACACTAATATTATATTACCATCGTTGTAAGCCTTAATAACTTTACCGGGAAGTTAAAAAAAAAATTAGATTTATGGGAATGTTTTGAAATTCCTCGCCATTACGGGGATTGATATTACAGCATCATCTCCTAATGGCGTTTTACTAAATTTCCACCCTGGGTAAAATAGTTTAAGGAAAAAGAAATCAAAAAAATCTTTATTTTAAAATGTTTGGCTATTCAGGGATGATTTCTAGCACTGAAACTCCTATGGCATTTTAAATTCCTATAAAATAATCATCATAATTTTTGTATCTTAATTAATTTCTAATTAAAATGTATAAAAATTATATTTGAATTATAGTTCACACCTCACTAACCTTCTTTTTTTATTCAAAGGTAAAACAATTGAAATTTACCGGTTTCTCGGTTTATTTTGAACTATTGTAAATATAAGGATCTGTCCAATTTTCTTGTTTGATTTTCTCGGGATATTTCCGATGTTGGAATTGGATTCGAGCTGGAGATTTGGTGATTTTTCAAAGTCAGATAATTCGATGTTTTCGAGATTATTTCAGTAAGTTGGAGATTGTCGAGTATCTTTGATTTTTCGATGTTATTTGGTAATCTCACAGCATATCCGAAGAATTATTAACGTTACCGGAAATTTTCCAGGCGAAAGTCAATCGCCGATAATAAAATCAGCCCCTAAAGTGTTTCATTTGAAGTATTCAGTTCAAGTTTCTTTTGGGAAATCTAGGAAAATACGATAAAGTTTGTAGCAAGAAAACAAGAAATAAATAATGCAGGTTGTGTTTTCCTAACCGAATCAGATAGTCCTGAAGACTTTTGTCAACATTTTTATCACGAACTCCAAATTCTCGTGGAATCTAAAAAAACATTGAATTGGTATGAAATTAGCCAATAGAGTGTTATCTTTAGAGATAGATTGCAAACATATGCCTACGTTTACAATTATTATTGTTGGAACAAAATCGAGTACAAGTTACCCGTTGGAGATCTGAAAAAACTCGATTTTCAAAAAATTATTAGAAACATTGTATAAAATCAGCCTCTAGAATGTTTTATCAGAAGATGTATTGCATTGAAGTGATTGATGATAAATGATTTTTGGAAATTCGATTTTTCTTTCATGTAATAGCAGCTATTTATAAATCACATAAAGGTAATCCATCTCCAGAAGTGCACTCTAGAGGATGATTTTATTCCAATTTTTAACATTTTTTGGATTGTTTTGATTTTCCGATATTTCCCATAAGTCGGTTGAAAAAAGTTATCCACATAAGATTATTGACACATGTTTTTAATACATTACATATACATCCTGCTAACATTCGGCTGATAAGCACTATAACATATTTCAATTTTTGACTGAAATGTAAATAACGTAATCTGCATTGTCGACCTTTAACTTTCGATTGGAAAGTTTTGGTTAACTTTAACAGGGTAATTCAAAGTACAAATTTAGTTGTCCAAAGTGAAATTATCCGATACTCTTTGGTGGTTCCGATTCGATAAGGGTGAATTTTGCATAGCTTTTGGTTGATCTTAGCCTTAACTTGCTTAAGTTACTGACTTCGGGAAATAATTCGATAATTTCACGACTTTCGGAATTTTTCGAAATGTCCGTAGGTTTTTTGATATTGTTGTAATTGTTCGAGATAACTCAAGATCCACATACATATTCGAATTTCCCTACGGTTATCGGGGTCATTGCGCAGTTTTTTTTAAATATCCTAAGTGTTTCGATATTTTAAGGAAAATTCGAGTTTTTCGAGATTTTCGAATTTATTCATATTTTGTATGACAATGTTCTGTGCTTAGCTTTAAGTTGCACGCACTTCCCGACTCACACTTACATATGGACATATAATCCTGAGTGATTTATTTATTATTTATTAAACCTACAGTAAAGGACAATCGGTAATTAAGAAATTATAATGCAATACAAAAATATTAATTATCAATAGAAAAACATTTAAATAACTAAAATGCGCGACATTTTCAAGACTGGTTCAAAAATATTTATCATTATTGAAGTATGCGGTAGACACTCCCACATCCAGTAAAACCTCACATGAAGAAATATCCGAATACATAACATCAGATGAAGATACCGAATTCAACAGTTTTCCTCGACTGTTGCTATCTGGTTCAATTGCTTGATTGCTATACTAGCAAAGTAATCGAGGATGGCAAATGCGTTTTGATCGTTAGAACACCATCAACGTCAAACCAAACAATGAGTGGAAATTGAAATCACCAATGATCATGAATTGTTCATCATTATGCGCTGCAGACATTAGAGAATTGAAAAAATCAATAAATTCAAGATAAACCTCTAAAATTGATCCACAGGGCACATATACAGCGAACAAGAAAATAAACCAAACATCGGCTTTACTACATACAGCCCTAATATCGTATACCGGATGACACCTTACATCCTCACTCGAAATTGAATTTTTCACGGCGATTAACGCACCTCCTCCTTTAAGGCTGGTATCAAAATCATGTCTGTCTTTACTATAGATGGAAATTGAAATTTTTTTTAAGCCTGTTGTCGAAGACGCCCAAAAGAAACAATTTAGATTTCCCTAAATACTGGATGCATTCTGTTAATACCTAGATGATATTGTAGTTAGTTTTCAGCGTGTTTTGGCCGAATTAACCTTTTATTTCAAACAACATCCCTTAAACTCTGGGAGTCTCGATTTCTACAGTTAGGTTGCGAAATTTGTCGTTTGATGCAACTGCTTTCCGAACATTTTGATTCTTAAATGGTTTAATATATACGACAAATGGCCATAGGTTTCCAAACTTAAAACCTTGTCCTTGAGATCTTCGTTTATTCCCAGCTTGAAACATAAATATTCCAGAACGTGTTTTTTTTTTGTTTTGGAAATCAATTTACCAACATGGTAGAAACTTTTTCCAATTTATTAGCCATAGCTAAAACATCATTCTTGGTTGTTTGAGGATCCAGTCTGGGTTAAAACCAAAATTTATGTGGCACAGTTTTAATAATAATATCTGGCTAGATATTAGAACCTCGTACTGCTTGTTGATTGCTTATCTTCGACTAGGTATTAGCTTCGGATATTTTCCCATCATTCGAGGGGCTGCTAAGGCAGATGTTATCTGGTTTGTTAGTTGATGCCTTTGATGAATCAATATTTGGCGGTTTAGTTGTTGAATCTGTTTGAGTGCCTCAAAAGTCATTAACCACTTTAACTTTGCCCTTTGTTAATCGATCTTTTTGGCGATATGTACGCTTTTGAGATTTGTTATGCTTTTTGAAGATTTTTCGGGATTATTGGAAACTTTTGGTATTTTTTTCGATTTCCCAGGTTATTCGAAATTATTCAAAAATGTTGTGGTTATTTTACCTTTACATACTTACGGATAAATCGATATTTAAGTTGTCTACAATTTACAATTTACTACAAAATACTTTGAAATTTCGACGTTTCTAAAATTATTTCGAAATTATTGATACATTTCAAATTATATTTGAAGTTTGTGATACAATTTCAGCCATTGCTGCAATCAACCTTTGATAAGAAAAGGGTTGAATTTAATTTCCAAAAGGTTGGTTTTGTTTCGCTAGATTTGAAATTTGATTCGTGAAAGATTGAAGTTAACCGCAAAAGATTGAGTTTGGCGAACAAGACCTACACTTAGAAATCTTTAAGTTTCATCTCAGATTTGATGCCGGTGTCATAATATTTATTGGACGAATGAACTGTAAAGGATAAGCAATCTAAAGGAGTGAAATAAAAATGAATATCGTGTGTATTTCGAATTAAAAATCGAATTTTAACAAAATTTTGAAAAGTTTGAAATTTTTGTTTAAAACATAAATGTTTTACCGATAAACGGCAATGGAAAATTGCATTTTCTAGCGGTAGAAAAACCATAATTTGGATACACACTATAATAAAAAGAAATGTTTTTTGCATTGAATAGGAGGGACGGAAAAAGTTTGTGGGTTGTGAAACCAATTTTTTTCGTTATATACGCCCTATAAAACCCTAAAGTAATAGTCTAGAAACAACAGCCGAATTTTCTGAAATATTTGTATATTTTAACGTGAACTAAATTGCAGTATTTCAGTAGTACCTATTACATTTGATATTATTTTCTTTAAATATTCTACAAAACATTTTTAAAATCGAACTACAACAATTTTAGTAACAAATAGTAAAATCTTCATCATTGAACAAAACTTAGAGAATAGGTATACTTCAAAAAGTAAATTTGGGTCACACTAACAACAAAATATTAACACTTCCTTTGAAAAAAAAAACTTTAATTATTCCATTTCCATTGTTTTCTCTAGACTCACAGATTTCAAAGCACAGTATACTCACATCCCGGGTAAAACATTTTTTATTCACAACCAATTTAATTATATCTCGCAGAGCGTATAATTTTCCCATTTTTAGCAGCAGTAAGTTCGAAAGAAATTCATACACATAGTATATGTATATATGTTTAATTGTACTTTAAAGTACACAGAATTACAATTTTCTCGGTTCTTTTGTTTCACATATAGATAAAAAATGGATAAAGCTTTTTATTTATTTTATTATGGTAATGCTTACGCTAAATTATCCTATATTATTCAATAGGTTTAATTCATTATTTTGAATATTCAAAATTAATGCTTTTGCTAGCTAAGTGTTTAGATTAATATTAGATAAAGTTTAAAAATATAAATGACTTAATTCCAGACGTTGTCACTATTATACTAATATAATTGAGTTGATGGCAAAACATAATCAGGATTTATGTCAATATCAGTAAATAAATAAAATTCAAAAAATCCAAATTTATTTTATAATAATTCTATTTATATTCAAGGTAACAAGCATTTATGCACCTAACACATACCTGCCGCTGTCATAGATACTAGATCGTTACATTAAAGAGAAAGTCTTAAAGTATTTATTTTTTTTTTTTTTTTTCAAAACAAATAATAAAGATTTTCTTGCTACAATTTGTTTATTAAATTTTTTTCTTGTTGCGACAGATTATTTTATATCTAGAGCAGAAATTCAAGTGACAACAACAATTTTGTTTAATGCTTTTACTTTTTTTTTGTTATGGTCAAAAGAGACGAAGGAAATGGAAAACTTAATTAAACATTGGAAAATCGTTATTCGTATATGATGTCGATTTTATTAATAATATTTTTATGGCAGTTGGTTTATGGTCTGTCTAACCCGAAATAAAGTAACAAAATCTAACGATGGATGAACAAAATATGTACTCTTCAATGATGATAATATGTAGCTTGTACATTGAATTAATTTTATGTTGTGCGAATATGAAAGAGGTGGTATTTTGATCGCTTGGTTGTTGTAAAACTGAAAATGTTTTTTTTTTTTAATAGAAATGGATTTGATTTTAATGGGTTTTCGTATTTCTTGTAATGGCTCGAATTTGATTTAAAATTTCAATTTTATCTGGAAGATTTAACATTATGTATAAGTATGTAAAATATTTTATATTTAGATTGATTTTTGCTGGTGTGTTGTATCACAGCACGTAAATGATTTCATATATAATATTCTTCGTGTATACTTTGAACCATTCTAGGTAGGTGATACAATTATTTTTGTTTGGTACAGCTGCATGCTCTATCTGAAAATTAATTAAATTCGACAACATACCAATTTGATAAGGTTAAAGTTAAAAACCAATAATAAAAATAATATTATCATTTTTAGGTTTATTTATACATGTAGGCTATATGGGAGTGAAAAAAAAACGTTGTTTTGAATTATCGATTTAACCAAAATTTCCAAAGTTTCAAAGTATGTTGCTTTGGTATGAGTGGTAAAAAATGATCTCCCAAATGTGATGGAATTTGTTAAATTAATTACATATCAAAGTATTCTAAAAATAAGATTTCTCACACGAAAGTTATACTAAGTTATTTTCTGTTGACAAATCACATTAATGTGACGCCATCGGCAGGTATAACAGTATGCAGGCTGATTTTATAATTGTGTCAACTTAATTCAAATGTGGTCTATTCCATTTTTGAAATTTTTGAGATAAACGAAAAAAACATTTGATTCCCAATTTTTGTTTTGTAACCCCTTATCCTTTTATAAGGTATATGTTCCGGTATAACAAAAAGTAAACCAGTAATTATTCTTTTCAATATTTTATTTCTTCAGGTATGTAGATACCTTTCATTTTTGCAGTGATTTGAAATAAAATGAAAATAAATTAAAAAATCAAATAATTCAAAATATCAAAAATATTAACATATAACTAAAGAAATAATAATTGAAGCTTAAATTCTGATAGCTTCGTCTAATTCTATAGTATCACAGATAATATCACCATCAACTTTATTGATTTGTTGATCATTGTTGTCTATAATTTCCTTAGAAATTTTCCAAATTCCGAATTGATCTCCATTCGCTTCCATAATGCTCTTTTAGAAGCTTGTCAACATCTCGACATTTGGCTTCTTTTACTTGAATGTCATTAGGCAACACCAATGGTCTAATCGTAGCGAGATTCTCTCCCTTCTTAATGATATTTTTTGGAACACCAATATCCGCTTTAAAAAATGGTTGGTTTTACTATTCGTAGCGCTAACTAGCGGTTTATGGTCTGTGAAGGTAGAAAACTCACGACCTTCTAAGAAATGTCGGAAATGTTGTATACTTGAGTAGATTGCGAATAGCTCACGTTCACATGTTGAATATTTTTGTTCAGTCTCTGTTAACTTACGAGAAAAATACGCAAGAGGCTCACGAGTATTTCCGATTTCTTGTTCAAGTACGCCGCCGATCGCTTTTTAGGAAGCATCAGTAGTTAGTACAATTTGGGCATCAACATTTGCGAACGCCAATAATGATGCTTTGAATAATTCTGCTTTGAATAATTCTGCTTTAACTTGTTGAAACCTTGTGTCACAATTTTCAGGCCAATCAAAATTACTCTTTTTTTGGCGTCGACGTAATGCGTTTAGATGATCATGAATAGGTGCCAGCATTTCAGAAAGCTTAGGTATAAACCTGTGATAACAGTTTACCATACCAATAAAAAATTCAGTTGCACTTATCGACGTTGGCGCAGGAAAATGTCTAATTACTTATATTCTGGAGTGTGATCGACGAACACTATTTCTAGAAACTTCATGACTCAGAAAATCGAGCTTTCCAACACCGCAAACGCATTTACTTGGATTGATATTTACCGAGTATTCAGAAAGTGATTGAAATAATGATCTTAAATGGTTCATATGTTCGGCTTGACTTCGACTAGCAACAAGAATATCATTTACATACACATAAACAAAGCTGAAACCTTTCATCACCTCATTCGTAAACCTTTGAAATGTTTGAGCCGCGTTTCTCAAACCATATGCCATACGTACAAACTCGTACATCCCGAAAGGCGTGGTAATTGCAGTTTTATGTATATCTTGTAATATGGTGGAAAGCCCGAACCAAATCTATTTTTGAAAATACTGTACAACCTTTAAAATTTAGAGAAAAATCTTGAATGTGTAGGAGTGGCTATCGATCTGATTGCGTAATTATATTTAGGCGGCGATAATCGCCACACGGTCTCCAGTCTTCGGAATTTTTTTTTCGGCACTAAGTGTAATGGAGAATATCTTGGCGAACTGGATATACGGCATAAACATTGTTGAACCATATATTCAAATTCAGCTTTGGCTATTCTGAATTTATTTTGATCAAGACGACGCGGGCGACAAAAAGGTAGAATACCGTTAGAAATTATTTGGTGAGTTAGCGGCTCCTCAGTTAAAGAAGGATACTCGGCCAAAATCGAGCCGTATATTCCTTCAACGTTAAACATTTTCGGCGTTATTATATCCACAGATGTCGAATGAATTTCTTTGGTTTGAAATAAAGTATGATTATCTAACAATCTTTGGTTAGGTAGTTAAACAGAAATATTAAATTTAACCGCAATAGTTGAGCCATTTGCCGCTGTTAATTGAGAAATTGGTACGATAAACTCATTTTTAAATAGTGAAAACGGAAGAACTGAAACATCAACTCCCGTATTAATCAAATAACTTCATTTAGTTTTTCAACACTGGATTACTAATCTATAAGGCCTAACGTTTATTGAATCACCGTTAGGCTCTAATCGTTCCCCGAATTATTTGCGTTGTTTGAGCTAGAACTTCCAAACTCGCATTTTTCTTTGTAGCAACTTCTTGCGTTTTTATCAAACTTAAAATGATACCAACATAATAATTTTCCTTGTTTCATTAAAATTGAATGTGTACGACTACTACTTCAACACTTAAAACACTTAAAATATTTTATGTTTTATTTTTTCTATATTCCAAATTTTATCGGCCATTTTCTGAAGTTCTTCAATTGGTTTTTCTTCTACTGGAGCTAATATTGCACTTAGCTAGGTAGATTACGTAACCAAATTTTTTTCAGAAGCTCGTTATTAGCACATTCGGATGATCGCCCAAAATCGTTAATTCTTCGATAAAATTGTGATGTACTGTCATCACTCATTGTTTGACAGCTCATAAGCCTTTCAAGACGATCATATTCCGACAATGTGCGGCGCTTTATAATTTCATCTCGCAATGTGTAATATTTTTTGTTTGTTTTGAGCGGGATGGGAGGGGGAGGGGTTAATATGACATCAGATACTGTGCCTAAAACATCTTTGGGTAATGCAGATAAAACTCTGACAAATTTAGTATCATCACCAGTGATGGGAGTTCCCCTAGATGCTAAGTATGATTGGAAGACCTTAAACCAGACGTCAGGCATTGTGGTCCAAAATGACGGATATGTACTCTCAAAAGAAGCTGCAGCTGATGCTGAATCAGTTGATTTGGTTTTATCGTTATCATTTGTATTTGGCATTGTTCCAACAGTAACCAAAAATTATGCCCCAACTTTCGGAAAACTGTATTTAATTGAACTTGCGTCGAAAAATATTGTGTGGAGAAAAAAAATATATATAATGTATATTGAGGAAAATGATTGAGTATTGTATGTCCTTCGATTTCACTATGACACTTGTTATCTACCGCTATTAAAGAAACAATAATTAACTGTTTTCGCTTTTCTTTTCTTACTCGACGAAAACAATTTGATGTAACGAAATTAATAATACCAAACAATATAAGCAAAACAAAAATAAAATATATACATATCACCCGGTGTTCTCCTGCTAGGTATCTAAACTGAATGATGTAATGCTAACATAAAGCGTGATTTACACGTAGCGAGCAAAATTTTTGCTCGATGCCCAACAATTTTTGTTAAAAACTTAGAGCTATGCGCAATAGAAAAAAATGTCATGTGATAAAAAGAGAAAAGTATAAAACAAAAATGTCGGGCAAGCTATAATTTTTTTGGCGGTATAAAATCGAAGATGTAATATTTTTGACGAATATGGCGATAACTATACTTTATTTATCAAAATTACCACTTTTTCCCTAAAATAAAACTTTTCGAACGTAAATTTTAATTTTGAATTAAAATTTAAAAAAAAAAAAATTAAAATGCTATAAAAATTTCATAAATCGCCAGTTTGATTGTTTTGTTTCCATAAAATATACTCGGGTCGAGTATATTTTATAGTTCAATTTTTCCTGTTTATAGTAACAAATGTAAAAAATAAGAAAAAAACGCCTAACAAAATTTTGTTCGACATCGAGCAAAATTTTGTTTGTTAAAATTGTATCCCTCTCTGGCAAAAGAAAATCATGATATACTATCTTTTTATTTTTTGCTAGGCATCGAACAAAAATTTTGTTCGATACGTGTAAATCACGCTTAAGTATACAATTTATAATTAATATATATATTTAGCTATGAGGCTGTAGAACGCTTTGAAAAAATAAAACAATTTAACAATGAAAATAAAACAAAAGTTACTATATTGTTTGTGGCGTAGTGGTAACACATTGGAATAGAGCGGCAAAGGTCTTCGGATCGATCCTCATCTAATTTTATTTTTTTTTATTTTTTTTTTTTAGTATTCATGTAATGACCAAATATTTTACTTTAAATTAAACATTCCACTTTTTAGTTATTACAGTAATTACTAATTACACAAGAAAATACGTGGTCCGCGTTTATGATTAAACACTACAACAAATTATTTAAAAACTTTTATATTATGAGTTATAGTAAGCCATGAGAATTTCTCGGTAAAAAATTTTTTTTCTGTCATAAACTTCATAGCTTGCTATGTTTGAAACAATATAATAATGAAATTAAATAAATTTCCTTAGGTTGATATGGCTTAGTAGAAATGTTTTGGACTAGAGCGGCTAAAGTCCGGGGTTCGATTGTGGTCAAGGCATTTTAGTTTTGTTTTTTAATTTATATTTTTTTCACGTGATCACGTCTTACACCGCATGTTCAGAAAATTGACAAGAAATTTTGCCCTTGGTCGTGGGCGATTACTAATCAACTGTAAGCATTACTTTTAATTTAAATCTATGATTTCTTATGTTGGTCCTTAGGCTTCATGCCTCACACATAATATTATCGAATGATTTCGCGCGATTTAAATCCTTCAACAGCTGTAGTGAGAGAATGGCTCATCCGATCCGTACAATTCTGAAATCAATTTTTGCGTAAAGAGACAGTGGTGGTTAATTTATTTTAGATTAAAATAATGAATCTCAACATGTTATAAACGTTATCACGCAAAACACCTACGGCCGTGTTCATGACACAGCCCACCCCGACTTTTTTATTTTTTTTCTGTCTGTAAGGTTTTTTGTGTGATGTCCTAACGCTTGTAAAATCGTCCTTAAAAGCTCTTACTCTTTGGTTTAAGGTCTATTTAAAGTACAATAATCCTTAAAAGCGTTTAGTCTCGAGCTATTCCTACTTGGCTAGAAAATAACGGCTAAAGAAAACTAAAATGGCCAAATGGTTATTGTGGCAGCGGCCGCTTGATATCAACATTATACATAAATTGTATCCGTCCTCGGACGGGCTGTACCCCTAGTTTAACAATAATATGCCACGTAGATTTATAATGATTTGTATATGTAATATAAACAAACAATTTTTTTCAAAAATGCTTTTTTGTTAGTTTAGCTTACTTCGATTCCGTTTCAGGCTAAATTGCATACCCAAAATGTACGCTCCGCTTCATGATAAACCAATTTAAATAGGAATGATCAAGCCAAGGTATATAGAAATAATAGTATGATATTGCCAGAGCCCTCTGTATATATAAGAGCCCTAATGATGCCGCCATTTTTTAAACGTGCTTTCTATAAGAGGTGTAGATTTTGTGATGTTCCATGTAAGCCGGTGCAAAAAAGACTTTTTTAAATTTACATTTTTTGAATGAAAACTTATTATTTTCGGCAATTTTATTTCACCCATTTGTAGGTGAATAATCATATTTAGACATATATGAAAACAAAACTCGGAATCTATAAATTAATCCGTAAAATATAATTTAAATTTCCCTAATTTTATTCACAACTACATGCAAAACAACAAAAGCTTATTAAACGAGAAAAATAAACAACTCATATAATATTTAATATATTGGATATCTATTAGAATGACAAGGATGTCTATTGTTATTATTTATTGTATTTTTACACGTGTTTTTATTTTTATTTTATCGTATTGTCGCCTTTTTGTTTTCTATTTGTAGATCAGACAAAGATATCTATACCTTTTTTGTTTTATATTTTCGTGTTTGCTCGTTTTTACTTTAAAGTGTTCTTTGTCATTTTTAATGATTTTATATTGAAAAGACAAAGCCAATCTAAATATTTCTTTTATTTTTTTATTTACGAACTTTTACTTTTACGCTTTCTTTGTTTTTTTGTTAATTTTATATTGAAAAGACAAGGATGATGCTATTTGTTTACATTTTTTTTATATAAAGATTTAATGGTTTGTGTGTAGTTGTTGAAAATGGAAAGGTTTTCTTTTTTCAATTTATTTGAAAATGTAGACATATTTTCTTCTACGATTTTAAAACCATATCTACGAAACATATTAAACATGCAAATTAACAAAAATGTTATTACATTTAATTGAATTTTCATTAATAAACTTATAAATCAAAACTAACAATTTTACATTGGTTCTTATGGGAAACAGAAAAATGTTCACCTCATATAGAAAGCTTCTATTTCTACCTTACGGCTATGATATATGTAAGATGGCTATGATATTGCGCATGTAGCATGTTATCTCTTACTTATATTTTTACGTCACGTGCATGGTAGTTTTTTGTAGTTTTATTTTATTCGTATTGCATTGTTTAAAAAAAAACGGTAATAGAAAAGGTTTTATAAAAAATAAGTTGTTTTTTAGTAAAATTAATTTACAAATGGTTGTTTGTGCGGTATTTAATTGCAATAGTAACAATGACAAGAGATTAAAACGAAACGCTAAGTCGCGTGATAATGAAAATGTTCGATTCTTTCGATTTCCAAAAAACGTTTATTATTCTAAAATATGGATTCAAAAATATTGTAGACGAGATAAATTGAACATTAAAACATCTTACATTTGTTCGAAACATTTTACTAATGATCAATATAAAAGAAATCTGCAACACGCATTGTTGAATTACTCCCCAAAAAATCGCAATTTATGCTAGCGGGCCAAAAGCTTAACGTTTATTATTAAAAAGGAAATATCCTTTTCCTGCTCTCTCAACCTTAAAACATTGGGTCTCAAAAATTGATATAAACCCTGGGTATCTGAACGTTGTATTCAAGTTAATGGAAAATATTAATCTTTCTCCTCATCAAAAGGTCTGTGTCTTGATGGCGAATGAAATGAAAATTTCAAAATCTTATGAATATGACCAGAAATTAGATACATTACTTGCTCCGACTAATTATGTCCAAGTTACAATGGTACGAGGCCTGTTTCAAAAATTGAAAACAGCCGGTGTTTTACAATTGTGATACAAATCATACTGGAAACAATAATTTTGAAATTATATAAAATTAAATATGATGGTGTGGCCGTTGTAGCCGATTTAGGAGGGGGTAACTAAGGGCTTTGGAATCAGTACGGGATAGGCGAGAACAAGCCTTATTTTGTTAATCCTTGTGATACTAGTAATAGTAAGAAAATATGTATTTTGTGGCACCCCTCACATGATAAAGCTTTTAAAGAATCACTTGGATTCGGCAATTTGGCTCAAGAACAATTTATTGCCAAAACAACCACTTCTTGAGCTGTTCGAAAACCAATCTAAAAGCGATTTGAAAATCGCAAGCCGATTAACATTAACTCATTTGACAGTCAAGGGTGTACAAAGACAAAAAGTAAAATTTGCAACCCAAGCATTTTCGCACACTAATTCTTGTGCTCTAATCCGAATGGGTAGGTAGTTTGGCTATTATAAAATCTAAACACTGGTATGAACTGGCTTGTGCCGTTTCAAAAGGCATAATCAGAAGCATCAATGCATTAAAAATGCTATTCGTAGATCTAAAAGAGGCATATAAAATTACTTACGTTCTGACATACCGATTAACCCAGGATGCCCCGGAAATGTTTTTTGGTATTATGCGGGCTAGAGGAGGTCTCTACGACAATCCAACCACTTTACAATTCAAATATCGCCTTCTTAGTTATTTATTGGGACGAAATGAAGGTATTATTTCTCAATCTGCAAATGTAGAATGTGACAAAACTAATTTTGTTCAAATAGATTTTAATACGTGTTTAAGGCATCCTAGTGTTGATGAAATTGAATTAAATATTATGGGCGAGAGACCAGAATTTTCCGGGGATTTACTGACATCTAATTTACTCTCGATATCACAGCAGCGAAATATACTCAACTACAGGATTCAACGCAAGATATGACTGATCTGGAGTATGTATCTGGGTACATCATAAAGCGACTCCAAATCAAAATGCCGCCTATAATGGCCAGTCTTACTAAAATTGGGACAAGTCATAACATTACATGGGCAGATCAAGTGAGTGAAGGAAGTCTAAGAAAACCGACTATCCATTTCATCCAAACGCTCAAAAGGTTAGAGGACATATTTAATGAATTCAACTCTACATCTCTGAAAACTGGTAAAAATTACATACAAATACTATTATCAATCCCCGAGAAAATTGAATTAAACTTAGAAATAAAGAAATTGTATTTTCGATGTAAAATGTTTTTTAGAATAAGAATTTTAAATGCTGAGTTATTACAAAATATAAATTCAATCAACAGAAAATTAAATAAAACTATTAATTAAAATTTGAGAAAGGCATTTTATTTCCATATTTTATACGCATAATTGATTAATTGAATATAACATTTTTTATATTTTGAAACCAGCGATACACTATGTAAGTGGACATAACATAACCGTCAAACATAAATTTTACCATGCACGTGACGTATATGCGCAATGCGAACGAAAATAAAGCAAAGGAAAATCATACCATTATTTCTATATATCTTGTGATCAAGCGCATGTATTGCTATCTCTTTCATTAAAAAATTCTGTCATTTGGTGTTTTTTTTTCTTGATATACTTTTTTTATAAACACTAGTTCATAGCAAACAAAAACAAATCGAATTGTTTTGCGGTGATAGTTTTTGTGAAAATTTTCTAAAAACAATGAAGCCTTGCGATTTTATCGCACAGAATGACGGTATGCGCAAGAAAATACGAATTTGAAACAGCTGTCAATCATACCTTATTCAATTGGTTTATCATGGCTCCGCTGCGTCTACCTCCAGATTATTGACTCTGTTAAATTGAATTTAGTGTATAATAGTTGATTTTTACGGTAATAAAATTGACATCATTTATAAACCATATTCTTAGTTGTAGCACGCCGGAAAATATTGTAATTCTATTGATACATAATTCCATTCATTCCACTGATATTTCTGGATAGCTGGACAATATGCAATATCTGCCTTTCATTTTAAAATGTACATGTATTTTGATCAAAATGGCTGTTTAATAGTTGAAGTTTTAGTTTCGTTGGACATGTAAATGCAACAAAAATATGGTTGAAATTTTTAATTTTTAATTATTTAAAAATTAATAAAATAAATCAAATTTTGTAATATTATTTTGTTCGCTTTCTCTACACGTCGGGTTCACCAATTGTATGGTGTGTCCATTTATTTAATTTGACAAATAAAACAATTATTCTTTTAATTTTTATTATTGACTATTATTAATAAACACTTTTATTAAAATTATAAATTACATTTTTTATTTATAAATCAGTGTGAGAAAAACGAACGTGGCGAACTTCCTAAAAGTCAAAACAGGAATCGACTCTTTTATTTCTTATTATTATTACTTTACAATTCTCTATTATTTCACTACATCAGTCAAATTTAGGCACAACGTTAACAAATATATTTACCTTCTGTACATATATACATTTATGAATATTGTATGTATATTTACGAAAACTCTGGATAAAAGATGTCGCTACGCGAAACATAAGTTATATCAATTGATATGGCGAGTAAAAATAGAAATTCGTTTTTTTAAGTTTAAATTTTTAAATATGTACATTAAGTAAAATAAGAGTCAGTACCTACAAACTATTTAAAAATTGCAACGCGTCATATATTTTGATTGGTGTGCATTTAAAAAAACTGTTGAACAAGGCATCTCAGGCAATGATTTTATTTTGTACCAACAAGAAGTCGCTCGTCAGCTTATTCAGAAGGTTTCAGGAAACTGGTACCTTCAATCGAAGACCACAAACCAGCCGGCTTCGGTGTACATCAGAGAGGGACGATCGATTTATCGTCCTAACTTCACTGAGAAATCGCCATCTCACGAGCGTCGATGAGCAGCAGGAGCTAAGACAAGTTCGAGATGTAGCTGTTAGTCAATGGACAGTAAAAAGATGCTTAAAGGAAGCCAACCTCACTCGAAGACGGCCAGCTAGAGGCACAAAATTGACAACACGCCACCGCAAACAGCGACTCGAATTTGCTCGCGAACACATCAATTGGAACATCGAGCAATGGACGTCCGTTCTATTTACTGATGAGTGCAGAATATGTCTCCATGGTAGTGATATGAGAGACCGGGTCTACCGGCGTCCAGGAGAGCGATTTTTGCAGTGCTGTTTTGCTGAAACAGTCTCATACGGCGGCGGTTCGTGTATGGTGTGGGCTGTAGAGGTGGAAAACTATCGACAATTTCAACTATCGATAGTTTCGATAGTAACATAAAAAACAATCGATAGAAAACTATCGACACAAATTAAAAGACTATCGATATACTATCGATACTATCGGATAATAAATTTATAAACTTTATTCAATTACATATAGGTTGACTACAACCAGAAACTATAAAGTCAAGAGAGGTTATTATAATCGGAAAGTTTTCCAGTTTCCCACTTTGTTTTAAAAGCAGCCAATCGTTTTTATGTAAGAAAATCAGCATCTCAACATTTTTTGGCTTTCGGACCGTTTGGGATCGTTGATCAATAATAATTTGACTAGCATATAAAAGGAATGACAACAAGAAAAACGTAACTAAAGTTATATCACATAATAGCAAAACTCTCTTGTACGAATAAAATATCAATATCGACCTATCCAATTAAGACCATGAAAACGTCAGTTATCATAGTTTTAAGGGAATACGATTTTTGGACTCTACGATGTCGAATTCTTATTATGACAAAATCTTAAAGTATTATCTCTAAAATTGATAAGGTTATGACTGATTTTATATTCTTAAAATAATGAGTTTTTAACTAAAAATCCAGTTAAAAGAATTCAAAGCCACTTTATAATATACTTCAGTATAAATGATACAATTACCGTTACATAAACGATACAATTAAAGTGATCCGCTTATTCCTAGCAGCGAAAAGAACTAATTAAACCTTTATACTGCTCACCTGAAAAAACAGTATTTTTCACTTATCATATTCTTACTTGGATAGGTCGATATATCGATAGTATTTAAAAAGTATCGATTTTTTTCGATAGTCCGAAACTATCGATATATCGATAGTACTATCGATAGATTTCCACCACTAGTGGGCTGGCATATCGTTTGAGGGAAAAACAGATCTTGTTTTCGTACTTGGTGGAGGCCGTGAAGGAGGTCTGACCGCTGAACGATATATCGAGGGCATTCTCTTGGATCATGTAGTGCCCTATGCGGGGTATATAGGGGAAGATTTCATATTGATGCATGACAATGCCCGATGTCACACAGCTCGAACCACTCAACACTTCTTGGATGAGGTCGGACTCGAGACGATGAAGTGGCCAGCACTCACTCTATACATGAATCCAATTGAGCATTTATACCTTCTAACATCCGTGACCTGAAGATTGCGTTAGAGGAGGAGTGGGGTGCGATCCCCCAAGTATTTGTCAAAACCTTAATAAGGTCAATGGAGAACCGCATGCGAACCATTGTAGACGCAAGGGGGGGGGGGGCCATTCTTATTATTAACCAATAAAATTATTTTTGTTTTGCTTGAGTTTTTTGTTGTAATTTAATTTTAAACACCCCCAATATTTTTTGCTTAATCATCAATTTTGGTTGCGCTTTCATTCAAAATTCATTACAAAAAAAGTACTAAACCAATTTTTGATAAAAATAGTGTCATTTTAAAGCAAAATTATCAGGCTTTCAAATAAATAATGTCTTGAAAATCGGTTTGACCGTTCCAACAAAAATCGCCCTTATGTGAGCGCTTAAGGTTTTAGTCGATTCAGTTGCTCGGGAGTGTATTATGTACTTTTATTGTTTTTGTTTTTTACTCGAAAGTATTGCAAAGGAAATTTTTACGCATCTATAACTTAGCAATCCGACCACCTAAAGATCTAAGCCACCATATTTTTCTTATCTGATCAAGGTCTATAAGTCTGCCTTTGTTTCATGAAAATCGGATAAGTACTTTTCGACTTAATACTTGTTAAAAGACATCAATAGTGGGGATATATGGCATCTTTCTCGCTCTAGCGCTTCGCTTGACTTGAAATGCTTAAAAATCAACCACTTTGTTACGAATATCGAGCCAAAATGAATTTCTAACAGAAAAATTTTGACATAAAATAAATTTCGCGCCAAAAATTTGGAATAGGCGTGTTTTGATTTTTATCGACATGAATCGCAGTGGAATAGATTTTTGTTTGATTGTGTATTTGCAGCGGAATAGTTTTATTTTGTATGTATAGATTATATGCCATAGCTCATTTTTAAAAAAACTCGTATATTTTAGTCAATTTACTCAGGAACAGACAATTTTTGTTACGATTCTTTGGGTTTACATAACGGAACCGAAATCAATCAATAACTCAATTTTTTTAAAAAGTGGAATAGATCGTTTTTGTATCTAATCGTCACAATTGTTTTATAAAATTAAACCTTTCCAGATTAAGCTATTGACAAATCAAATCAGTATACAGGCCATCTCCAAAGGTTAATTTTATACAAAGTTTAACGATTCTTGGAAAGTAGGATATGGTTTGATTTCATCAGACAAAATACTCTAGAGGACAGAGGCTCGTTATAATTCACAAAAAAAAAATATTACAACAAAACAAAAATCGTTTGTGGTAAAGAAAATAAGGACTAAATTCCTAAAGAATTGAAAAAATAATATTTCTCTACAATCATGACTACATAAAAGACTTACCAAAACAAAAGACCGATGCGTTTAAGCTTAATGATACTACATTTTTTCATAATCAGTAATATACAACACAAGCAAGATTAATGAAATAACCAAGCCCAAGGATTCTGTTATTAATAATCATACGTACCATTCCGCGACCGACTTTGTAGTTTAATAACAGATTTTTTGTGACGAACTACATTAGTTTGTCATAAATGTTGCTGATATTAAATTCCACATACAGGTACAGAATACATATGTACGTTACTTGCTGGCTATGTAATGCGCAATGTAAACTAAATTAATTACGACTATATTGACCAAATCATTTAGGATTATTTCCGTTTCCGTTTAGAGTTTGGTTAACCCTTTATTTGGAAGGTGCAAATAAGTGAAACATAAATAATTTTTTTTAATATTAATAGATTTCAAAACCAAACTTACAAATAATTTATTTTATGTTTGCAATATTTAATATAAATTTAATTATAACATTTTGTTACTAACGTTCGTATCATTAAAATAAGAAATTTCAAATAATTCACGAAGCTTAAAATATGTTGGCACCAGCCTAACTTTATAGCCATCAAAATGATGATCTTAATCTTTAATCTATTCACGGAATATATCAAAAATTTTATGATTCCAAAATGTAAACCATCAGAGGTGAGGTCAGTTTGATTACTTTATTTTCCAGTAAAATAGTGCCTTAGTTACTGTACGGATTTTATTTCTTAATATTGCTCACTTAATTTAAATTGCTAGAAAAGTTTTGAGATTCCATTTGAACCATTTCTGCAACACGGAGGTTTTTAAAATATTTTTCTAAAGGTATGACTTTTCCACCTCAAAAACATTTCAGCAGTTTTCGGGATCTGTAATTGTTGTGCCAATGCGCGCTTTCATAAAAAATATGTTTTTTTTTAAATCACCTTACAGAATCAGCAGATCCTGATCCAAAATTATCCAAAATTTGCAATTGCGTGTCCCGATAGTGGTTATTAATTCCTCTATAGGTCGAATTCGGGGTCTGTAATTGTTGTTATTACGTGCTGTTAGATTACTTGATTATTTCAATACTTCTTCATTCTGTCCATACCTTATCGTCACGTTGCCTGTCTACAGGGGTCAATTTGATCCCAAATATCTTTCATCCATGTTATATGGATTAATTAAAACATTATTTTTATTTTTTATCCAAAAATATCCAATTTATTTAAAAATATTGAATATAGAATAAAACTGAAGGCATAAACGGAAATTTATTAATAAATTAAGTCAACATTTTTCAAAATGATGGTGACATGTGTTAGGCAGAGGCATCGGCAAATATTACTTCTTTATCGTCCGAATCAATTTCGTGACGATCGATGCATTCGGTACATAAACGTGCTTTGCACAACATGGTTTATCACATAAATAATTTTTGATCTTAGTATTGGCATCGGCAAATCAAGGGCAAAGATAACATCTTGGGCATTTCGAAATTGCTGATGTCGTTGTCTTTTCAGATGGTGCAATGCGTCCTACACCCAACATATTATAGCCTATTTGGTTAATAGAAATTTTTACATTTTTTTTTTAATGCTTGTTGATTCGACAAGCGCTCTAATAGATGTGCCTTAGCCAATTGCGTTGGTAAATTCTTTAGAAACAATTTTTTCTCTGATGCTTTCGATTACCATCGAAATGGTAAGGATTGGCACACTTGTACAAGTACAACGCTGCTACACCCGCGAGGTGCATAATATTAAAAAATAGAACCATCGGCCACCGTTTGGTTTTTCGCTTGCAGGTGTACGTTCTTTCCAGCTTGTCTAGAATATCAACCCCTCCTTTTGTTGCGTTGTAATTTAGGATGATATTGGGTCAAATTATTGTCAACGCAAAAGTATTTTGGTAAATCCGGTTTATTCTTGCGAATTGTGGCAATTATTGTCGTTTTTTTTGTAGTAATTGTTCTGCTAATAAGCAACTGATATTGATTTTTATTGATATACTAGCTGAGTTCTAACCGATCGACTTCCAGCCGGGCCTCACGATGTTCAATTGTTTCAGTAGCTCTAGAAGAAGACATCCTGCTTCGAACATTTTCAAGTCGTGTTTCACGCTGTTCAGTTGTTTCATCAGCTCTAGAAGAAGACATCCTGCTTCGAACGTTTGCAAGTCGTGTTTCGCGCTGCTTAGTTGTTTCATTAGATATAGAAGAAGACGTATTGCTTCGAACGTTTGCAAGTCGTGTTTCACACTGTTCAGTTGTTTCATTAGCTCTAGAAGAAGACGTACTGCTTCGATCATTTTCAAGTCGTGCTTCACGCTGTTCGCTTGATTCAGCCACTCTTGCGGCTCTAATCTTTTTCGACTTTGCAGTTACCTGCCCAATTGATCTTTTTTTCGGTGGCATTTTTAAGCAAAAATGAAACGTGTAGCTAATTAATCAGGAATGACGGGCATTCAAAACAGAAATTAGTATTAATTTATCAAAACGATTTTAATGTTCCCTCCGATACATTTCACCGCGAACTTTGTTTGAAAATGTCTTTACGGAATTTTTTTTAAGCAAAATCAAATGTTATCTACAATCAAACAGGAATCATAGATTAACACGTTTATAAACTTAAAACTTAAATCTAATAAGAATGTATATTCACTTGAAATAATATTTAATACCTGGAAAATAATCACCAATAATTATTTTATTGCAATATAGCTAACTAATCGAGAACAACGGCATCCGAAACACAAATTAATATTAAATTATTCAAAACGATTAAAACTACGTCCACTTCGATACGTTTTACCGCGAACTGTGGACTTGTGGTTGAAAATGACATTTCGAAAAACAAAAGATGATTTTTTAAACTAAAGCAATTTTACACGTACAATAATTTGAATCCAAGGATGTTTCTTGTAGAAGATGCTATTTTCAAATATAAAACGCTAGTACTTTTCAAAGTAAATCAGTTTATACGTACAATATTTTTTAGTAGGGTAAAGTGGGGTACAATCATCAGTGGGGTACATTCGTCAACAACGTTTTAAAAGGGTTAATTTTGTTCAAATTTATTTACAAAAATTGTGAATTACCTATTTTGTAATGTCTACATCCTACTGAAGTTTGGTAGTCATTCGTAGACATTTGAATGGTAGCACGTGTTTTCTCTTTTTTACCAATATTTTTCCAATATTTCGACCGTAGGTAGTAGGTAAGTGTTTTTGGCTAGTTATTCATAAGTGATTCACTATTTGGTTTGTGATACTTGTTTGTCATACATTTGTACTGTAGATCGTAAAACTGAAAATAACGGTAAATCATTTTATACATTTTTTTTTTATAAAATTGTTTTTTAACCTACAAACGGAGATTATTACCAATCGAAATACACTGGAAAGCAAACGTTTTCGAAATCGCAAGAAGATGATTTTGCTACGTATATGCAAAAGTGTGCCAAACTGCAGTATGGATTAACATATGATTCCGCCAGGCAATTTCCCTATAGTTGTGCGAAAATAAATAATATTATATATCCACCAGCATGGGATACTAAAAATAAAGCTGGTGTAGATTGGCTCTATGGTTTTTTAAAGCAAAATCCATCTCTTGTATTAAGGAAACCGGAAAAAAACCAGCTTATCTAGGTTAACTGGATTTAATAAGATGTCGGTTAACGAATTTTTTGAAAATTTAAAGGCAGTGCAGAAAAAATATTCATTTGCTCCACAAAATATTTATAATTTAGATTAAACAGGAATCACGACGGTTTTAGATCCACCAAAGGTACGAATATATAATTTTGTTGTTGATAGGAGTAACAATTCTCTAAACATTCCTATATAATTATTAGGTTATTGCACAAAAAGGACAGCGTAGCGTTTCACAGGCAGTTTCAGTAGAACGCGGATCTTTAGTCACCATTGTCGGAATAATAAATGCTGCTGGTAACCATATTGCCCCTGTGTATATATTTCCTAGAGTCAGATATACGCAACTGTTTATGGTTGGTGGAATTGTGGGATAAGTTGCCTTTAACTCAAAAAATGGATGGATAACGGCCGAAATATTTATAAGCATATTGATGCTCATCAAAAATCACACCAACTGTTCCGTTGAAAAGCCAATATTATTACTCATGGATAATCATAGCTCACACTGCTCTTTAGAATCAATTTTGTTTGGTCGAGATAACGGCATAGTTATGTTGTCATTTCCACCGCACACATCTCACAAGCTCCAACCATTGGATGTATCAGTTTATGGTTCATTCAAAAAATATTGCAGAACTTTTTTTAATGACTTTCTGAGCAATAATCCTAATAAAGCAATTAACATAATGTATACGATATTGCGCTTCTTACAAAAAATCCGTTTCTTAAAGCATTTTCTCCGGAAAACATAATAAAAAGGTTAAATAGTACAGGCATTTTTCCTATTAACACGATGGTATTTAATGATGAAGATTTTATAGTTAACGAAAATTTAAATGAAGGGGAGCCGGCTACTTTAGTTGAAGTTTTGCCCGAAATCGAGGTATTATGTTGGAGGGCTTGTCTAAAAATCACAATACAAAGGAAATTGAAAATCCTATCCAAAATAATAACCAGAACAATAAAACAATTCAATTATTGACTCCAGAACAAATACGCCCTATTGCGCGTATTTTTAAGAAAAGAAATTTGACAAAGAAATGTGGAAAATCTACACATCTACGCCAGAAAAACAAAGATTGGAAGGAAGCGAAAAGGAAAAATATATAAAGTAAATGCAACGAATTCGAAAAATCGTGTCGGAACCGTAAATAAGAAAATTGGTAAAAAACAATGTGTTAAAATAGTTGTGACATTTTCTTCCTCTGAAGAAGAACCAGATATACCATATGAGGAATCGGGGCAATCCTTATCCTTATCTACAGACGAAGAGAGCTCGAATGAAGAAAGAGAAATGCTTCTGATTGATTCAGAGGGAGACTATGTGCTCGTTAGATTTACTGTTAAATCGAAGCATATATTTTACGCTGTTCATATTATTGAAGCTGAAAAAAACGAAAGCTATGTTGTAAAATTTTTGAAAAAGCAATGCTTCGACAGTTATTTTTATGAGCCTGACCACGAAGACATATCTTATATTGTTTGAAGTGACATTGTAATGAAGTTTCCAATTCCAGAGCATCCAGCAGGCACATCACGTTCTGCCACAAAATTCAATTTTGAAATTGACTCGACGAAATACAATTTACGATAGTTTTATTTTAATTTGATATGTTTGTTATTTTTGTTATGTTATTTTTGTTAAAAAAAGGCATTATACCTATGAGTCTGATAGTGAATTTCGAGACCTCTATATACATACATATATAAATATTAAATAAAGCGTCTTATTTCTGTATGCTTATAATTAATTGCTTTTTATTAAACAACATTACAACTACTGAATTAAAAATAGTTAAACTCCTTTTGAAAAACGAATTTCTTTAACATTTATACATTCTGTAGAGTATTTAAAACTAAGCGACTAATGTACCCTGCGAATGATGAAAGTACCCCAACACTGGGGTACATTCATCTTATTGAAGCCTTCAAGAAAAATTTAAAAATAGAGACTTTACTTTCAAGAGGGAAACTATTAATAAATTATAAGTGTTCCTAAAAGATAGCATCATCAGCTACCATATAAAACCATTCAAAGATGTTCAAATTTTTTTTTTTTACAAAGGTAAGAAAAAACAGTGACGAATGTACCACACTTTACCCTACCTTTCCCAGAATTGATTTTATGAAACAATCATTGATTATTTAAGTAATAAACTAAATAAAGTAATAAGCTATTGGCGTTTAGTATGAAACTACTATTTTCATTAAAAGCCGCCGGTTGCAATAGTGGATTAAAATAGAATGTTAATTATTTCTGAAGTTATGTGGAAATTAGAACTCGCTGACTATGGTACATTTCAAAACAGGGTATAATAAATAGGATATCACTAAACAGTACATGTCAAACCAGTAAAAATGGATTATTAGTATGGATAATATAAGTGTTCAGAGATTTGTCTTCCGTTAAAGTGACGAAAGAATGTCTTAAATTTAAATTAATAAAGTTAATTTGAATAATCAAATCAATTATAGTAGAGGTATGATTTGTGTATAACAATCGCACGCTAGATATCCTTTTTGATGTATAAATTTGCGGCTAAGGCGCTATTTCGGAACATTTAAATAATTGTATCTATACATGTAAAAAAGAATTCTTTATCCAGGGCAGACTTCCGGATTGGAGCATGTCACTAATTTCATATAACCCCTTTCCTAGTCATTCCCGTCAAAAAAATCTGAAAAAAATTGAAATTTGAGAAAAAATTTGTACCACAGCCCCTAGACCTCGGGGTCCAGCCCCTTCAAAAGTATCGTGGGCTTGGTCCTGAACATGCAACATATACATGGTAAAAATTTCATGGCGATGGGTAAAGCGGCTAAGGCGTTATTTCAGAACAATCAAATAATTGTATCTTTACATGTAAAAATGAATTTTTGATCCAGGGGCAGACCCCCGAATTCGAACATGTCTCTTATTTCATATAACCCCTTCCAAAAAACATTCTCGTAAAAAAATTTAAATTTTTGAAAAAATTTGTACCATGGCCCCTAGACCCCGGGGTCCAGCCCCTTTCACAATATGGTAAGATTGGTCCTGAACATGCAACATTTGCATGGTAAACATTTCATGGCGATCGGTTGAGCGACTGGGAAGTAATTTTGAAATAATCAAATATTTGTATCTATACATATAAAAATTAATTTTTGATCCAGGGCTGGGCCCCTCGGATTCGAACATGTCAGTAATTTCATATAACCAGCCCCATAAACTCATTTTCGTTGAAAAATTTAAAGAAAATTTAAATTTTCAAAAAAAATTGTACCGCAGCCCCTAGACTCCGGGGTCCAGTCCCTTCCATAATATCGTAAGGTTGGTTCTGGATATGCAACTTGTACATGGTAAAAATTTCATGGCGATCGGTTGAGCGGCTGAGACGCCCATTCGGAACAAACAAACAGGAATTCATTTTTATATATATACTAGCTGAGTTACCCGGCGTTGCACGGGAGGTATATAATTCAAATACCTTGATTGTTATGCAAGAATTCTCTCTTTACATCGCTGTAGTTGCAATCACATATGAAAAGAAAATTATAAGTAGCTGTATTCAGTAACGGGTGCCTCCGTCAATGCATCCAGGCGAAATTTTGTAATGATATTATTGAACGTGGTTTGATTGTTGTGCTCTAATCATAATACGATACGCATAAAAATTCATGCAGGAAACCCTTTTCGTCATTGCAGCACTTGTTGTTGGGTTAGTTTGCATCACGTTGAAATGATACCCATCTTCTCCTTGCCAAAACAGTATTGGATACTGAAGAGCATCATATGATCTGTGTGTTTCAGTAACACGCTGTAGGCTTTCATTTTGTCTATGGATAATAATATCACGTCGGTTGAAATCCGTTCCGACCATAACAATAGCAACTTCGTTGATTGTTGGAGCATTGAATCGTCTTTCATGTTGACCAGACGGTGTTTTGTCTGCTCGAATAACTACTCTGTGGTCATCTGATAACAATCGCACGCTAGATATCCTTTTTGGTGTATAAATTTGCGGCTAAGGCGCTATTTCGGAACATTTAAATAATTGTATCTATACATGTAAAAATGAATTCTTGATCCAGGGCAGACTTCCGGATTGGAGCATGTCACTAATTTCATATAACCACTTTCCTAAAGTCATCCCCGTCAAAAAATCCTAAAAAAATTAAAATTTGAGAAACAATTTGTACCACAGCCCCTAGACCCCGGGGTCCAGCCCCTTCAAAAGTATCGTGGGCTTGGTCCTGAACATGCAACATATACATGGTAAAAATTTCATGGCGATCGGTAAAGCGGCTAAGACGTTATTTCAGAACAATCAAATAATTGTATCTTTACATGTAAAAATGAATTTTTCATCCAGGGGCGGACCCCTCGAATTCGAACATGTCTCTTATTTCATATAACCCCTTTCCAAAACTCATTCTCGTAAAAAAATTAAAATTTTCGAAAAAATTTGTACCATGGCCCCTAGACCCCGGGGTCCAGCCCCTTTCACAATATCGTAAGATTGGTCCTGAACATGCAACATTTGCATGGTAAACATTTCATGGCGATCGGTTGAGCGACTGAGAAGTAATTTTGAAATAATCAAATATTTGTATCTTTACATGTAAAAATTAATTTTTGATCCAGGGCTGGGCCCCTCGGATTCGAACTTGTCAGTAATTTCATATAACCAGCCCCATAAACTCATTTTCGTGGAAAAATTTAAAGAAAATTAAAATTTTCGAAAAAATTTGTACCATGGCCCCTAGACCCCGGGGTCCAGCCCCTTTCACAATATCGTAAGATTGGTCCTGAACATACAACATTTGCATGGTAAACATTTCATGGCGATCGGTTGAGCGACTGAGAAGTAATTTTGAAATAATCAAATATTAAAATTAATTTTTGCTCCAGGGCTGGGCCCCTCGGATTCCAACATGTCATTAATTTCATATAACCAGCCCCATAAACTCATTTTCGTGGAAAAATTTAAAGAAAATTAAAATTTTCGAAAAAATTTGTACCGCAGCCCCTAGACCCCGGGGTCCAGCCCCTTTCAAAATATCGTAAGGTTGGTTCTGGATATGCAACTTGTACGTGGTAAAAATTTCATGGTGATCGGTTGAGCGGCTGAGACGCCCATTCGGAACAAACAAACAGGAATTCATTTTTATATATATAGATAGATAGATAGCGCAGATATTCAATGAACTAAGTTGAACCCATAATCGCTCGAACGGGGCTCATTAGGTTGCTTACCCACATATATTTCACCATTCAAAGGTACGCATTTTTGGAATCGCACAGCCAAAATATTTCAATGCCATATTTACCATGCTTTGAAGGTATGTATTGCCTAAAGAAACCCCTGCCACGTGTTGGAACAAGATTCGTCAATAGTTAAGTACCCTGATGGTTTATAGGGTTGTTTTAAATTGGCCAAAAACATATTCCAGGTAACTCAGGATGGAGTTAATTTGTCCTATTTCAACCGTTCGATCTTTGTATTTGTTTTGATAATTGTAAAATCGAATAAATCATCATAGTTGCTGCACTCTCTTTAGGGACATGGACGATTGTCCAAGCAATTTAACTCATCCAAACGTTCGTCCCAGTTCTTATGAACCCCAGCGTATATCAAAATTCCAATTAATGCATATACCTCTACAGAAGTCGTATCGTACCATATTGTATACGACGTGCTTTTAGCGACTGGCTATGCATATTGTTGAATTGTCGGGCCTTTCGATTTGTTTCCGCCACTATAACATTTATAAGAGTTGACTTGTTATGTCTTGTGCTGTTCGTCCAGTTAGGCCTTCACGTTCTCTCGTGATTCGAATATCGCGTATTTTTTAACTTCTGTGGGATTTGAACTCCATTTACGTTTGAATTTTTTATTTTGAGAATAATACCAAGTGCTAGGTAATTCATTATTTTCAATGGATTCTTCAATATATTCTTCATCTACTGAATTATTGCGAATTTCGTCTATCTGCTCTACTTTTACATCCCTATCGTGATTATAAAAAGTGACATAAAAATTGTCATCAGTTCCTCCTCTGATATATCTGGTGTTGAGACATCTTCGAACAAGTTTCGCAGTTCCTGACTACTTTGCCATTTTCGTGCCATACGTATCAATATGTAAATTATTAGAATTTGGTTACTAAATCACAAAAATCAAAATTTTACAAAAAGATTCACTTTTTTCCACAACCCGACGATTACGTCGAAGTAAATAAAACTTACGGTAAAATGTATCGAACGTGTGTTACATCGAAAAGTATATATGTAAGTAAAAAATAATTAATTTACATTGGCTGTTATCGACTTGCACAATCATATAGGACGGAAATAAAAATTGTTTTTGTATGCAAAATACCTGAATAAAATTTGGGGTCAACCTGGCCCCAATAGACCAAAATGCGTTTAGTTTCCTTCCTTTTCCTTATATCGTAACTGTATTACATAAACAAATAATTTCAATATATTCTTTTTATATTGTTTGTACAAAATATTACTTGAGGATATCTCTGTCGGTCGAACGATTTTAATTGCAAAATATGTGATTTTTCCAATTTTAAAAGTGACTGGGATCAATTTGACCCAAAAGGACAGATAGAAGGTTTTAACTTCAAATTTTTAAAAATCACCTAGCAGCGGAGTTTAGCTAATTCTTAACCAAAAAAAATGGGGTGTGGCTGTGTCGTAGATACAGCCGTGTGTTTTTTACATGATGACGTGTACGTCAAGAGTATTTTCTTTGAGCTACTGTATGTATTTATATGCTATAATTTTAGAATCTCATTTCCATCGTACATGATGAATTTAATCAAAATCGGATAAGAAATATCCAAGTTCCTTACTAATTGGCCATATTCCAGAACTTTACTAAAAATAATTTTAGAATCCCATTTCCAGCATACATGCCGCATTTCATCAAAATCGGATAAGAAATGGCCAAGTTCCTTACTAATTGGAGAAACCTATTTACTAATTTTAGTTTGGTAAGTTCACTAGGTCAAGTGGCCTCGTTCTTTGGAGTCTTCTTTCAACGACAGGGTTATCTATCATATGGCGAATATAGGGGTTTCCATGTTCCTGGAGCCTTATTTCGTGTTTTGCGGCATGCATTTTTATTTCCTCTTTGATGTATTCCATCCGTAGGTCCCTGTGAAGGTCTTCATTTCTTGCGTACCACGGAGCATTGACGATGCTACGAAGAACCTTGTTTTGAAACGTCTGTATCATTTTGGCGTTTGTTTGCTTGGTACATCCCCAGAGTTGTATACCGTAGGTCCATATCGGCTTCAAAATTTGCCGATATAGCAGCAGCTTATTGTGAATTGTAAGCTCAGAGCCTCTACCTATGAGCCAATACATTTTTCTGAACTTTATGTTAAGTTCTTCTTTTTTCTTTTTGACATGCTCTCTCCACTTAAGCTTGGCATCGAGGGTCATGCCAAGGTATTTAGTTGTATTTGCATATGGCACGAGTCGCGAGTTAATTTCTATAGGTAGGTGGTAAGCCTTTTGATAAGTAAAGTTAATATGCGTGGATTTTGTCTCATTAAGTTTGATTCGCCAACGCTTTGTCCAGTTACAAACCGCATTGGTCATCCTCTGGAGTTTGCTCGTTGCATCAGCGACATTATTTTCAACTGCCATAATTGCTGTGTCATCTGCAAAGGTGGCTATGGTTCCTTCATTTGTGGTTGGTATGTCCCTTGTATATAGTAAATACAGAATTGGTCCTAAGACACTCCCCTGCGGGACACCGGCAGAGATTTTCTTTAGCTCAGAGTATTCATCCTCATATTTCACTCGAAAGTGTCTATTGGATAAATAAGATCTTAGTATGGCATAGAATTGTCTCGGTAGATCTCTATGCAGCTTGTATTCCAGACCACTGTGCCAGACTTTATCGAATGCTTGTGCGACATCCAGGAATATGCTTGAGCATACTTTTTTACGTTCTAACGTTCTTTCAATTATGTTGGTGATTCTATGGACCTGTTCAATTGTAGAATGCTTTTCTCTGAATCCAAATTGATGTGGAGGAATTAGTTGTCGGGCCTCAATTATTGGTTTAAGTCTATTTAGTAATAATTTTTCAAAGAGTTTTGACATAATTGGCAGCAGAGAAATTGGCCTGTATGATTTTTTATCGTTAGGTGGTTTATCAGGTTTTGGTATCATGATTACTTCTGCTACTTTCCATTGATTCGGAACATATTTTAACCGAAAGCTCGCATTGATTATGTGTAGTAGCTTACGAAATCCTTTGTTAGGTAGAGCTTTGATAATTTGGCAAGTAATCAAATCATACCCTGGGGCTTTTTTAACATTCATGTTACTTTTCACTTCTTCTTTTAATTCTTTGAGAGTTACTGGCCGTCATAATAATTGGTCATATTGCTGAACTTCTTTTTTAATTTTCTGTCGTTTCTTATGGATGAGTATTACAAAAAAATTGTGATACTTCCCACCTCCACTCCAACCGATGCGTTCCCCCTCCACTCCAACCGATGCGTCACAGTCCTCACTCAACGTAACGAATTCTTTGATCCTTTAGCTATCTAGTGGTGTATGGTGTAATTAAATTTTGGATGTATAGGTGATAGATATGTAACTGCAGCATCAAACCGTACACGCATATTTTGTTATAATCAGTTTTTTGAATTGCCCCCCCCCCCCCACCCCCTCCCATATAAAAATTAAGACGTATTCACGTCTAAAGCGAAAATCTGCAATTTAGCACCAATTGCAGCTTTTAATACCTCTAAAGATCGGTTTCGGGACCTGGAATTGTTATACCAACGCGAACTTACAAAGCATTCACAATGAAAAATTGTTTACTTTTGACTTACAGGTTTGTATGAATTTCTAACATGACGAGCAAAAACTTTTGTTCGTCAAGTTGGAAATTCATATAAACCTGTAAGTATAAAGTAAAAAGTTTTTTCATTGTGAATGCTGAGTTAGATTGCTTGATTATTTCCATACATTTGATAGAAACTTCGATTTTTTGGCAAATCACCTCACTAAAAATTAACAAATTCTAAACCAAAAGAAATCAAAAATCTGCAATTAAGCATCGATTGCGGTTTTTACTGCCTCTAAATATAGGTCTCAGACCCTGTAATCGTCGTGCCAATGTGCACTAAGGTTGGTTGATTATTTCCATGCTTTTGATAGAAAATTGGATTTATTTTTTAAAATCACTCAGCAAATTCTGAGCCAAAATATATCGAAAATCTGCTATTGTGCTAAACCTAAAACCTAAAAATATAGATTACAGGACCTGTAATTGTTATGCCAACGCTCGCTTATATTGCTTGATTTTTTCCAACCATTTGACAGAAAAATCGATTTGATTTAAACTCACTTACTACATAGGGCGGATTCTTCTCTTCGGATACTATAATTGTCGTGTCAACTCGCGTTTCGATTGCTTGATTATTTTCATAATTTTCATAGAAACTTCGATTTTTTTTTTAAATCACCTTACTATAGGTAAACCAGCAAATTCTTAGCCAAAAATATCTTAAATTTGCAATTGTGGTTCTTGGTACTTCTAACAATTGGTTTCGGGTCCTGTAATTGTTGTGCCGAAGCCACTTAGAATGTTTGATTACATACATACATTTCGACAATTCGATTTTTTTAATGTCAGCTGACTAAATCATCAATCTCTCAACCAACTTAGAATCATTATTTTTTTCTTAAATAATTGGAAATTGATTCCACTCTCTAGTTATTGCATGTTGCTGGATACAGTTGGAAGCATTTTTTGTACAAAATAAATTAAAAATAATGTTTTTTTGTATCTTTTTCAGAATATATCAAACCGATGATGTTACACCAAAGATAACCATCACCAACAAAATCTTACATTTAAATTAACAGAGGGCAAAAATTTATTAAAAATTCATCAAATTAAAATTAAAAAATTAAAACCAATATGGCGCTTAGTAAAATAGTGATACACCTAATTAGTTGCCTAATTTTACTGTCCACAGTACATTGTGACACGACAAACAGTAGTAGTCAAACGAATAGTAGCGACAGCCTAAGTACGGCAATAACACAAAAATTAGACACACTGCAAACAGTGCTGTTCGAGTATATGCTGGATAAATTGGAACAAAAAAACTCATTCGAATTATTTTCGGGTATCAACATTGATACGACCCGTGATGATAACAATGATGATGGATTAAATGAAATTATTAGCAGGAATATGACAAAATCGGATATCAGAGCTACAACAAAAATTATTGATCGTATTGAAAAATTTGCTGAAAATCATGTTATCAATGTTAATGTGCCGAGAGCAATGGAAACTGGTCGGTTCTTTTTATTTAAGGGTACGTACATTTATTATTGAATTTATGAAAATCGGAAAATAATATTTTTTTTTTTGGTTTTCTTGCAGGATTGAAAAAATTGTTGTGGCCTCTTTTTATCGGTGTACAAATCGCTAAAACTATATTGCTGGCACTGTTTTTACCTAGCATTTTGGGATCTGTTGGAAAAATTTTAGGAAAAGGTAAATAAAAAATATTTTTTTTAGGGACTCCTTCACTTGATATAGAGGGTGTCAATGGGGTATACATCCAGAATTAATTTTGAGAATATAACCAGCTGTTCTTTCTTTAAAGAGCTTTAGGCAGATAATGGCTAACATGAACGATTTTCCGCACAATTAATTCCAAATGTGAAGAGGAAGGGGTCTTATAACAATAGAACCGCATTATACAAGAAGAATCTTCTTATAATTAAAGAGCTCTCGAATAATATCGGCCCGGATGACAGAACGTTATAAAAATCATGCCAAAAAAATTAGTAAACTTATTTGGGGTGTCCATAATTATTTTCCTCCAAGTTTTGAGTCGAAGGGCCGAAAAAGCAAACAAAAAAAATGTCATTCCGTCTGTCTGGAAATCAGAATATTTGTTCCCACGATATCTTGAGAACAAACCGTCAGATTTCAAATTTTGAAACCTTTTGTAATCTGTACGTCAAGAAGGTCATGCTAAACGAATTGACCTAAAACTGAGTATAACAGGTAATATTTTTGCTACATGGTTTACTATCCACATTGATTAATTTGTTATAACGGTTTTAAGATTGAGTTAGGCGTTGAGTTTGGAGTTGACTTGAGGGTTAAGAGTGAGGCTGATTTTCGGGTTGAGTTGAGGCTTGCCTCAAATACAGCACATACAAAAAAAAATTTTTAGGAGCAAACAAAAAAAAAATCACGATAAACTGCATACAAATCTAGTGATTTTTGCTGTGGGTTTAAGCAGGAACTCCTCAGAAAAATTGACAGCCGAAGTTAGCAACGGTTAATAATAAGAATAATAAGTTGGACATAATATCACCAACGGCCATCAACCTAACATCAAATATTCAAATACTAATAAATATGCAAAAGTTAAGAAAAACGAAAGAAATTCGTTCATGATTCTCTGGATATGAGAATATAATTATAAGACGCATCAAATTGTTTGGCGAATTTTGAAAAGCTTGATGGGCGATTAACTAAAGCAGCTTTGATATATGCGGAAAAAAATCCAGTCTTCCATATACCCATCTTTTAAAAGAACCATCAAATTTGTGAATAATTACTCCGTGATATTCGACACGATGCGTGCAGCTAAATAATATACCGTGCACCTGATTGATGCTTCTACATGAAAAAAAAAAAATAAATTTGAAAACCAATTAAACTTGAAACTTAATAATTTATGTTAAACCATAAAATCTGGTAGTTTAGTTTGGGAACAAATAATAAAACTTTCAAAAAATAGAAAACAAAAATGCTCAACTTTTAAATATTTTTCCCAGAGATTTATTTACATAAATATTGGAATATGAACATTTCACAATACAAAACATCAACAGATATACAACTACCAGAATTTTTCATTTGAAAAGTTTTTTATCTGGATTATCTTAAAAACTTTAAAATATTTGTAATAAGTTGTTATTCGCTAGAGTGCACTTGGCAGAAATAATCTTTAATCAGTAGCAAAAAAAAAACTGTGTCTAACAATTTTGCACTTGAAAAGCAATCATATTCATCTGCTGTTGTATAAAATTGACTTAATGCAATTTTTTTGAATGCCATTATGCACAAACAACTCGATTTTAATTAAATTAAACGAAGAGATCTGACAACAGAACCATCATGGGATTGAATACATATTACATATTAAAAAATTTGTAAACCAAGCGCTGTTTTGTGCAGATTGTGATTTTTTGTGGGTGGATTTGTTCATATTCCAGCTGCAATAACATTATTATCGCTTTGAATAAAACATAACATGCAAAGTATTTAAATTTTCTTCGCTGCTTTGATTATAAAACGTTATATAAAGATAAGTCAAAATATGCGGTTATTTTTTGCTTATCGAAATGCAATAAAACAACAACAAGCCATCTAGCAATTTCTACGGTTATATTCTTCTTCGATTCATCGTAATTTTATTAGGTTATAACCTTTCGCTCTGCGAAAGTCAGTAGTAGCATCAAATATAACAAAGAAACCTTGCCCTTTTGAAAAGAGTTTCGGCACTCAGTTATTCGATATCACAGCACATCGCCTAAATATATAAAAAAAATTCAGTTGTTAAATGTTTGCACGCCAGCAATTATGTACCGAAATTAGTTTCACTAAATTATTATTTTCGGCATTGAATTTATAAGTTCGGAGAAAAAATCGTTATCAGTTCCTCCCATTTCTGAAAAATTTGGCATCATCGCCCTCGATCACCAACATCTGAAAGAGTTTTTGAATATTCTGTGCTATAATAATTCGCCAATACCACCCACACTAATCCATCCAAACTGATTACATAACTTTTTTTTAAATGGTTTGATCAAACCTATTATTTTTGAATTTGTATGAATCAACCGGAGTCGAGATCCGACTAAAACATTTTTTCGTTGGATTGAATAAAGCAACCCATTAAATAAAAATTTATTGTTGTCGTATTTCGTCGAATAAGCCAAGCACTGGCAACTAGCTTTAATACTTATAGTGAACAAATTTCCAATTTTTTAGTTAAAATTATTCAAAAAATTAAAAATCAAACAGTAAAATTTTACTAAACACAACGAAAATTTAAATTTGCGGTTGTGCTTTATTTAAGCTTTACAAATATAATTAATAATCTTTGAAGATATTTTTTCCAGATTATTGAGGTCCTTTCAGTCTTACTTAAAAATTATACAAAGTGACATCAATAGAAAGCTTTCCGAAAGCTCAACAACAAAAAATGCATTATTATTTGACACTAAAATTACTCAACCATGACTCCAATTTTTCTAAAAAAAATTTAAGTTTCATAAAATTATATTTAAATACAACTTTATTAAAAGCTTTTCCGATAAAGCTCTCTATTAAAATTTATTATCACACTGGAAATATAGAAAAAAAAAAATTTGTTGTAAATTTCAAATTTTATAGGTTAAAAAATTAAAATTTTTGGATGAAAATGTAAAAGCTCTAAGCTTTTAAGAATTTTTTTATTATTTGATAATTTATTTGTGATTAAGAAATTGATTAATTTGAGCTTTCAAGGAATACTTAAAATAACGCGTTTTATCAGAACTATCTTGATTTAACTAGAGCTCTTAAGATAAAGCTCTTTAATAAAAATTATTAGTTCATTCGAAATTTATAAAAACAACAAATTGATAGTAATTTTTAAATTTTAAAGAGAGTTAAGAAATTAAGAATTTGGGATGAAAACGTGAACAATAAGAATAAAGATTAAATCTTATTATATTAAAAACTTTCATAGTAAGTCGCAAAAGTTTACTACAAATTATTTGTGAACCCTGTCACAATTAAAAAAATAACGCCTTTTATTTTTACTAAAAATATATCGCCGACATATCATATCGAATATGTCAAGAATTGGCAACATCTGGCAACTTAAATTAAGAAAAATAATTCCAACTGTTCAATAGTTCAATTAATAAATTTGCATTTTAGTTAAAATTGGTAAAAATCAAAATATACCACTACTGCAAATTGAGCTTTTAATATATATTTTTTCTGAGAATTATGATTATTCTAGTCTTCAAATATTTCAAAAATCAGCACCGCAGTATAACATTTATTTATTTCGTGAAATCAATAAAAAAATTTCCAAAAGCTCAGGAATGAAAAAAATAATTATTTATTTGACACCTACATATACTCCGAAGTGTCTAAAATTTTTCACAAGTCTAACAAAGTTTAAATGTTTAGAAACAATGTTATTACGAGCCCTTTCGTTAAAGATCTCCCATAAAATTTATTTGCTAACTGGAAAGTTAGAAAACAAATAAATTAATAATAAATTTCAAATTTTAAAGGTTAATGACCTAAACTAAGTATTTGAGACAAACATGTATAAGCTTTAAGCTTTTATTTTAAACTTTTCCTAGTTAGTCGGTAATTTTCAAAATAAATTATTTGTCACTCTGGAATAAACTATTAAAAATTAAATGATTTTTCACGAGCTTTGCAGAAATTTATTGCCGCCGCATTTTATCGAATAACTTAAACATAATTTAAAGAAAGTAAAATATTCCCACATGTTTAATACTTTAATAATAAATTTACATTTTTAGTTAAACATATCCAAACAATCAAAAATCAAAAAGTAAACTTTTAATAAAGTATAACCGCATATGTGGCGTATAATTCCAAAACTGGACATTTATTCATAAAGCAATTTCGAGTGATTTACAAAATATGTCTAATGACTTAACAAACCGTAAAATCTTTGTTAATCATCAGAATCAAATTTTAACTAATAAGTTTATGAGTTCTATTTATAAATTTTCAGTGGTTTATCTTAATATGTTTTAGACTAAATAATGTTTTAAAAAATCAATCCTCAACCAATAGGAAACCATGAAAATGACGATGTGGGTTTTGTTTAGGCTACCACAAAAAAATTTATTTGCCCGAAGTTCGTTAAACTCATTTTTGTTAATCGATCGAATATAGCTGAAGCTATTTCGATGGCTCCGTTGGGCCCAGCTGATTCCAACCAAGAATATATATGCACAATTTCAATCATCTGACGTGCTTTAGAAGAGCCCTCACAAACTGTAAAACTGTACTTATAAGACTGCCGTGAATAGTAAACAGCTTGGTCAGCTACTTTTGGTAAAACTAAATTTTTCTGGCAATCGTAACTCAAGTTCACTTCTTTATCACATTGAATTGGAATATGAAGATATACAAAACGAGCACGCATCAGTAGCATGAGCTCCAATTCCAATGTTATACGAGGTATTGAACATTTTTCTAAAGTAAGAATGTGTTACTTTATGATTAAAAGTGGCAGACTCAATGCGAATTTTCCATAGTTTGCTGGTATTTAAATCGCTTGATATTGCTTTTTTGAATTTTTTCGGCAATAATGAGATTCGGCAATCGCTAAACTTTCAATAAAGTCTTTTATTGATTTACACGTTTTTCACTTGCTGGTTCTCCAGTTTCCAAATGACGCTTGTATACCATATTAACTTTGTACTTGACTACTTGGAGACGTTAAGAATGGCTAGAAACCTTTTTCTGCACAGGAGCGACAGACTTTTTCCTCGGTTGCTTCAAACCTTTTTTCATATGGTATTTTATGGTTATATTTTTTGCACGCTTTTCAGTAGCTGAAATTAATTGTTTACTTTTAGGATAAAAGGCCTTGGTGTACTTTAGAATAAGATTATCTGGTACAATTTTATCCGGAATTTTATAAAAAACCTTACTGAAAATGATGGACGTCTCTTCTGGTCAAGCGAGAATATTTTTATTTTTATTTTTTATTTATTTATTATTACTTTGACAATCAGTGGATCAAAGATGCCAGTGTTGATTGACATACATATTTATACATATTGAAATTATTTACATTAAAGATAGAGATACATAAAAAGATACTTATAGTATAGAACAATAAAATGAAAATTAACAAAATCAATAAGTACTTAAGCTTGTAACCGCAGCAAATCATTAACATCTCGGCAATCCAAGATAAATGCCTTTAAGTTCGAGATGAACGTGCTGAAATTAGAGCAAGTTTTGAATTCATCAGGAAGGTTATTGTAGATTTTAGGAGCCAAAATTAAAAACGAATTCTGAAAATTAGTGGTAGAAAATTTCGGCAGGTGAATATGGAGTTTGTTTCGCAGACTGTACTTTGTCGTGAATCCACCGGCTGTATTGACTTTCACTAAATAAAAAACTCTCAAAACTTTCATTACGAATAAATGTCTTAGCGGTAAAATACACATATATTGAAAAAGAGGCCATGACTCCGCAAACCTCGGTTTGTTACTCATTACTATTATAATATGTTTCTGAGCAATCACAAAAGGTTGAAACCTAGCGCAATAAGTGCCTCCCCAACAAACCAAACCATACGACAGCTTCGAATCAACCAGTGCAAAATATACCATCTTCAAAACAGCAACAGGACATACTAAACGAAGTATATACATTTTACGTATTGCCAATACCATATAGTTCCGTAAGTTATCAATATGGTGCTTCCAAATCATGGTGTTATCTATGGTTAGTCCAAGATATTTAAATTTTTGAATACATTCAATTTTCGAGCAGTTACTCGTACAAATAACTTGATTGCATTGTAAGTCATGGTAAATGATATTCGAATCACCAATAGTGTCATCATTGAGTTTATAAAACATAGCTATCCGGTGCATTATACATAAAGACAAGGTCATCAGCAAAAGCGACTACCTCTGATTTAAATTTAGTGTTAAGCAAAGAGTTTAAATAAATTAAAAATAACAAAGGTCCCAAGACAGATCCTTGGGGAACTCCATAATTGATAATTTTTCTCTCACTTTCACAATCCTTGATCTTAACAACTTGTGATCTATCTAGCAAATAGGAAGTAAATCATTGCAAACTTTTTCCACGGAATCCCACAGAAGATAACTTTTATAACAAAATGTTATGGTTAACCATATCAAAAGCTTTTTTTTTTTAATCAACAAAAATAGATGCAACAGATCTTCTTTCATCGAGGCCTTTGTATAAAAAGTTTGAGAATTCCAATAACGCATTTTCCGTGCCTTTAAATTTCCTGAAACCAAACTGCATTTTATATAAAAAATTTGTATGATTCAAGAAACTCGTGATCCTTGAATAAGCTAATTTCTCTATTATTTTTGCAAAAACTGATAGTAAGGAAATTGGCCGATAATTGAGCATTTTTTTTTTGTCTCCACTTTTGTACACAGGGATAACATTAGCTTGTTTGAGTTTAGTTGGAAAAATTCCAGAACTAAAAGTACAATTTATTATATAAGATAAGACATCAACAATATAAATTCCAATTTTCTTAATCAACAAAGAACTAACACTATCATTTCCGGTCGAACTTGTGGATTTAACTGAAGCAATAACATCTAAGATTTCTAATGGGAACGTGTCATGAAAAACAAATGATCTTGACTCAGAATTGGTGCAAATTAGTTCACTATAAAGCTCAACATTGTTATTCGCATCCGCTTTTGAGTCCTGAACGACACTTAATAAAATAAATATTGAATAATTCAGCCATTTCAAGCTCATCAGAAACTTGCTCCCCATCAACCACAATTGAATCTATTCCTATCCGTTTCCTACCATTTCCTAAAAGCTCATCAACTAATCCCCAACTTTTTTTAACATCATTATCCGCATTATTAAATTTAGCCTGATAGTATTCAGTTTTTGCAACATCAACTTCTGTTTTGACAGATTTAGTTAGGACAATGACTTGTTTTTTTTAGATCTAAATTACTGGGAGATTTAGCTAATTTTTTTGATAATTTATTTTTAAGTTTTATCTTACGGCATAACTTTTTAGTAATCCACGGCTTTATAATTCTGTCTTTGTTTTTAATTTCGACGAGAGTTGAATTTTTGTCAATATAAAAATTAACTAATTCAATGAAACAATTATAAGCTTGTGAGACACTGGTCTGGGAATACACTGATAGCCAACATTCATTATCCAAGTCCATAAACAGATTTTGAAAATTTGTCTTATTAATTTTTGCTTTAGTAGCAGGTTTAGAACATGAATAATTAGAAATAGGTGAGATATCAATGGATGTCATACAATGGTCAGTAATATTCAGATTATGAACTTCAGGCTTATATACGAAATTAAATCTAGAGCAGTGCCTAATAAACAAGTGATCTAAGCATGAGGAAGAATCAGTTGAAATGCGAGTTGCCATCATAAGAATATACTCATCAGAAGCAGGTGGTTGGTTGAAAATATTGATATTCATATCACCAAAAATTAATAAATTTTTAAACTTATTCAAAGCCAATACATCACTAAATTCATCGACAAAGGCCGTCGTATTCAAAAAGTGGAACCTATAAAGACAAAGAATTGAGGCGTATAATTCCAAAACTGGACATTTATTCATAAAGCGATTTCGAGTGATTTACAAAATATGTCTAATGACTTAACAAACCGTAAAATCTTTATTAATCATCAGAATCAAATTTTAACTAATAAGTTTATGAGTTCTATTTATAAATTTTCTATTGTTCTATTTGTAAATGATGTTTCAAAAAATCAATCCTCAACCAATAGGAAACCATGGAAATGACGATGTGGTTTTTGTTTTGGCCACCATCGGCGAAAAAATTTATTTTCCTGACGTTCGTTTAACTCATTTTTGTTAATCGATCGAATATAGCTGAATCTATTTCGTTGGCTCCGTTGGGCCCAGCTGATTCCAACTGTGAATATATATGCACATTTTGAGTCATCTGAGTTGATTTAGATGAGCTTTCACAAACCGTAAAATTGTACGTGTAAAACTGCCGTGAACGGTAAACAGCTTGGTCAGCTACTTTTGGTAAAACTAAATTTGTCTGGCAGTTGTAACTCAAGTTCACTTCCTTATCACGTTTAATTCCCACATCAAATTATTTGTTTGTACTGAATTGGAAGTAACATTAATTTTTTCATGCGACGATATACAAAACGAGCACGCATCAGTCGTAGGAGCTCCAATTCCAATGTTACACGAGGTATTGAAAATTTTGCTAAAGAAAGAATGGGTTACTTTATGATTAAGAGTGGCTAACTCATTGTGGATTTGCCATCGTTTATTTAAATCGCTTGATAAATATTGCCTTTTTGAATTTTCTCGCAATAATGCGATTCGGCAATCGCTAAACTTTCAACAAAGTCTTTTACTGATTTTTTATCCGCATACTCATGACTTTTTGTATCACTTTCACGTTTTTCACTTACTGGTTCTCAAGTTCTTAAATGATGCTTGCATACCATATTAACTCTGTACTTGGAGACGTTAAAAATGGCTAAAAACACTTTTCTGCATACACGAACGACATACTTTTTCCTCGGTTGCTTCAAACCTTTTTTTATATGGTATTTTATGGTTATATTTTTTGCACGCTAATTGTTTACTATTAGGATAAAAGGCCTTGGTGTACTTTAGAATAAGGTGATCTTGTAAAATTTTATCCGGAATTGTATAAAAAACCTGAATGATAATGCTCGACGTCTCTTCTGTTCAAGCTAGAATATGCCACTGATTTTGAATATTGTCCACATATTGCTAATAATAAAGCTTATTTCACACCTATATGCCTACACAACCGAAAATAAATGAATTGTTCACATTCACATTTCACACCACCTAGAGCAAAGTGTATACAAACCTTTAGATTTTTTCTATATTTTTGCATCACATTTCTTTACTGGCAATTTTTTTCCTGCTGCAACTACAGAGCTGATTAAATTCATTTTGAAACAACGTTAACTTTTATAATCACAACCATATAATTTATAATTAATTTAAATTGCACTTACGCGCACCAACTTCTCCAAAAAGTTAATGCATAATGAAAAGTAATAAGATAGCAAATACCCGTTGAAAAATACCGTTAGTGATATGGATTCCCTTTATTATTAAAATAATACAGAGAGTAAAATATCAAATTATGGAATACTAATTTTAAAAAGAAGTTATTTGTTTGATAAAAGGATTTATCTAGCTATGATACAGTCAACTTATAGACAGTTTTGGAATAAGGGCGACACTCATTTTGCCAAAAATATTAATTAATAATATTTAAAATTATTTAAAAAAATTAGAAAATTTTATTGAACAAACAATTCTTGATATAGAATATTTTCCAATTTGTAGCCATTAGGGTTGTCTTCAACATGGCTCATCTAACTAATTTATTTTTAAATTGCCGAATGTACAGTTATGGCATTATACGCCTCATATAATGATTTGCGATTGTGCTTTATTAAATCATTACTACTTAACCCTTGTGTGTATACCCAAAAAAATTTACGTTAGTACACACCCGACCCACCCGGGTAGCCAAGTATATTTTTATCGGTTTTTTCAACAGATTTTTTGCCGGTTCCGCTATGTTGTTGCATTTATTTTATACATTTTGTATTTTGCACGTTTAAAAATTGGCCTGGCTCGTCAAAAAATTTTAGAGTAGGTACTCAACAATCGTAGTAATTTTTCCAAAAAAGAGAGAAGGCTCGCTGGAGAACTAGGAAAACACGAAATCAATTTGATCATACAAACAACCACCTTTTAAATGAATGTCAAGTATTTTCGACAAATACGGAAAGTTCGAAAGTAAATTGTTAGGTTATAACATATTTTTACCGATATTAGGTACCGATCTGTTTCAAATGGGTGAGTTTAGCACTTTTTCGATACTATTCTTGAATGAAAAAATGTTATTAATTTGAATTTAAATATCAATTAATTAAAAAGGCATTGAACCAAAAGTTTAAACAAAATTCCAGAGAAACGCGATTAGAAGAAAGGTTAACTCTCACGTGTAAAGATTTAAAACTGGAAATTCGTAAGAAGATCTAAAATTCTGAATCGTTTTACTTCATCTACTTAAACCTACTTGACCATTTTAGTTGACGATGCCAGATCATCGTGTAACAGAATTTTAACACACCATTTCATAATAGCTGAAATAGATAGATAAAAAATGTTTGTTCCAAATATCCTTGTGGGTTCGTATTTTTATAGATGAACATGTTGAAAAGAATTAAGAATAGAACGGCCTAAGGCAATTGTCTCGAGTTAAGACTTTAAGCCTGAATTTTGGGATAATAAAATGCATGTTATAATAGAGCTCTGGTGATCCTTGAAAATCAGTTATTTAAAAATATAATTGTATTGGCACGGTAATAACCAACTACTTGCGAACACTGGTATAAAATAATATATTTTTAAATTTGTATACAAAATTACAATGGCGGAACGCAATAGGGATATACAATTTAAAATTAATTAAAATAAAACTAAGTCTTTTCCTTATATTTGTTCTGGCTACCCGGGGGGCCGGGTGTGCGTTAGAAGGGTAAAGAAAATTATTCACACAAAACCCCATCAAGAAATAATTTGTATCCAATTTCTATATAAAAATCGAAAACTAATAATCAATTCTTGGATGTCAAGAAGCTAGAAACGTCTAACTTCAAAATTGCAGTCACCACAAATATTTGAAATTGAAATGGCTACCCGGGTAGCCGGGTGCGTACACAAGGGTTAATATATCTAATAAGCTTTCCAGGTATTTTTTTTTAAAATAAAAATCCTTCTAGTCGTACTTCAAAATGAAATTAAGTGAAATCTAAGGAAAGCTTTCCAAAAGTTCAATAATGAAAAAATTCATTATTTGAGACTTATATTACTCCACAGTGTCTAAAATATTTACAAGCCTAATAAAATTTTAATATGTAAATAAAACTTTATTAAAAGTTCATCCAATGAAGCTCTCTCGTAGAATTTATTATCTCACTGGAGACTTAGAAAACAAAAACTTATTAGTAAATCCTGTAAAGATAAGTAATTTAAAATTTTGGACAAAACCATAAAAGCTCTATGCTAATTATATTTAAAACTAGTCGCAAATTTGTAACACAAATTATTTGTGACCTAAGAATATACTGTTGGCAATAAAAGAACTTGAGGTTTTAGGAATCCAGAAAATAATGCATTACTAAAAATGTATAATTAATTGCTGAAAGTTAAAAAAATTTCATCTTTTAATTGAAATTTTTTAAAAAAGTAAAAATCAAAAATTAGAGGTTTAATAAAGCACAGCGATAATTGAGATTTGCGGTTGTGATTTACTAAAACTTTACAAATATAGTTAATAACTTTTCCAAATATTTCTGCCAGACAATTAGGAGCCCTACTTACTAGTCCTTTTTCAAAATGATATAAAGTGAAATCTATAAAAAATATGCGAAGTCTTATAATGTTTTAAAATTTGAATACAATGTTATTAAAATCTCATCCGACAAAGCACTCTAATAAATTTGATTAGCCCACCGAAAATTTAGAAAATAATAAATTAATATTAAATTTCATCTTTTAAGGTTAAAAATTCTAAATTTGGGATGAAAACATGAAAGCTCAGTTTTTTATATTAAAAACATTTCCTAGCAAGTGACAAATTTTTAACACAAATTTATGACTTATGGATATACTGTTGAAAATTGAACGAGTTGGGCATTTATATATGTGCTGTCATTTTAGCGTTATCGCATTTTTGTACATAATTGGCTACAATTGGAGAAAGTCCTTTTTTAGTCCATCCTTGTTGGGCGAAGTGTTTTGACTTTTAATTTAATTATATTCATAATTCTAAATTTTTAAACGTTAAATATATTTTGCCATTTGGTCCAAATTATATTAATAGTCGCACTTTGTGATACTGAAATTCGTGAAGCAATAAAGTTGTTAATTAATTTAATATTTTAATTTTACCAAATTTTTACTATAATTTTAATTAATTAATTAAAATTATAAGCAACCGATTCTAAGAATATTTTAACGTGTTTTACAAAATAACACGAAGAAGCACATAGTATTTACGAAAGTTATTCAATACCCATTTCAAGGCAAAATTATAAGAATTAATTATTCTGTAAATTAAAAGGAAATTAGTGGCCAATTTCGAGTTGTAAATTATACACCATGTATTCTAAATATACAGTATAGAGTTGAGAACTTATGTTCATTCACCTGAGCTTGATTTTTTTAATAATCGGAGGCTTATCAGCTCGAAACATTGCCATTAATTCTTTTGAAGTTTTTAGAATAAAACTTCAAAAATTAAGTAAAATTTATTTTAAAATTAATTGTAGATTTTATGATGTCGAGTACCATTTTAGGATACTATGGTCTTCATCATCTTTTAGAAGGCTGTTTTAATTTGAAAAACAAGTGAAATTATGCTCATTCAAGGTGGATTCACGAGGTCGGTTTTTTACCCTAGGGTATTTTTGTCCGAGCTCCTAAATCAATCAAAACACATTTTTTTTTTTGGTTATTTCAATCACTAGATGGAGCAGAACGGAAATAAATAACTACCAAACGTAAAAAACCAGCCTCGTGAATCTGTTTGATTGGTAGAGGAGCTCGGACAAAAATACCCTAGGGTAAAAAACCTACCTCGTGAATCCACCTTCAATCATACTCTAAGTTCACCGGATAACGATCAATAATCAAAATTAACCGGTTTAAAAAATTAAATTACCGGTAATTATCGGTAAACACAATTTTCAATTGGTGTACAGAAATTCAGGTCATCTGCAAAAATTAAGAAAGGAACAATTATTTAATTTCCCATATACAAACTTCTCATATTTCCTTAAAATTTAAAATTTGATTGAATTTTGTGTCTTCTCTTCGCAATAGATGTTCAGGATTTTAGTTAATCATGGTAAAATTGATCCGCCATTAGAAATATGACGAGTAAAAATTTGAATCTAAAATATTTCGGTAAGCTTTATTGAGAAGCCGACGGTATTCATCGAATGTGTCATTGTTTCCCTTATGTTGATTTGAGCAATTATAAGCTTGTTGCACAATTAACGCAATTTACTCAATCCGCCTAAGGCGGATGTTAGTTTTTAAAAAAGCCCATCATATATGTATACAGCGATTGACGACCTCCTCATCGTGAGAGGACGTGTGAGAGGAAGTCGAAAGGATGAAATTATTTTAACTTATGTTTAACAATTCAAAAGAAATTTAGTTGCACCTGGAAGTGTGTTTGGGTTTTTGTTTTGGGTTGTTGTTTTTTTTTTATACCAAGGTTGGGTTAGTAAACGGTAAAAGTTTCTTTGGGGGCGAATTGTTTTTTTTGTGAAAGTTGTTATGATGGATATCAAACTTTTGTCTAATGACGATTGAGGTCCGAACAGGAAGACGCCTTGAATATCCCCGTTATTAAAGCTCATGAGGCAGCGGTGAAGCAACCTGCCCGGGAAGCGGAGAACCTGGCGAAAAAACTAATAGGGTTACAGGAAACTCTAAAAGGTTTGGACCTTGAAGTGGAAACCATGGAGCTAATTCTACCAAAAGTACGTACTAGACTGGTACAGGTGCAGGGGCGTGTGGTGCAGTAAGCCTGGTAAAAAGTTGGCGGTTTTTTTGGAATCTGATGTTGGATCTGAAGGCTGGAAAACTGGAAGTACCGTTGTTCTTGGAATCCGTGTCTAAACTAGTAATTGTGACACCTAAACATAGACTCGTACAAGAAGGGACTCCTAAACGGAATGCAGTGCTAAACATCGATGAGCAGGATGAGGAAGAAGATGAGGAACATTCTCCGGTGGTGGACACAGCAAACAAGGGTAGATTGCATTCACTGGAAATAGAGTCTGAGCAACAAGTAGACGAGCTGGACGTAGGCAACGAGGTAAACGCATGTTCGACAAAAATGAGTCTAGCAGGTGAAGCCGACTGGGCATCTCCACATAGTCGGACATCGTGGTGGAGTGACACGAAATTGAGACAGGAAGTCACAACCTGGAAAGTGAGGTTCACTGGTTTCGGCAGCAGCCTTACCATAGAACGTTTCCTCAATCGTGTGGCGTAGATAGGGCTCAGATTTATCCCGATGAATTGGTAGGGGTGTTAGATCTCTGTCTGGAAGAGCAGGCGTTGGAGTGGTTCTGGACGGTAGTGGACAGGGATTCAAGAATTACCTGGAAAGCGTTGAGGCGAGAAATGTTGTTGCGGTTCGGGAAACAAATGATGATATCCGTCGTGCACTGAATGACCGAAAACAGCTGTTCCCTCGAGAGATGTTTCAGGAGTTTTACCAGGAAATCTTGAAGTTGGCGTCACAATCCAGCAAAGCAATTCCAGATAACCAGGTGTATACGACCAGGATCCCAGATGACTCTCCACAATGAACACGATTTCCGTATAGTTTAACAGTATTCGTCAGGAGATGCAGTTCACTAGAGGAAATGTGGAGGCGATTCGGGAATAATCCAGAGATCGGTTTGACTAATACCAGACAAGGGGAACCTAGGGACAGCTACCGGTACCCAGCGAGCCAAGAGGTGCGTTTTGATGCTCGACCCGCAAAGATTCATGAAATACAATACATGGAACCAGACATAGAGGATCCCAAGTCATTTGACAACTATCTAGATGAAGCCACAGAGTTTGATGAGCAGGTTTGTGAGCTGAGCAAGTGACAAACAGTACAACGTCTGCCAAGCCAAGAACAGAAATCGAGAGCGTCGACCGATGCCATCTCGAAACCAACTCAATCTGATTTCAATGACGTGCAAGATAGACAAGCACCTGGTACTCTACGAAGGCCAGAGTACAACAAGAATCGCTGTTGGAACTGTGAAGATCCTTCACATACCTATCAAGATTGCAGGCGGCCAAAGACTAGGGTGTTCTGTTATGGACGGGGAGCAAAGGGTGTATTCAAGCTTGATTGTGGTTTCTGCACTCCGCCGGAAAACAGGCAACGCGAGATACGGAATTATCGGAAGCCGTACCACTCGCGTTCAACACTGAGGTCAACTACAGAGGAGTCGGCGTCGAACACCGACCCCGAGCTCTACCTGAGTTAGCGTCGTTGGTAATTCCTAAGGAAAACGTATCTTGTCATTTTATGTCTTGCTAAACGGATAACAGGCAATTTATTAGAATGAAAAGGTATTTCGATCTACGCAAACTAAAGCGTAGATATATCAACTCATCAGTTATCCAATTAAAACCCGATAACCGACCATACGCTGTGGTTAGCTTAGGTGGTGAGCGATTGGTGGTGTTACTCGATTCAGAGGCCAACATTAGTGTATTGGGCCGAGGGCGAGCGAGGAACTCCTCCTACGTTAGCCCAAGTGCTATACTTTGGAACAGATTTTTGGAAAGTTTTTGGGCTACACATATGCGTATCTGAACTTGTAGTGACTCCAGCTTTGGTACTTGGGAATGACAACACCGAGACCGAAATAGTAAAAACACACGACTTGTCCGGGACACAACAACATATGCGTGACCAAGTGAAAGCCGAATTTCCATCGTCCGTTCACTTGGGTTTGGGAAAAACCTCCTTGTTGGAACTTGTGATTGACACAGGTGATGCGAAGCCAATAAAACAGCGCTACTACGCGATATCTCCGCCTCCGGCCAAACAAAAAGAACTAGACCAAGAGATAGACCAAATGTTAGCACCGGGGGTGATTGAAGAATCATCCAGCCCTTGGAGCTCACCAGTGACAGCAGTATTGAAAAATAATGGCAAGGTAAGGCTATGTTTAGACGCTCGGATGTTAAATGTAGTTACAGAAAAAGAAACATATCCTTTCCCTATAATCGACGGTTTACTTAGCCGACTGGAGAATACCAGGTACATCTCCAGCTTAGATCTAAAGGACGCTTTTTAGCAAATTCCTCTAGAGGTAGAATCTCGGCCTAAAACTGCATTTATTGTGCCAGGTGGACCATTATACCAGTTCACAGTAATGCCTTTCGGCTTGTGCAATGCAGCGCAAACCATGTGTAGCCTTATGCATAAGATGATACCACACGAATGGCAGAATAGAGTGTTCATGTACTTGGACGATTTGTTGATAACATCAGCATCTTTCGCAGAGCATATGAAGCTGTTGGAACTGGTGGCGAAAAGACTGAAATGGGCAAATCTCACCATAAATGTGGAGAAATCACAGTTTCTGCTCACACAACTCAGATATCTGGGACATGTAGTAGGTGAGGGTTGTATAAAGGTGGACCCCGAGAAGGTTTTGCCCATTAAAAATTTCCCAATTCCACGAACAGTCAAACAGGTAAGAAGTTTTCTTGGTTTAAGTGGGTGGTATCGGAAATTCATCCAAAATTTTTCAACTATAGCCGCACCACTTACCGACCTAACTAAGTCAAAGGGAAAGGTAAACTGGACGGAACAAGCGCAGGAGGCATTTGGCAAACTGAAGACTGTTATGACAAGTGCTCCTTTATTAACTCATCCTGACTACACACTTACTTTCTACATTCAGGTTGAAGCGTCAACGACAGGGGTAGGTAGTGTTTTGTTCCAGAAAGATACTGAGGGAGCAGAACATACAATAGCATTTTTTTTCACACAAACTAAATGGAGCTCAGAAGAATTACAGCATCACCGAGCTTACCCGCATGGTTGGATAGAAAAGGAAAAAGTGGTCGCACAATGGACCGAGATACTAGTATTGGACTCAATTTAACTAAAAACACACAAAAAAACGCGCGCCTACATCACAATAGGAAACACAACAAAAAAAAAAAGTAGAAAAAAGTATACTAGCGGAGGGGTAACTATTGGGCCTAGCCCATGGTTGTATCTAATAAATTTAACGTTTACAAAAAAAAAAACTTCAAACATACCTTCTTGTTACCCTGACACTTACCTATCGATAACTGGATCCACAGAACACCTTAATCAGTTGATATTTTGTAGAATGTATTTCTTATTTTAGATGGGCATGCCGTCTCTAAGTTCAACAACACACTTCCCGATAAAGTGAGGTGTTGTAACATATTGTTGCCGCTGATGCTCCGGTTCTTCTTTGTATGATTTTTTCTTGCCCGCACGATGTAACCCATGTATTCGACTAGGTTGGCTCATGTTATCGTGAGTTGTATCCGGCACCATTCAGCTACTCGTGAAAATGGCCCCTCAACCAATTTAGCACCTCCTCGGTTATCATCATCTGATAACATCAAATTCCTTTGAGATTTAAATCTGGAATAGGTTGTAGGTATGTAGCATTTCATCTTGGAGTATTGTTAGGATGGATGGTTCTTTATATCTGGTTGTTACCAATGACGTCTTTAACTCGAAACTTAAGTAACTGTTCACTAGACGTGTCACGCCCGCAGGAGTTGAACTAGTTAATTAGGTTCGAGGCGAATTTAGGCCCCACGTTGGGCACCACTTGAAACTGTGAAGTTATAAGGCAGAGCCTCACACTTCACGTTTCATAGATTTTTCTTATATCGATTTATCCACCGCGGCTTTCTACTCCTGCTAGTTCAGCAGGGAAAAGGCGTGGGGTTTGGTGGGATCTGCAAAATTTAAATTAGAACTTTAAATGCAGGTTCCATGTTAGGTTAAACGAACCACCAGCAAAAACGTTAGGCAGTTTATTTTCTTCTAAGAATCGGAGAAAAATATTATGTTTAATGTTTTAATTACAATAATTTGATTCTATAATTTGAAATTAAAATGTTAAATAGAAATAACGATATTTGGACTGTTTACCCTACTATAATTAGCGGAAAGTTTCCAGCCAACAGTAAAACGATTTTAATGCAGATTACGTTATTTAGATTCCTGCCGAAAATAGAAAATATACTGGTTGTCAGCCAAACGTTAACGTGATACATGGAAAAAATTAACAACTTTAGTTGAAAGTGTTATGTGGAAAACTTTGCTCCACCAACTCGTAAATTCGATTAAGTTTGCAAACGAAACTAAAAAATTCACAATGCACATTTTCAAAAAATTAAAAAAAATTTAGCAGCATTGATTTTCGAACCACGATACTGTCTGGTCTGGGTCTGGGATTAATGACCTTTGTGGTTTTTTGTTACTTATTCTTTCCTCTGGCCTTCTTATCGTAGTTGGTCTGGTCCTCATCTGGCCTTACTAAGTTCATCCCATCTTTCCATTGTTTCTAACGGGCTACGCTTAATATGATCCTATCAATGTTTCCTCAATCTATTTTAGAGCCTCCTACATGGACGAAAGGAGTTACTAGAGTAGCCTGTGTTGCCAAAAGGATTTTATATCTCGAAAATAGCTCAGGAAACTGCACTGTAATATTTTTCTGCTGCTGATTTCCATGTTTTCATTTTTCGGGGCAGATTTTACCCTTATCTAGCTTTGCTCGGCGTTGGGCTAATATTGGTATTTAACACACTCGTTGTAAATTTTTGACCCTGAAACACTGATCACAATATATACTTATTGGCCTATATGACGTACGTCGCGTTCATTCTTTCCAAAGCTTAGAACTCATGGTAATTAGGAAAATCAACGTCTTAAAATCACACTGAAAATTAGGGTTATAAAATGTATGCATTCATCATGATTCTTAATTTGCCGAGGCAGATTCTAACCTAATGCCAATTGTTTGATTGGTAGGCCCGACAGTACTGACAATTTTTAATTTTTCGATGGTGAAGATTTCTTTTTTTTTATCGAGTAAAGCTGTAATAAAATTACACGAAACATCAGCTTTCATCGAAATTGTACGAGGTTTGCTTTAAAATTTCAATATTAATAAGATGGCAGATTTTCATAGTTATCTCCTATAAGATAAGGGGTACAAGTTGCGTGTCGAATTGAAAACAAAAACCATTACAATTCCGATTTTTATTTATTTACAGGAATAACCGGTTCATCGGGCGCCTTCACACATCAGCAAGAACCAATTGAAGATTTAGATTTCAAAGACAATGGATTCGGTGAAACAGATGGTTACAATGCAAACGCTGGTGGATACACATACGGAAGTAAGTGTTTAATATAATATTTAATATAATTTCTAAAATAATTTTAAAACATAATTTTTTATTTTTTTTTAAGATGAGGCCACCAATAACCTAGCCACCCAAATGTACGATTCAAATAAAAATGCCAACGCTAATGATAACCCAATCTCACGATATGGACCGGGCGGTCAAAAAGTAACATACGTCAATTCAAATTCATTTACGAAAGGCACCAATACCATGTCCTCAACGAAACAAAATGATTTTAAATTTTTCCATGAAATTCCCAGCTCATCACTATTACTAACCAATTATGATCCATTTTATAGTCCGTTACTATCACGATTGGATTCAGTATTTCAACAGCTTGGCTACGGTAATAATAACAAGAATGAAAAATGTCGTGAAAAATTGATTTGCCTGATGTATGCTAATCCGGCTAAATTTGCACCGTACAGTAATTTAGTGTCGGCACAATTGAGTCGTGAACTGAATCAACTGAAAAAGCCGGTTTCCGATAATCCCGATATTTTACGCTTTTTTAAATATATGAAAGCGGCAAAAGATGGTCAGGATGGGGTGAACTGTGAAGAAGGTTTTGATTGTGTCGAATTAAAGGAGTCATCGAATCCAGTTATGATTAATAATTATAATGACATTAATAAATTAGTACAAGCGCGAAAAATTAGTAAATAAGATCAATTAGTTTTATTTTATTTAATTAAGTCAATTATTATTTGTAGTAATTTTTAGTATTCAAACATTTTAAGTGTACATACTCTAATCGGTTACACTGACGGAAATATTTATAACGCAACAGAATTTTTTTAACTTCCACTTTATTAAGAGAAGCGTTTATTTCATAGTAGAAACCTTGGCCCACTATTGCATTCCATTGGATGTACAGAAAAATCAAAATGGACAAAAATGGTGTGATATTTTGGCATCAAAACGTATAATCACCGATCGATTAAACAGTCGTTCAGTAAATTCATCTGTTTTAGTTTTTGGAGCGACTTGATCCGGTCTAATATATTTGATGATAATAATTTTCAGCTGAGGTTTTATTACATTTTATTTTAAATAGTTCATAAGTAGCTTTGACGATTTTATTGGAGCATCAAGTGTTCTAAAGAAATTTTATGTACCATCGTAAACTCTGAATTACAATTATTCCAGAAAGTATCTTGTTGCAATATGGTCTTTCCAATAATCTCCATATTAATTTTGAATTCCGGGCTTGACTATATCTGAGATTTTCTAGAAGATAGTTTGCATTTGTAAACTTTACCAGAAAAATGTAATTCCTTAAGTTCATTAAATTAATGTCTTAGAATATTTATTATGCTCGTAATACATCCTAAAATACCACAATAAATATTTTCTGAAAGTCCGATGACATCTGTTTAGGGGTTGATTTTTTACCTTAAGTTTTTGAAAAGTGTCCCGAAATAATGGCTGTAAAGGGTATCCACAAGATTATCACAAAAAAAAATGATTCTTGCTCATTACTATTTTATTTCTGGATAATTTTCAAGTTAGTCCTTCATATAGAAAATAATGCAAAGTATGGATCAATTCATATTGATTCCCAGAAAGTAAGATATTTTGGAGAAATCGAACAATATCACTTTAAAAGTTATAAACAAAGTCTAGAAGCCGATTGCAGGGAAAACCAGCAACAAATGCAACAAATTAAAGATTCATTTAAGTCCAATCAGAATTATTTATCTAAATAGTTTCAATTTGAATTGAAATAAAGTTGAAGTTTTTAACGAATAGGATAATTATAGTTAGTAATAGCAGATTCTGTAAAATTTTAAATGCACGTTCAACAACTTAAAAAGTGTTTGTCAAAATCCCTGTCTTTTAGAATTAAATCATTTCTCGGACATTATATCTTATTTGTCCGAATTGGTTTATTTCTGTAAAATTAATTTATGTTAACATTTATTAGAAATAGGTAATTACTAATTACCAAAACTTTCAAAAAATAAAAAATATTTAGAATAACATTTGAAAACAGAAGAAGATATAAATTTTTCCATCAGTGTACGCTACTTTTACAAAATGAAAGTAGCTTATAAAATAATTAAACATTTATCGAACAATAGCACAAATTTTGTTAAATAGAAATGTTCCTTATTATTTTTAATTTTGCACATAAAATTATGTAGCAACAACAAATTTAAAAAAATTTTAAAATTAAAAGTAATTATGTGAATAATAACAATGTTTGTTTTTGTTATAATTAATTCCAGAAACTAGTCTAACATATAATAAAATACAATTTATTTAAAATGTTTACTAAAAATATAGAAATAAAAATTAAAACTTAATATCGTAATAAAAAATATTAGCAACTAGTTTTTCGGGGAATTCACAATAAAGGTGTACTTTATGTTTTAAATATTAAATTATTTATTTTATATTTATTTATGTATATTATTTATTTTTCTAGTTTTTAATTATTTATTCTTATTATTTTATGTATACTCATTAAACGTACTCGTTACATTTATTTGAAATCGGGTAGCTTACAAACTATAGACGAAATAAAATTTAATCATAAAATTGTTGAGATTTTATATGGACCATCTTCTTAGAATATAAATACAAAACAAAATTATATTAAAATTAAATTTAAATAGTAAAACAGTAAACCGCAGTAAATTATTTTAAATTATTTACATAATAAAATAATTTATTTCTGTAAAGATTTATTCGTAGAATTTAATTAAAATAAATTATATTTATAAAAAAAATAATGTTTTAAATTTTATTTTTGCTATATTTTAGGGAGGTTTCAGTCCTAGCAGTATTGTTTTACAGGAAGTTATTTAACTCATATATTTCCAGTTGAATATTTAATTGCTATTAGCAGAATAACGAGAAATGGAAAAGTACAATAGGATATATACATATACATGATGTGGTATTCAATATGCAAAAACCAAACACAGAGAAATAAAGCACTTATGTACCACAAATTAAATGTTTTAATTACAAAAACTGATATACAATATACATCCACAATATTTTATTTAAAAGAACAATGTTTCAAAATCAATGTATTTCTCTTCGTGTTGTAAGCTCGACTCCTCTTTTTTTCTTTCCAAAACTAATGCGTCGATATTTATAATGACAATCCCGCTATCTTCTGTATTCGCAATACTGGGTGATCAAAAAGCAAAAACCCTACAACTCGGCCGTCCTGCGTTGTTCGCCGTCCTGGTGAACAGTCGTCGTGTATCATTACCGTCATAATTTTTATCATCGAGAGTTTTGTTCTTTATGGGTTTAATCATCGTGAGTTGTAATCATCATGGGGTTAAATCGTCGTGGGTCTTCTTCATCGTGAGTTTTAACATGTTACTTATTCGCGTTTTAAACCGTGATATCATCATTCCCTCTATCACCGTGGTCACCTTCACCTTCACTATCGTCATCGCTGTCATATTTGGGATAATTATCGCGCCATGGTTTCATGTGATCGGCGCTCGAAGTGGTCGGCTGTGGTCGCCAATTTTCTCCACTTTCTACCGCTCATTTAGGCTCACCTCAATAATTTTGTAAGGCCCAAGAAACTTTGGTGTAATTTTCAATGCCGATCCGAACTGCGTCCTTTTGACTGCCACAATGTCTCCAATCTTGTACTTGATCGCTTTCTTTCGACGTCGATTGTAGGTACGTTTATTCTCCTCCTGTACCTCTTGAATTTTTTTTCTAGCCTCCGCTCTCGTCTCTTCGCGTTCCACCAAAAAATCGTTCATCATTTCTGCCTCGATAACTTCTACAATTTGTCGATCTTGTGGGTTTCTAATCTTTACTCCAAACATGACCTCAAATGGTGTAGTCGCAATGCTTCTTTGCCAGGTCGCATTAAGGAATCTCTGTAATCGATCCGTGTGTTTGTACCAATTTTCTGGAGCATCAATAGACAATTTTGTCAAAGCTGGAATAACTATTCGGTTTATTCGTTCAACTTGTCCGTTACCTCTGGGAATACCTGTCGTGAAAGCTGAATCTGGTTATCGGCACAGTATTGTGTAAACTCGTTTGATGTGAACGCCGCACCTCTATCAGCGATTATCCTTTTCGGGTTTCCAAAATTGACTTTCTGTATATCCAACTTCCTAATCGTCTCGGCAGATGTTAACGTCTTCACGGGGTACAGCCACACGAACTTGGCAAAAGCATCTACTACTATAAAAATATATTTGTATTGCTTGGGTGAACTGCACAACGGACCGAGATGGTCGATGTGATAAGTCATTAAGGGATACCCATCTTTCGGGATTGGATGGAGGAATCCTTCCTGTTTTCCAGACTTCCTTTCGGCCAGAATACATGGGATGCAGTTTCTTCGGCAATTCTCACATAAATCCTTCAATTTAGGTACAAGATATTCCCGTTGGATCGGTTCCATCATCTTTTTGACCCCGAAGTGGCCCTCTTCGTGAAAATGTTTAACAATTTGTTGCTGCATTCTTTTCGGGACAACCAACAATTTTCGGCCTTCGTCGTCTTCTTTGAACAAAATGCCTCTTTCCAGGAAAAACTTCTCGTATGGACCGTGATCGAGTAGCTTGATGATCACCTTCAAATGATCATCTTTTTGTTGACCGGCTTGTATTCTTTCTAAAAACTCATTTCGTAAGGTCATGATAAAAGGGTTTCGGCTGAGCGCATCGACATGCCGCATCTTGGAACCTGGCCGATGCTCCAACTTGTACTGATACTCTTGTAACATTAGAGCCCAGCCCGCAATCCTCGGAACAATTTCCTTTTTGTACATTGTCATTTTGAAGGCGGCGCAGTCGGTTACGATTTTGAACTCAATGCCCAACAGATAGACCCTCACTTTTTTTAATGCTCCCAAAATCGCAAGCACTTCTAGTTCGTAACTACAGTAATTCGCTTGGGCAGGTGTAGTCTTTTTGCTGTAAAAGTAGACCGGATAAAACTGGTTATCTACTTGACTCTTTTGCATCAAGATCGCTCCAAATCCGATTTTGGATGCGTCAGTGTGTAGCTCGGTCTCTCTGTCTGGGCTAAAAATAATTAAAATAGGTTTATCGATTAATATTTTTTTCAGGTTTTCGAAAGAACTTATCTGTTTCTCCGCGAACTCGAATTTCCTATTTTTTCTGAGAAGGTCTGTTATGGGCTTTGCCACGATCGAATAGTCCTTGATGAATTTGCGGAAATATCCCGTTAGTCCCAAAAAACTCTGCACTTGTCTGATTGTTTTCGGCACCGGAAATTTCGATACTGCTACGGTCTTACTCTCCGATGGTTCTACCGTCCCTTCCGAGATAACATGTCCTAAGTACTCAATGCGACGACAAAGAAATTGACATTTTGCCCACTTAATCTTTAGTCCATATTCTCCTGCTACTTGCAATACTAAGTTAAGCTTCTCTATGCCCTGCTCTTCGGTCCGTGATGGGATAATAATGTCGTCCATGTAGATCAAGATGCATCCGGCTGCGACTTATTCTTTAAACACGAAGTGAATGAACCGTTGAAACACTGCTGGCGATGTGCACAATCCGAATGGTGCTCTCTTGAATTCGTACTGACCGTTTGGTATTACAAAAGCCGTGTATTTTTGGCTGTCCTTCTCGACTGGAACGTGAAAAAATCCATTTTCCAAATCGAGCGTAGTAAACACCAAAGCGTTGTGTAACCGGTCGATTTGGTCTTCTATTAATGGGAGAGGGTATCTATCCATAATAATTTCCTTGTTCAACCTACGAAAATCGATGCAAATACGCTTCGTGTTATCTTTTTTATTGACAAGTACGACTGGACTCGCGTATTCTGATGAACTAGGCGCTATAATCCCATTTGCTAACCACTCCGCTATCTGTCTATCCACTTCTGTTTTTCGCCGGGCGACAATCGCCTAGGGTGTTGCCATATTGGTATATCACTCTTTAGCAAAATCTTCATTTGTACCGGACTCTTTCTCGTTGAAATTGGTTCGTACTGATCCACTAACGTTTGGATCTCCCTCGTGTATTTGGAACTCCCGATATTGAGCTCTATCTGACTTAATTCTTCTATGCTTAAACACGATAAAAAATCTGCATCTGCTATTTTCTCAATTGTGACATTCTCTTTTCCCATGATGATTTTCGTCCCTCGTAAAACATCGTTTCCCAATATAAACTTTAAATTAAGTGATAATTCTGGAACAATATATATCGTCGCTTCAACTTTGATGTCATCCAGTACCAGAGTGGCTAAAAACCGACCGATCGTTTTAATTTTGGTGTCACCTACTCCTAGAAGGGTAGTCTCTACTTTGTCCAGCTTTACCCCTTCTAATTCGCCCAGTTGATCCTCTCGTATTAACGTCAGATCGCTGCCCGTATCTACTATGGCCAAAATTTTGTGATTATTAATTAAAATTAATTTTTGATTTACCTTTGTGTTATTATTTTGAACTATTTTGGTTTCCTTTATTTGGTACTTCGGTTTCTTCGGTTTTGGACATTTATTTGACATGTGACCGTAATCTCCACAGTTAAAACATTTGGGACCATCTTCTTTTTTTCGACACCTGGCTGCTTCGTGTCCCATTTTGCCGCAATTGTAGCATCTCATATTCTGCTGCCTTCGCTCAGTGCCACATATCTTAGCCTTTTCACTCGAGACGGTCGTTAACTTCGCCTTAAATTCTTCATACAGGATCATTTTGGTTTTAAATTCCTCGACCGAAGTTGCACCATACAGCAAAAATTTATTTACTTTTTGATCATCTATCCCATTGATCGTATATTTAATTACAGCTAAATCATCAACATGGCCGGTCGCTCCTAATTCCCGCATTTCTAGGAAATATTCTTTCAACGATTCGGAGTCTTTCTTTCTACGTGAAGCAAGCTTGATATGCACGTCAGCGCTAGTGAATTGTACTGCAAATTCCGAAATTAAAAATTGTCTGAAACGATCGAAAGAATTTAAATCTGTTCGAATTCGTAAACACTTTTTAGCATAACCGGTTAATGCGTTTTTTGCGTATATTAATTTTTGTAACGGACTCCATTTTAACTCGGTTGCCATATTTTCTATTTCTTCGAGCCACGTTTCGACCTTGTAACTCGATTCGCCGACAAATTCAGAAAGCGCGCCTCTCATATCTTTATATGACAATCCGATCATTTCACTATTTTTCACAAATGTATCTGTATGTAATACATCCACATTATCGTCGACCGACACCAAGTTATTATTATCGGATGATTTAACTGTATTCGATGTGGTTGACAAACTTTCCTTCAACCTGTCGTTCTCGCGTCGTAGAAGCATTAGTTCACGTTTTAATTCGTCATCATCACCGTTAGAGGGACCGTTCACGGCCGTACTGTTTTGAATGTCTGAACCACGCGGTGCTAAATTCATGAGACTTTGGTGAAACTTTCTAAAAAAATCTTCCGAGAAAGTAGTGTCGTCTTCGAATTCAACACTGTTCCCTTTTCCGCCTTTCTTCTTTTTCGGCATTATTTATAACGTACAACAATACTTCACACACAGCGTTTTTAAATACAGTATTGTTTGGATTTTTAAATTTCCCGTTTCCAAGTAAAATACAAAAATCACTTTAACAAGCACAAAATGTCGTTCTTTATCCCGGTTGAGCCCCCAATTTTGTGGTATTCAATATGCAAAAACCAAACACAGAGAAATAAAGCACTTATGTACCACAAATTAAATGTTTTAATTACAAAAACTGATATACAATATACATCCACAATATTTTATATAAAAGAACAATGTTTCAAAATCGATGTATTTCTCTTCGAGTTGTAAGCTCGACTCCTCTTTTTTTCTTTCCAAAACTAATGCGTCGATATTTATAATGACAATCCCGCTATCTTCTGTATTCGCAATACTGGGTGGTCAAAAGGCAAAAACCCTACATACATATGTGTACATTTCAGATACTCTTGTTTCGAATTACAATAATATATTTTATTCAAACATTAAACTATTCTGGTGTATTCCAGATTGATAAATATTTTAAGAAGAGGAGAAATTGTTAATTGTTTTGCAATTCAGTTTCAATCTGCAAGCATTGTGAAAAATAAATCATCTTTCAGTCATCTCGTCAGGCTATAGCAACTGAACTGCTAAACTTATTACTCTGATTTATTACAATATACATAAAGAACCATGTACTTAGTACTAGCGAATTTTACATTTACATTGTTGTTCCCCCATATTGCGCTGACAACCTCTATTCTGTTACCGCTTTTAGGCTTAGACTAATCGGACTTGACTCGCGAGTAGCTGCTTTTTCGTTTTCTAAACGTTCTTTCTCTTGTCTTCTTGCCTCTTGATACTCCTTATACTGCTTCAAAAATTAATTATTAATTCGTCGCATGTTGCTGGATATTTTAGAAAGGTCGGCGATATCACCGTAAGTAGCGAGAAGTCTATCTGTAAGTGCTATATAATGGATAACTTTAGCGAGCGCTATAGTTATCCTTTCGAATGATGAAAGGTCGTGGTCGCGTAGCTTAGATAATTGATCGAATTTACTTAAGCACAACTTTATTTCTTCGTTTGGGTTACTCTTGGCATGGGTAGCTAATGGTTTTAATGATCTTTCGGAGGCTTCAGAAAAAATCGTATCTACTAAAAGTGTATGTGTGTTTACAGCGCTTCCTGAAAGTAAAACAAAAACAACACAAAGTATCTAGTTATTAGAAAAAAAATGGAGGTGTGGCCAACACACGACTTTCTTTTACGAACAGCGAATTTTGAAAAACTTTTATAATTCAAATTTCCCGCAAACTTAATTAAGATTGTTTTTATTATTTCATGTTTTCTGTAAATTGTATATTTTTGAAATATTTGCAAAATAAATTTTCTGTTTTACGGAATCTGGGAGCTGGGAACTGGGACCCCAAAATTTATGTAAAAAGTTTAAACATGAAGTTGCAGTTTGATTGCTTAAACCATTTGGACTACAAATTGACAGTCATATGTATATACCAACAGACACCACTTCAAAACTCAATTTTTTGAACTCATTAGTAAACATGTAAAAGAAATAAAAGGTGATATTTATGAATTTACATTTTTTCTTTTAATTTTTTGGAATTTGTATTAGTGATTTTTTGTAAATCTTATACTTTTTAAAATATGTGCAAAACACATTTTCGGGCCGAGAGTGGCCACTTCCGGTTGACCGATTTGGCAATTTAATATACATGTAGGCTAAATATTTTTATAACATACAGTACGTCACTGAAGTGTGCAAATTAATTATAATTAGCATAATTGGGCTAATACACACAATAATTAAAATGACAAATGCAAGAACTGCTGTAACTCCTTGTAAAAAAGTGTGGGGGGGGGGGGGGCAGGAGTTGCGAAATATTTTTGCAATTATAAAACGATATATATGTATATACTTAAGTATTACAAACCCTAATAAGTCGTTAAAAAAGTTAAGAAACATGAAAAAATGATCCACATTCAATTATGTAATATTTGCATTAAAAACCGGAAGTATGTCACTGTAGTGTGCAAATTAATTATAATTAGCATAATTAGGCTATATATACACATATATTTATGTGTTGGCAAAACAATATTTAATTTTTTTTTTATAAAATTTTTAAATTTTTTAAAATTTTTTTTTTAATTTTTAATTTTAATTTTTTTAATTTTTAATTTGTTTATTTTTATTTTTTTTTGATTTTTGGAAACATTTTGTATTAGTAATTTTTTATTGTTTTCACTATTATTGGTCTTTTTTTTATTTTTATTGTATATTTTTCTATAATAACTTAATTATAGACCAATTTTTTAATTTATTTTTATTTATGTTTTATTTATTAGGCCGAATTTTCGACTTTTCCAGTCATTGTCAAGGCCATTTTTTACGCTAAAAAATATTTACATCATAAAAATTAGAAATATGAAAAAACGAATTAACAAAATTATATAAAACCAACATACAAATTCGAAAATGTAAAAAAATTAAAAAATTACAAAAGAAAAATCTGCCTTACTTACCAAAAATTATCCAAAAAACTTGTAAATGTTATTCAAAGAAAATTTTTTCTCTGAATACCATGAAAAGAAACAATAATTCAATTATGCTGTCTTTTGAACAGCTACTTAATTTCGTTCAAAATTTGTAAACAGTCACACGTAGTTGTTTATTATATTGATGTAATTGGATTGGAGCCTATTACTATCAACTTTATAATTTATAGGGTTTCTAGACATCCAAATATGGCAAGCCTCTTTAAAAAGTCTTTTACTTTTCTTCTTTTCAAACTCCAAAATTAACGCATTGTCGAAATCAAAATCATGTTTATGTTCATGAACATGTTTCACCAATGCTGATCTGTATGTGTTGTGCGTTATATTGGGCTGTTTTTTAATATTAATAACGTCCCTTTTGTGTTGGTCTAAACGTTGTGATTTGGTTTTTCCCGTTTCCTTCGTAAGTAAGGAAGATTTTTCTTTTGTAATTTTTTAATTTTTTAACATTTTCGAATTTGTATGTTGGTTTTATATAATTTTGTTAATTCGTTTTTTCATATTTCTAATTTTTATGATGTAAATATTTTTTAGCGTAAAAAATGGCCTTGACAATGACTGGAAAAGTCGAAAATTCGACCTAATAAATAAAACATAAATAAAAATAAATTAAAAAATTGGTCTATAATTAAGTTATTATAGAAAAATATACAATAGTAATTTTTTGTAAACCTTATACTTTTTAAGATATTTGCAAAACAAATTTTCTGGCCCAAGGGAGTCGCCACTTCCGGTGGACCGATTTGAAGTAAATTTCACTGGGACCTCCCAATTTATCCAAAAAGCTTAAATCTGAAGTTTCAGTTCGATTGGTTAAGCCATCTGGGCTGTAGAGAGGACACAGACTGACAGACAGACGGACAGACAGACGGACAGACAGACGGACTGACAGACAGACATCATTTCGAAACCCACTTTTTCGGACTCAGGGGACCTCAAAACAGATAAATCTTCAATAATCTCAAGGTCGAAAATTTTCATGATTACTATACTTTATTTTACTTACGTAAAAGAAAGTAACAATAATACAAAACTTATCTGAGACGCATAAAACAGCTGATTCAAACAAACAAGCAATTTTACACTAATAATAGTTTAGTAAAATTGTCAGCACATCAAATTTAGTAATTATTATCACAATAATACTGAGATATTGAAACTAATTAATTCTCAATTAAATTTATTAATTAATTGTTTTAATATCACAATATTAAAATCAATTTCATTTTTTTTTGTAAACAACTAAATTAAATAAGCACTGCGAAAACAAGTATTCAGTCGTTTTCACATATTCTTAATTATCTGAGATTCTAAAACAGTATTTAATTAAAATTTATGTAAGCCAAATAGGGAAACTTCTCTCTATTAGATGGGGTAGATATACTTAATTTCAAAAAATGTAAAATCATAAACTTAAGATTATAATAGGTTGTTCAGAAATTAATGCAGCTTTTATGATTTTATTTGTTTATACGTCATTTTAAAGCTTATTTTATTCTCTTTCTTACCACATAATCTATTATTAATCTAAATTGTAGTTTTGTCTATTTTTAGACCTTTGAAGTTAAGATGTGAAAACAAGAATTTTGCCAAATTTACTTGTATGAATTTTTTCTCGGCCGCAGTGCAGCACAAACGGCTCGAAACATTAATGAAGTTTGGAGGCAAGGAAGGGTTAACGAATGCACAATACAACGTTGGTTTCAAAAATTTCATCGTGGTGAATTCAGTCTTGAAGATGAGAAAGGTCGCGGACGTCCTTCTGCCATTGAATTGAAGGCTTTGGTGGAAGCAAACCCACGCACGACTGTTCAAGAGCTTGCAAGGGACCTATGCGTAAGTATTGGAATTATTTCGGAACATTTGAGCCGAATTGGAAAATTGAAGAAGCTCGACAAATGGGTGCCACACGAATTGAGCGAAAACCAAAAAAAATCGCGGTTATGAAATTTGCTCTTCACTTCTTTTGCGCAACAAAAGCGAACCATTTCTCGATCGCATTGTGACTTGCGATATAAAATGGATTCTATACGAAAACCGACGACGTTCAGCGTAGTGGTTGGACCGTGGCAAAGCTCCTAAACACTTCTCCAAACCTGAGCTGCATCAAAAAAATACTATGGTGACTGTTTTGTGGTCGTCAGCCGGAATTATCCACTACAGCTTCTTGAACCCTGGCGAAAATATCACAGCAGAGAAATATTGTCAACAAATTAACAAAATGCATAAAGAACTAAAACATCTGGGTCCAGCATTAGTCAATAGGAAGGGCCCAATTCTTCTGCACAATAATGCTCGACCACATGTTGCACAACCGACGCTGCAGAAGCTGAACCAACTTGGCTACGAAGCTCTGCCTCATCCACCATACTCACCCGACCTCTCGCCAACCGACTACCACTTTTTCAAGCATCTCGACCACTTCTTACAAGGAAAAGTATTCAACGACTAAACAGCCGCAAAAATGCCTTCGAAGAATTCGTCGCTTTCAGAACTTCAGAATTCTATACTACTGGCATTAATAAACTTGTATCTTATTGGCAACAATGTGTAGATTCTAATGGTTTTTATTTCGATTAATAAAATTTATTCTAAACTAAGATATGTCGTTTTAAATAAAATGGTTGGAAACCTGAATTAATTTCTGAATAACCTAATAGTATGTAAACCAGTTTTTCTAGCATGTCAAAAATATTGATAATAAAGATAATTTTACAGCTGATACAGCTCATTCTCAACTGTGAACTAGAAGAATAAAGTACAAAATTATTAACAAAATATACCGCGAATTTTATTTATCTACCGGAATTAATTGGACACGAGAGTAATACAACGATATTTTTGGGACTACATATCAGTTTGGACACGGAAAACAGCTATCGAAATTTATGAGACATTTTGGAAAATTCACCTGGATACGAGATACATAATACATTTAACTTCAAACTAAATAAGGCAATTGTACTTGGACGGCGATTGTACTGATTTATGTTAAAATACGGCGAACCGGAATCAGTACAGAAAATCAAGTTCAACCCATTTAGTTGGCAAACACAATGCGCATCGACTGTTTTACTAATTAAACCCCGTACCAAATATTCAACATCCTGCTCCTCTACTATCAAGATATTTAAATAAGCTCTAGGATCCATTTTAAATATATGCATTAATGACAACACAAAGTGAAATAAAAAAACCATTTAAGTTGAGGTAATAATACAAACGATAAATTTCAAACTTGAATTAAAGAAGCTTGAACTACAGCTATTCAAAAAAATAATATGTGACAGACTAACTAGACGAACTAACTAAATATAATACCACTCTAACTATAAAAGAAATAATAATAATAGTAATCAACTAATCACTATAAATCTACCTAAATAAATTTAACCAAACCGACTCAACTAATTAAATGGTAAAATAGATTATTAGTTGGAAAAAAAAATAGAAATTAAGAAAATTAATTAAGTTAAGTATATATCTGTGTTTAAATATATAATAAATAACTGGTGATGTGGATGAATTATGAACCAAATGTGAGCAAATTTTATTAATTGAAGTCTACTGTAAAGTATGCATAAGCAAAACAATAACAATACCTCACGAAAAGTAATGTCAAACTGGGTAATTTTGGGATTTTGGCCATATTTCATATGTTTTCTACCAAAATTTTCCCTGGCAAGAAACTCGAACTTTTCGATCAAACAAACAAAAATATCAAACCTATAAATCAAATCTATATAAAAGAGCAATCTTGTGCAGAATACATATCCAAAAGCCTACCGGAACACACGAAGATTCTCGTGGATAAACTGTAATGCCTTCAGACTTGCAATCAATACACAATCTCATTTACGGATGTTCACTTTACCTAATCATCATTAGGAACTCATGTTTCTACATGTTTCAACCAATGATGAACTTAGTAAAATATGAACAATACAAAAAAACCAATGAACAAAAACTCGTTAACGCTATTTGAAGTAGGTCACTAACCGCTGATTAATGGAAATAAAAAAAACAAGTGGTACTCAACGCGATCTTAAGTTGAACAGTTAAGCTGTTTGGATGTCTTCTTAGGACCACCAAATATGAAAACTAGTTTTAATTAGTCTGCTTATGCATATTACCAAAAAAAAAAAATTACCAAGACTATTGAATTTGAGAAAAATACATGCTTTAAGCGTGTGTTTATTAACCGGAAGGTTAAGTGAAATCACTGTTCAAACTATTTTCACAGTTACCATAACCTTCAGGTCCCTGTGTCGGCGCCATTTTGTTACGCATCACTCTTAACGGCCAACACGATCACTTTGGATAGATCTCAGTGGGCTATGCCAGGTTCTTCGCCGTTAATATAAATCATGATGCCACAAAAACTTTCGTGTTGAACTTTATATATAAAAAAAATTATCACTGAGTCACAAATGGTTCAAACAACACATCATCAGAAATAAAAATTTAACTATTCCATAATTTAGTAATTAACAATTTTTATTTAATAAACATAATTTTTTATTTTTTTTTCGCTGGCGCTACATCCCATAGAGGGATTTGGCCGCTTCATGCTGAAGTTTCGTAATCATTTTTTCTAACAGATAATGAATGATTAATTCATTGATCCTACCCCTAAGCCAGCCGTGATTTTTTCATCACCCGCCGGGAATCGAACCCGGGACCTCCGGAGCTTAAGTAAAATGTATAAACATAATTAGCTTTGATAAAAAAAACTACAACGACTTCGCTTTCATCCACAACAAAAAAATTTGCTTAAAAAGTTTATAAAAATCCAGTTTACCAGAAAATAAAAGTAAATGATTTGTAATTTAACTAAAACTTTTGTTGGAAACTAATTATCGTAAATATTATCAAAAAAAAATATTATATCAAAAACTCACCCATATTGCTGCCAAAGAGTACTTGTTGGTGTTACAAGATGGTGGATAAGATGAACCTGTAACTTAAATTGGTTTCCAACCCGTTTGTTTATAATTTGTTTTAGTTTTTACACTAAAATTGAAAGATAGCTGACTCTACTTTACTTTTAGCTTATTAATAAAAACTATTTAAGTAATTAAGAATTATAAAAAAACTGATTCTAAGATGAGTAAGCGAAGAAAAAAAACAATCACAATAAAACGGAATATACTCAAGGTCACTAAATTCCCTTGCTAAACACGGTGTGTTCTAATGTGGACACGAATCCGTGCGCATAACTGCCTGCTCGCGGTTTTTAGTATGGCGTGTATTTCTAAGGGTACACCCGAAACATATGTAGATTGCTCTTATTGGTACCCCCTTCGATCGTCCTCTTTGACTTTAATAATTTGTCTTAGGGATTTTTTTTTTATTGAGGCTCTATATGCACAATACAAAAATTCAACATTAATTGGGTTTTCAACCTGTCTTAAGAAGAAACCTTATACCCGCTTTGTAAGCACTCAGGCAACTTTAGCACTGATTTTACCGCACAAAAAAAAAAAAAAAAAATGGGATAATGAGATGCCCGTTTACCAACTTTAGTAAATTCTAAAGAAAACAGTTCTTTTAGTTTCACCTTAATGAGCATTAATAGCAAACTTACCCAAAATATGAAAATTAACCATATGAAATAAGCTTCTTCTTTTCGGATCACTATACTTAGACTTTTCGAGAATTTACAGAAAATATTAGAGATTTTGCAGATTGCAAAAAAAAAAAAAAAATGAGTTAATTTTTTTTTCTAGAATTATTAATATATTTTATGTTCACTGAACATCACTCGCGGTGGCCCCACTTGATATAATTTATTATCATTAAATATTCCGTTGGCTAGCAAAAATAACCACCGAGGTAATATGGATGTACTATTTAGTTATGTATTAATGTATTATATAGGATGGTATGCAGATAAAAAAAAAATGGATTAGCTATACCCCTATCTTTAAGTAAGTATTTAGCTTAAAGTTGTGGTAACAACAAGTTCAATACTAACAACCATGCGATAACATACACTAATCGATAAATCTCTTCGTTGTGAGAAGTAAAATATATTATGGTAGGTTATCATCGCCATCACAAGAGGATTGCCCATAATATACACCAAGTAAAAACAAACAAACAAAAAAATATAGAATAGCCCAAACCTACACCTAAGCTGGACTTATATACTAATTGGATTACTATAACAAGTCTCTTATTTATGTGCATTGATGATTACCCCAGTATGCTACTGAAAATAAATAAAAATTTATTGATCTCAAAGATCAATTGCCCCTACAAATATGAAAATACGCATGCACCAAATTTTTGCTATTATACAGTAACGCCTCGCTTTTGTCACTGAAGTTGAATATCCATCCCAAGGAAAAGCAAAGAAAAATTTCAAACTAATCAGGTAGCCGTAACACATTTGTATGTTCGTATGTTTAGCTACAAAAGCAGTTCACATTGAACTAATCTCCGATTTGACGACAGATGCGTATATGGGAGCATTGCGAAGATTCATAGCCCGGGTATATGTACCGAGGTTCATAGCGACAATGCAACTAACTTGATTGGAGCACGAAACCATTTATACGAGTTCTATTCATTGCTAAGAAAAAATGCTAATTATTTTTCTAATCTTTTATTGGAAGATCAAATTCAGTTTAAATTTATTCCGCCGAGCTCACCACATTTTGGAGGGTTGTGGGGGCCTTCAACAACCAAGCAAGAATATCTATTACCATGCCTTTATTCAACACTAGCTAGCTCGGTGAATTTATTCCCGCTTATCTTTGATCAACACCAACTGAAAATTGGGTGGGAAGTGATGAAGAAAAAGCAAACGCTTTTGCTGCTCATCTGGCATTAGTATATTCGCACCACACGAAGACGATAATTATTTCGTGCTACACGAAAGATGGTTTATTCTACAAAACTATAAAGTATAATTGGATGAAACTTAAGAACACAATTAAAAAATGTATAAGCCCCGAAAAAGGCACCAGGACGTGATTTCATTACTAGAAAAATGATAAGGGAATTGCCAGACAAATGTATAAAATTAATAACATTCATATTCAACGCGATCATGCGAACCAGTTATATTCTTCATAAACGGAAGATATCTTTGATTACAATGATACATAAACCAGGAGGAATGAAACGTAGATCTGATCGTATCGTTCAATAAGCATGCTGCCCACAATCTCAAAGCTATTGCAAAAAATGTTACTAACAAAATTGAAACCAATATTAGAAGAACGGCGCGTTATTTCAGATCATCTATTTGGGTTCCAAAGCCAACATGGTACCACAGAGCAAGTACACAGAATTGTAAATGCAATCAAAATCACCTTCGAGAAAAAAAAATATTGTTCTGCTGCTTCCTTGGATATAGCACAAGAATTTAATAAAGTTTGGCTTGATGGACTGAGACACAAAATTAAAATGCTTCTACCGAACAAATTTCACTCAGTTTTGGGGACTATCTTCTTCAAAAACAAAATATGGTCAAAGAAAAATAGCGCAACTACTTGCTTAAATGATATTAATGCAGGTGTCCCGCAAGGCAGCGTTCTAGCTCCAATATTATATTTGTTGTACACAGCCGATTTACCTGTAACCAACAAAGAATTAATATCAAAATTTGGTGATAATGCGGTCATCCTGACTTTTCACAATAATCCCAAAATTACATCAAAGGAGTTAAATAATTATTTAAACTAAACCGCGGACTTGCTGAACGTATGGCAAATAAAAGTGAATGAAAATAAATCAATTCACGTCACATTCATGCTGAACAAATGCACTTGCCCACCAGTGAAACTAAACAATAAAAATATTCCTCAACAAACGAAGGTCAAATACTTCGGTTTGCACCTGGATAGATGGTTAACGTGGAAAAAAAATTACATTTTCCAAAATATATTGACTGATGGGAGGAAAATCTCAGTTGGTATAAGACAATTAAGTTTTACTGTACAAAGCGATAATCAAATTCATATGGACATATGGTATTCAGTTATAGGATCCACCAGCGCTTCAAACAGACAACTCCTGCAATGGTACTTTCGAAATAGTAATATATGTACGTAACGACCTTAGGATTAAAACCATTAAAGAAACAATTAAAGAATTCAGTTCGAAATATTACTCAAAGCTAGAAGCATATTCCAACGAATTAGCCAGAGATATACTAAAACAGCCGCGATTTAGACGACTAAAAAGAACAGATCCACTCGGACTGATGAACTTGCGAACCTGTAAATTACATATATGTACATAAGTATAATCTAAATTAATTAAATTGTGAGTACTAACAATAAGGTTTAACGTTAGTTAAGACTTAAAATATGTAATAATTTGAGCTTAGGATTTGATTACTTCTTGTTAGTTTCTTATGTAGAAAGATTCAAGAATAAAGCCATTGGCAGAATTTCAAAAAAAAATTTAATTATCGAATAATCGATTCGGAGCAGTCTAAATTAATATTAAAATCACCGAGAATTATAACATGGGAATAGCTATATTTATGTAATCCACAATGACAGTCATAATATCGTCGATGTCATTTAACATTTTTGGTGGATTATAACCAACAATTACGGCAAACTAAGTGTATTTAACGTTTATTTCTAAAATAATAAACTCTGTTACTGTTTTTCCCAAAACAAGGCGATGAACACATTTGATGTTTAAAGACGATCTAAAATACACGGCCGGTAACGTAGCTTTTTACAACCCGAAACTGCCACATTATAAAATGAAATTTTAGGATGCAGTCATGCCTCACTCAAACACAAAATATCAAAATGTTTAATCTACATCAAAATTCAAACTTCTTCAATGAGTTTCATTGAACTTCGTACCTTTCAGGTGATCGATAGAATTACGCTGATATTCGTTATTGCACGATTTATGTTCAATAGAGGGTAAAAGGAGCTGAAGCGGATGATCTAAAATTAAAAGTCAACAATAGAATTAATCATATTTTCGTTACACTTAAGGAGAACTCGGCAAAGACACTCCCCGGTGGTTTTTTCGATTATAGTTTACAAATAATTGTATTACAACATCTGTCGGCCAAATCTTCGACGAGTAAATACTGTCAAAGTACATTGGGTTAGCTGCAATTGAGGCACGGTAAGATACGTCGTCCGCTGTTATATTAACATTTGTTGTAATGTGTCGAATAACGTCAGCATTTGAAGTAGAGACATTTATGGAATTTTCACTTTCGTAGCTATACATACATATGTTGATTTAGTTTGTAATTGCATGCTTCTTCGGATTTTATTGAAGTTTTTGAAAAGTAGGTCGCCGAAAAAGTACTGAGAGATGTTTTCTCTCTTTTTAATTAAGATTTTTCTTGTATTCAAAATAAGTTTTATTTAAAAACATATTGACTATGGTTATTTATTACTTTTTGCCATTTTTCGGGATCATAATTCAACCGTTGAACTATAGCTGGTAGAACTCGCCTGTGTTTTATCGGCGAAAAACTTGGCCAAGTGATTTTCACATTCCTTTCTTGAAGCCAACTTTAGACTATCAAGGGAATTTCGCAAAGATCGAAATACATGATAGTGAGAGGATTCAAGATTTGGACTATATTGTGTTTTTATCAAAACTTCTTGGCCAATCTCTCTAATTTTTTGTCGGGTCATGAAGGAAGACAACAAGGTTTCTACTGATCAATTCTGGCCATTTTTTTTATTGCTTGCTGCGATCTGATTAACTTCTGACTGTAGAGATTAGAATAAATCATTTGAACAGGTTTTAGAATCTCTTAATATACGATTCCTTTTTAATCCCACCATACATACAGCATAACCTTATGGAGCGTCAATCCTGGCTTTGAAGTCGTTTATGGTGGTTAATTTGTATTTGACCTAGATTTTTTAGAACGACATTCTCGTATTTTTTAACTGATTTGTAATCTATATGTATATCCTTAGCAATGTCATGGCTGATTATGGACCGGTCTTCATCAATTTTTTGTAAGACTTCATCGATTTTTTCAGTGATTGGTCGAATAGAGGGAACTGCATCTTTGCATCTTGCATCAAAATTTCCCCAACTTACCAAGCAGTACTTACAGCCATTTAAATGGAAAAGTCTTATTGGTCACAGTAATTTATCTTAACTGCACCTTGTACCTCTTACACTTTTTGGTCTATTGAAATATTTTATTTGTTCTTAGTAAACCAGACTTGACGTTGCTTTCTCTTAAACTAACAAAAATAATTACATTTTAAAGTTACTTAACCAACCCGGATCGCGAATAAATAAAATACACCACAAATTATTCTTGATCACACATTGCAATACTGTCATGCAATATCTTAATTTTTGTTTTTGTTTTTTTGTTTATTCAAATCAGATTTTACAGTTATGTGATATTACCTCAAAAACTATATTTACTTAATAATTTAGTAACATATTTTAAATGAATGCATCGTTATTACAAGTTCTTAAGAAATTAGCCAACAATTTTAACATGATTGTCTAACAAACTTCGCTCTTTGATCTCTATCTAATGTTTTCTATCTCTCATCTAATTACACTAAAAATGACTTAAGTGGTAATGCCTTGTGGCAAAAGACTGTGGTCGCAAGCCGTAATAGCTTTAGTCGGCTTAAGCGATAATGAATTTAACTTTCAACTTTGCCTACCTCCCTAGAAAAATTATCAGATGTGCTTTAGGTTGTTTTTAGTTTTGACCACAGATTTACATAGTTCAACAATATTTCTGGATGGGGTCATCTTAAAAAATACTAAAGCTCTATTGTTTCATTCAGAGAAAACTTCACACTCATCAGTGTATATTGAAAAGTTCAACATTTTACTAAATGAGCTTGCAACTATTTTGTTGGACTTGGGAATTTTATTGAGGACGGCCAGAGTCAGTTTTAGTACAACTCTTTTAACATCGTGCGATTGGATAGACGATTCTTGAAAATTAAAAAATAAAATTGTCACTATATGTTTCACCTTCAGTTGGATTTAACATCAGAAAGTGAAGTTTTCAAAACAACACACAAACAAATCATGATTTAAATACGCGATTTGACCTTTATCATGAAATCCTTAGGTTAACAGATGAGAAATTTGGTGAAGTTTTCATTTGCGTACGAATCTTTACAAATCTATTTTCCCGTACATTTGTTGATAATTTTCATCCCAGTCCAATATTTGACGAAACTCCGATTAAAAATAAATCATTTAAATAATTTCCGTTAGAGCATAGCTGAACCGTCAAGTACGACGCGCATTTTCGTAGTGGTACTCGATTGTTTGAATAGAGCTTAGTGTGGTAAATAGAATCCTCCTCTCGTTGCAGTTAAATCCTGGGCCATGTGGCCTACCTCCATACTCCTTGAAAAATTCCTTATAAGCACTATTTAATTCCTAATTTTTCCTAATAGTAGACCAACGACGTATTTATTATCGACTGTTCTGGTTATAGTCTCTCTATATACATTTTAATGTAAGCTGTTTCTTCTTTGGTTAAAGCTCTTCCTTCCTGAACCTCGTATTTCCCTCCGAATAGATTCACCTTTTAGAGCACAAAGCGACACAAAAAATAATGTTCGAATTTATTCTTTCGAGTCTCCAAAATTAAATGGCTTTACTCTAAAATAATTCCGTATAAATTTGCAAGAACCTTCCATATATTCATCGTAAAGCAATTTACATAAATAAACAAAAAATTCACCTTACCCTTCATGCAGCTATTCTACCATTGACATTATATCGATTCAACCAAATCGGTTTATAAGAAACGCGAAAATAAAATAAAATTTATTACTCAACTAAATTGTTTGAATCATTAACTTTCACTTGAAGGTGAATGCTACAAGACATGCTCGAAGCAGTTTTATTTTTATTGTTATTGTTTCAACCATAATGTTATAAGATTTAATTTTGGATATTTCTAAATGTAATTTTTTGCACAAAGACATGCATATAATTGGTATATGATGTTACGTTTTCTTTATAAACCGGATCTATCCATTTTGTGAAGCATAAATTTTAATGTTATTACCACTACTTTCATTTCAATCAGATGCTTACAAAAAAAAAAGTGGTAAAAGGATTATGTAACATAATTAATTTACTGAAAGAAATCGTACATAGTGGGATGAAATAATCAATCATAAAGTTGGTTTTCCCAACCGGATTCTTCAAACCCTAATCTATCTCACACTATTATTTTCTATGGTAAACCTATTACAAAACACTTTCTTTCGTAATATCGTAATTTATTTTATAAAATCTCTTTTTTTGCATTTTTTCACAGAGGCCGGATCTTAATATTTATATGATGTCACAACGTAAGCCAATCATTGACCTAAACATTTTTTGAACTTCATTGCGTAATTTATAATATTTCTAGCAAAATGCATACGACTAAGTGGAAAGTGTTTTGTGCGTTATTACGGTCAACAGACGATTTCTTATTTTTTGTATTGTTTGTTCATTAATTTTTTTATTTTTTTTGGGTAGACAAAATTAATTTGTGCGAACTCATTCCGCGAAATTATTAATTTGTATGTACTTGTCGATATTGGATAATTTGGGGTTATTTAATATTTATTTTGATTGTTTTCATTGGATTCGGGTGGGCGGACGGTTGTGAAGTTGAATTTCGGTCTAATTTTAGATTTAATGAATCATTAAAATATTTGTACACAATTTTTATTGGGAGGTAATTAAAATGGTTATCTAATTATTATTTAATACTGGTAAATTGATTGCCGCAAGTATCATAATTCGCCGGCAGCTTAAGAATTAATTTTAAAAATTCCTTATTTTTTACGATTTGGCATAATTTAGTAATTGATTTTAAGTAATTTCCGATTTTATAGCAAACAATCCGACTTTTACGCTCACTTCAGAAATATGTACGCTCCTTAAGGTTTAAAAATTTTGTTGATCCAAAAGTCTTAATCTTAAACAATTGTTGTTTTTATAAAACCGGTTTTCTAAAATAAAATAACAATAGTGTCATTGTATCTGCTCTTGTTATGCTAAATCCTCTGGGATTCAGGTTTTTTAACAATCGCCAATTAGTATTTGATTGGGTATCTTCGGATATAGGAATGCAACACTTGCGCTTGAGTATCACGTACTGAAACAGAAAACTTCTCCATTGCTTTGGTTCTAGGGATGCGCAAGGATAACAAGAAGTTATGAAGCATCCGTTTCTTTTAGAATTAATAAAAATTTAAGAAATACACTCCTCCAAGGTATGCAACAAATTACAATAATTTTTCAAAAAAATTGTATCATTAAAAAACTTGAGTTTTGGGGATTTTTGGCTTGTCTCTAATCGAGGGCTAATCCAAATTTAATGCGGCGCTCCTTAATATCTTAATTTAAAATTTGTTGGGGTTCAAAACATCGTAAATCAAACACTCGTTTTTTAAAAGGGATACCTTAATATTCCCGAAAGAAAAATCCCCAAAAATACCAACAAATAAAAATTGAAGACCCCATTAAATTTTTGTTATCCACAATATGAAAGCAAAAGGAATCTACTAAGTACTTGTCATCCTTGCACGGAAAGGACCAATTCTAAGCGGCTTTGCGGAGTTCTATAATATGTGAATAATTATTAGAAAATATAAATTGTTCAAAAATGCTCCCATTTCTATAATGTTAGATTTTTTAAAAATCATGATGGCGGAATTTAAATCGAATTAAAATAATATTTCAAAAATTGGTTATATTTAAAATAGTTGGGTTTTTATGGGTTTTTTGGGTTTTTTTTGCAATTTTTTTATTTTGGATAACGATTCAAACCCATATTATTTAGGGTTAGTACCGTTACCAAAATAAACTAATTCAGCAAAAGAAGATACCAATATAGCATTTGCATGTTGTTTTATTGCCTTTTCCCCTAGCTTGACGGGTTTAAAAGGGGCCTGCATAGTACAATCCGACCTTATACAAAACGTCTCACTAACTGTTGAGACATCTCACTAAAAACTTAAACAAAATAAAAAAAAGGGCATCAACATTTTCCACATCAGTCCAATGGATCACTTCAGCTGACCTGATAGAAAACAACAAAAAATTATCATTATAATTATGTATTATACTCTATAGATATATTTAATACTTACCTCTTGAATTAATGTACTCCAAATCCAATAACATCTGGCTTTAATATTAAAAACTAAAATTGGAAATAAATTTATTATTAAATTTTCAATTGACAAGCAAATAACCTGTCAAATTTGTATTGGAGATAAATTTTAATATTTTTTAACTTATATAATTTAGAATCTCGAAATATATCGAAATATAAATTGTATTTTCCTCCTCGTCCATCAGATTTTAACTGGTGTAGTAGTTTTCTTTCTTTTTGTCAGACATTATTATAACTCTAAATCCCACTGTGAACATATAAAAATTGTTACAATTTAAATGATTAAATTGAATTAAATCATACATATTATGTTAATTGAAATTATTAATTATGATACAATTAATTGTTTAAGGTGTAAAATATTAAAATTTTCGAAAATGTTTTTGGTTTGAAAATAACATGATAATAGTTTTAAATAGAGCTTGGCGGATACAAAAAAGCTCAGGTTATATTTTTAAAGGTATATCAATTTAAACTAATATTACTTATGTGTTATGTGTTTTAACGTACACATTATTTGCAACTTCAATTAATTAGAATAAAATAATTTATTTCATAAATTTAACATGCTTCCTAATTTTAAAAATAAAAGCAAATACGTGCTATGGAAAATGTATTCCATTTATTCCAATCCGCTCTTTTAGAGATCACGTGTTCCATATTCTTTTCCTTCTGCACTGTCTGTGGAATAAATAAACGAAAACACCCCTAGTGGAAAACACCCCGCACTAGTTGTTAGGCTCAAATAATTTGACAAAGAGTACGGTACTATTATCTTGTTGTGAAATACGGAAACCTTTATTGTATTGTAGAATATTCTAAGAAGTTTAGCTTTTGTGCCGGCAAACGAATCGAAACCACAATTGACGAATCGAGAAGTTTAAAAAGTGGCTTAAGTGGACAAAAATAAAATATCTGATAGACCGTAACAAAATTTTTTTTTTTTTTCGTTGGCGCTACATCCCATAGAGGAATTTTGCCGCTTCATTATGAAGTTTCGTAAGCATTATTTTTAATAGATAATGAATGATTAATTCATTGAGCCTACATTAACCAGCCGTAATATTTGCATCACTCGCCGGGAATCGAACCCGTGAGTTCGGAGCTTAAAGCAAGCATGCTGACCACTGTGCCACCCGGCACAAAAATTTGCTCTATGAATTTATATGGAAATAGTGCCTAATATAATGATATATTGTAATAATTTGAAAATTGAATTAATCCAATATGTATATTTTAAAGTGTGATATTTGTATGGTTGATTCATTTCCGACAGTCTTGTCATTTTAAATATCAGAAAGTTGTGTTATAAAAAACACAAATGTTTTAAAAATATTAAATTTTAGATTGTATTAATAAGTCAAAGCGTAGCAAATGTGGTCTTATAAAGCTCAAAAAATATATAGTGACCCACATATACATTTATAGTGAGTTTAACATAAAATTTCTACAATTTTTAAGCACTAATTTCTGATATTTAAAATGATAAGAATTTTCCAAATGAATCAGAGAGACCTAAATCACACTTTAAACTACATATTGGATTAAAATTTTCACCAATAAAAATTTAATTTAAATATACACTATTTCCATATAACTTCATTAAGCAAATATTTGTTACAGCCTATCACATAATTCACTATTGTCCGCTCGAGCACACGGTTCTATTCATCAATTCCTTCACATATATTTACGTTAGTGTTAAAGAATCGTTTGGCTGCCTGGTTTAAATCGATTTATATAAAAAACAAGCAAAACCATAATTTGAACCCATATTATGGTCGGTCGCTGATGTCGCTTTTGACAATTTTCCTCGCGGAGGAAACTCTGTTAAGGCTTGGCATCTACGCAAAAAGTAATTTTAAGGGAAAAAGTACCAATCTATTCAAAGTTATAAAGGACCTTGCTATGCGTGTAATTATGTTTAAATCAAATAAAATTAAGAATAGGGGAGAAACTGGATCATTAAACAAAAAAATTTTGACCGGATGTCAAAAAATTAAAAGAATTGCGAAAAAAGGAAAAATTTAAAACTTAGATTACTTAAAACGGATTGTACAAAATATGTGTGCCTAATTTTTACTTTTACCATTATCACGAAGTTACATATATGGGAACAACGGACGGTTTTAATAATATGACGAGTGGTTTACTTTGCACTTGCGTCAAATGGTGAATCTCAGATGGTGAAAGTGCAATTTTCGGTTTAAATGATAATGATCGCATTAATACTCGGAACAATTTCATAAACATTTTAACAAATTTCAAAAACAGTACAAATTCACAAAATTTAACACCCTTTGAAAAACGAATTTTAAATTACGTAAAACAAACGAAGTAACTTTTAAGAGACGACCCTAATATTATGGTGACAAGAGCGGATAAAGGGAATACTACGGTTTTAACATTAAGAACGGATTATATGGATAAAATGAATCATCTGTTAAGTGACACATCTACATACGTACAAGTACCAAAAGATAATTCAACATCAATCCAAACAAAAATAAATTATATAGTGAAAGAATGGGAACAATTGGGCAAGATAGATTTAGAGACAAAGAAAAAACTCACGAGTTATACTCCAGTGATTCCGAAATTATAGTGAGTCCGAAATTATATGGCCTACCCAAAATCCATAAACCAAATTTACCATATAGGCCAACTGTAAGTTCCATAGCAAGTCCCACATATTCTTTATCATCATTTTTAGGCAATATTCTGAAACCTAGTGTAGGAACAACAAATTCTTTTATTCAAAATTCTGAAGATTTCAAAAACAACATCAGTAATGTAACTATCCCTCTAAATTTTTTGTTAATCTCTTTAGATGTTACTTCCTTATTTACTAATGTCGATAACCAAATTGTAAAAAATATTATTAGTCAAAATTGGAGAAATATAAAAAGAAATTCGAAATCAAAATTAACAAAAATACAATTTTTTACAGCGTTGGATATCGTTTAAATAATTCAGAATTTTCATTTGATAATAAAATATACAAACAAATTTTTGGCTCACCTATAAGTCCCATCGTTGCAAATTTACTAATAGAAAATTTAGAAATTTTAATTTTAAACACTTTAGATTTTGAACCATTATTTTACTACAGATATGTTGATAATATAATCACAGCCGTACCAATAGATAAGATTATATATTTCCTAGAAGCTTTTAATTCCATAAACAACAGAATAAAATTGACTTTAGAAAAAGAAGTGGAGAACAAAATTTATTTTTGGACATTCTTTTAATTCATGAACCAAACGGTAAAATTTCTTGTGATTGGTACCATAAAACTACTTGGTCTGGTAGATATCTAAATATTCATTCTTGGCTTCCAATTACTTACAAAACTAACACTATAAAAATTTTGACCCAAAAAACTCTAAAGCTTTCCGATACTAAATTCCATCATAAAAATTTAAAAATTCTAAAACATACATTAATTGAAAACCAATATCCGGAAAAACTAATTAATAACATATTTTGTAAACAATAGTATATTGTGTAACGTGTAGGAAAAACGATATATTCCCGGACGAGTATGGAAGTTGCTGGGACGAGGCGTCAGCCGAGTTCCAGCAACCATAAGAGTCCGGGAATTATAGTTTTTCCACGAGTTGCACATACGATTTTTTCTCTAATCGGCAGTATATCAGATTATCCATTTTATTCATTATATTCTTTAAAATACGCAAAATTTTCCAATTTATATTTTCAATAGATTTCACTATCAAAGTTACCTTAGAATTATAACAATCGCGTGCGATTATACATTATATCATGTATTTCTTAAAAACAGATGATAATCAGTACTAGAAAGTTTTCTCTGCCTAGGCAAGGAATACTTTCCAGTACTGTTTTTAGTAAGTTGCCTAGCAACGATGTAGTGTCGGGGAATACTTCATTTTGCTGACAGATAACAAACCAGAAAACTGACGTATTTTATCCGATTTGAGAAAAAGAAATTTTCACAAAAATCCTGATTTCCAAGTCCACACTGAAACTACACATTATTTGGCCATTCCATATATAAAAAATCTTTATGAAAAAATAAAACACCTTTTTCGGAATTATAATTTTAAAATTGTAGGACGTGCAGTTTCAAATTTAAATCACAAATTTGTTTCAAAAATGAAAGATGGAATACCTTAAAAAAACAATCAAATATTGTTTACCAAGTATGTTGCAGTTGCAATTCAACATACACAGGGCAGACAAAGCAATTTTTAGAAAAACGGATTTATCAACACAAAACAGGCGCAAATCCAAATATAAATTCAAACATTAGAGCTCTTTCACAACATTTGAGAGATACAAACCATTTAATCAGTTTAGATAACGTCAAAATTCTCGAAAAACAAAAAAAATTAAAAAAAAGATCGATTTTAGAAATGTTGCACATTAAAGCAAGTACAAATTCTATAAACATAGTAGAAGATTTTGTATTATATTGGGAATCCATATGATTTGTTTATCTAAATTTTTTTGTCCCATATAAATTATTTTTGATTCTAATTGTACAACCTCTTTACATTGAAAGCATTATAGTACAAATTTACATTCAATCTTTTCGTTCTTTTGCAAAAGAATAGAACCACGAAGAAAAGTGCAAATACATTATACCCATATATAAAAATAGGACGGGCATACTCAACATTATATTTTTTCCTTTCAAAAATATTACTTAGATTTCATATATTTTGAGCAACTCTTAACGAAAAAGGATAAACCAGTTCATCTTTTTCTGATTATTTCCGTTCTTTTTCACCAAAAAAAGTTGAGTGTGGCAGTAAATAGTATTTAATATTACTTTTTGAGAATTCCTTCTCATTTTAATATAATCAAATCATACTGAAACGCATTTTTTATTGGACATCTTTTATCTTTGACAAAATAAAAATAAAACAATTTATTTCAGTTTGGCTTGTGTTAGAAAAAATGTTTCAAAATTTAATTTTCTAGAAATTTATTATTAAAAATTATTTTTTTAGGTCGCAAATTCCCAACCAAACAGTCCCTTAACCTTCACTTCGTGTAATACTAAAAGTCACACTAATCGTGTAGTGGGGTCAGATTGACCCCAATTTTTCTATAGGATTTATATGAAAACAAACTAACAAAAGAAAAAACAAAAAACAAAATACAAGAAAAAAAAATGATAGCATCAATAACCGTTTATGTTCATAAAGCACTTCGTTTTTGTTGCGTAATATTGGGCCCGATTCAATGTAAATCTTCTATAAATCTTTTCTTCTATTCTTGTATTATTGCTATGAAAATAAATTTTTGATTAAAAATTGATTTGTAAATAGAAAATGCATTAAATTGTATAAGGGGTCAAAATGACCCCACTACACGGTTATCAGCCTAATTTCATTTATTTGATGTAAAATACCCTAAAATTAACCGATTTTGATGAATTTTTCTTCAAAATCTATTTAATTGATGTCTGTTTAGATATATCTAAAAGGAATTATCTAAATATTTGATAAATAATTTTTTATTCAGCTTCAAACAGCTCTGGGGTCAGTTAGACCTCACTACACGAAGTGAAGGTTAAATCTACAGGCGAGAATAAAAACAAACGAAAACAAAGAAATTCAAAAAAGAAAAACAAATTACTCATCTGAAGTAACTACATAAGCAAAATATCTCTTCAGTTAATTCAGTTGCTCAATTTGTAACTGAAGTAAAGAGTTGTCAGCCGAACAGTCTCTTCACTTCTATTACTTCAGATACAGCTACTACTTCAGTTAATTCAATACAATCGAACACGCTTTAAATCAGCTATAAATTATCTAGGCTGTGCGTTTCTATGATAAATGGGTTTATTAAGATAGCTTTGCAAAATTTAAAATTTGTATAAAAGAAACAATTTTGTGGTTGACATTTGCTTTTGGTGTTTTATAACGCTCTAGAGAATGATTCCGAATAGGAATCGAAAGCTAAAGCGTGATTTACAAGTAGCGAACAAAATTTTTGTTCGATGCCTAGCAAAAAATAAAAAGATAGTGTATCATGATTTTCTTTTGCCAGAGAGGGATAAAACATAAACAAACAAAATTTTGCTCGATGTCGAACAAAATTTTGTTATGTGTTTTTTTTCTTATTTTTTATATTTGTTACTATAAACAGCAAAAATTGAACTATAAAATATACTCAACCCGAGTATATTTATGGAAACAATACAATCAAAATGGCGATTTGTGAAATTTTTATAGCACACGTATGGCATAATTTTCCTAAATCCTTACGGTTTGCTTCAGTAAAGCTCTTTTAATCCGAAAATAATTGAATCAATGAGGGATTACTAAGAATATATACACACACAATTTGCTTTTGTTATTTATATGACTAATTTAGAATAATCTTTGTGTTGTTTAAAATAAATGAAAGAAAAATTGATGTTAAAAGTATTTTCAGGACGGTGGCATCGTATGCGTGAGAGTAAATGTTCGGATGTCTTAATTTTAGTTCCTCAAGGTGTTTTTCTTGCTCACTCAATAAATAGTTTCTTATACATGTGTTGCCAATTCCAAATATTAAGGAAGTGTCCGGAAGAACCCCAAAGTGTAATTTTGTGTTATATTCCCAGTTCTTTAACTGATATCCGTTCTTATTTATCTAGGTCCAATTAAAATTGAATTGGTATGAGCCTCTTTGATGCTGGAGGTTTATCTCACATTCATTTTCAATCTATCATTTTACGAAATAGGGAGATTGATGATTCCCACTAGATTCCTTTTCGGAATCCTAATTGTTAATCGACTAATTTTACCATCATGCCTAATAGTTTGTACTCGGGCAAAAATTAATTTGCCTAGGATGTTGTTATGTTCAATGATTTGTTGCTTTATGGTTTGCGGCCCTACCTTTAAATGTACCTAGTGGTGAGAGCTCCAAAACTGTCTCGAGAGCAGCAGTGGGGTAAATTTTTGTTGGTAAGTTGTGCTTAGACGCTCTTTGTTTTTTTTAATTGTCTGATAGTGCCAAAATGTTATTTGCTAGCTTAAACCAATTAATGTTTTATCAATTTTTCAGTGGCAAATAAAATGCGAATTGTTTGTTTTTATTTTCAATATACAGGCTGCGGTCGAATTCTCGGGTAAATCCGTAAAATTCGGTAAATGCATTTACCTTTTTCTGCTGGAGAGTAAGGGAAATAAAAAAAGGTAAATCTTTTACGTTTAGATACTTTATTCTTTATTGTTATAAGCATTGAACGAGTAAAAAATAGAAAAAAATGCGTAATTTAACAGAAAACGAACATTAAAAATGTAAATTTACCGCAGTAAATGATTTACCCGAGAATTCGACCGCAGCCACAGTATTAAAAAGGCCCAGCCGATTTCAATTGTTGATCAAATATAACTCTCAGGTACTTAAATAACATCGCTATTATTGTATAGCTTCTCTATAATTAGCCTTAACGAGGAAAGTAGAATCTTAAGAACCAACATTCTTAAGGTAATGAGCGCAAAAATTTGAATATATGAGGGTTATGATATTTTTTTGTGATTAACGGTGGAGCTAATTTTTTCTTGGTACGTTGAGGTATTCTAATAAGGAACAATTTAATTTTGAAATGATGTGTTGCCCGCAGAATACATTTAGTAGATAACACTGCCATTTGTGGTCTCGGTGATATTGCCTGAATCCGATTTGAATTCTCTTAATATGATTTGCACTTACCCGAAAGGCCGGCCAGCAATTCGATGCAAAGGTAGTTTATTTTATCATTGGACTAAAATTGTGCGCTTACCATATCTGATGCATATCTTCGCCTTACCTTTAACGTTTATCTGGTTCCCTTTGAATTATCAAATTGTACAACTCAAATTCCATTTTTTAAATCGAAACCCTTACCGGGTTTCAACCGTCATCTATCGATCTTTGATAAATCGAATTTTGATTTTGAGGTTTAATTTACCAATCTATAGAATTAGACAATTTCAATGTTTCTATCTTTGATTCATCAAATATCGATTTATAAAATTTCGAACTTCGAACTTTTCACAAGTTTATCGATGTTCAATCTATCGATTATATATATGCAATGCGTCGTTTTTTGATATACTGGCTTAAATTAATGTAGGGGAGAGTCTCTGGTTGTGGGCATAGTTTTGTTTTTGACCCATTATTTTCCTTTGAATCCCCATTATGCGGAGGGATGAATGAATATCAAAGGAAAGCTAGAGGTATTAGCTAACTGTTTGCTAAAGTAATTACATTGATTCCGTCAACTAGAAAAATTTTATGATCAATTTTATGAAGTCATCTTTTTTGGCCAAAAAAAAATCGTAACCGGTTATGGGCACCCCTCGAAAATTTGCTGAAAATGGGAATAGTTAAAGGAAAACGCACCTAATTCGAAAACATTTCGAGGATTATTATTTTAAAGGCTTTTAGTGGCAAAAATAACAAAAAAAAGCTTTCTTAAAAATTATTTATCGTCTTCCACATCTTCCAAGTCAGAAAAACAATGTTTGTATGTGTGGTAAAAAGCTGGAATGTATGTCAGTGCACTTCGATGGCAAGGGCTTCAAACAGGTGATGCAGAAGTCGATTTTATCATCAGATGGTGAAAAGTTCCTTTTTTAGAGCCTTTGGCCGACAGTTTGGCAAGTGCAATTGCCTTCTTTTTCTTATTCTATTCTATAGGTGTCACCTGTCACCGTAACAATATGTTATGTCGGCATAAAAAATGATATCTGACAGTTTTCCTGTCAAACAGATGCTTTGAATGAAAAAGGGGTGCCCACAGCAGGTTACATTTAAGTTTCCACAACCGAAAATTACGACCATTCGCGGTGAGTAACCAAACAAATATGGTGCGTCATGATTTTGAAACAAATCGATGTGGCATCCCAAATCACAACGAAAATACTGAACATATCGATAACACTAACCTGTTTGAGATTATTCACTTTGATTTATCGCACTTTTAAAACATTGGAAAATTACAATTGCGTTGATTTTTATGGATTTTTTTTATTATGATCGCAGCAAATGAACAAACTCATCCATTCATTTCGATATTAGCTAGAAAACTACGTACTGTCAAAATACAAGTACGACAACCGTCAGATCAGCCATATTTGCATTCTGTCAAAAGTTATTCAGGAGTGCCCACAACCGGAGGCTCTCCCCTATAGAATTTACCAATCTATTAAATTTCAATTTATCAAATATCGCTCCGTCAAACCTTAATCTGTTGAATTTTAACTCATTGAATTTTAACTAATCAGATACACCAATTTGTCGAATATCGATCTATAAATTTTGTACTTTCAAACTTAAAACCTACAAATTTTAAACTACCAACTGTACAGGTTTATATAGCATAGAATTTTATTTTTTGGAATTGCAATCAATCAAATACCCCAAAGTATCGAACTTCAAGCAGTCGAATTCAACAAGCCATCGAATTTTAATTGCAATGTTTCTCCCTTTGATTTATCAAATTTCGATTTATTGAATTTCAATCTATCGATCTTGGAAATTTTATCGAATTTTAAATAATCGAATTCACCAATTATTCAAATTTCGAGAAGCAATTTTTGATTTATTTGCAATTTATCAAATTTTAAACTATCGAACTTCAGTCAGTTTTGAACTATTAAATTTGAATCTAGCAGATTCACCTATTTTTCGATTTCCGAACTTTAAACCATCGAATTCAAAAGTTTGCTGTATTTTAATTTGAGTTATTAAATTTCAATCTAACTTATTTCAATTTATCGAAGTATAGTATAGTGAATTTCCTATTAAATCTTAGTTTATCGAACTTGACATCTTCAAATTTCAGTCAGTCAAAATTTAAACTATTAAATCAAATTAAAACAATCGAATTGCATGCATTTTCATGTGGCGATCTTTCATTTATCGAAATTTGATCTACCCAAATTCAATTTATCGAGTTTCAGTTTATCAATTTATTTATTTATTTGGTAATTTTCATATTTTGGCTTATTCATAATAGTGCATCAATGCAAAAGGTGGACAACATAATTTTATTTAAAATAAAAAAATAAATTATTTCAGCCAAGTTTACTTCTAAGATGGATGTTTATTCATAATGGTGTATCTCTTACCGAGTCTGCTTGTATGTTAGTTAGTGCTATGTATTTTTATTTATTACGAGCACCCAGTTGAAGGATCTTGACCGATTGACTCTGCTTGAATACAAAGTAGTCACCGATGAATAACGACATATTACATATAGATATGAAACACACCTGATCTACATCTTCCAGATATCTGGTAGTTGCGATATATTTGGGTTGTATAGGGTCCCTGACTATAAAAATATTTGGGTATGGTATTTGGGTCAGATTGACAAGTATTTCTCTACAAACATACCTGTCCTGAGATAGAATATCTGGATTATATTTAATAATTGTCGTTAATGTAATTAAATTCATCAGAAAAGATTGTTTCGGCTTTTTATAGACAAAATATATTAACAATAATGGTATTCACAACATTTTTCGACTTATGAATCAGGAAAAATGTAGAGACCAATCATTTATAATATATCAACCAAAAAAAGTAGCAATATCAAAATCCCCCCGTACAATATACAAAATTTATCGACTCTGAATAACAAAAAATAAGAACCTTCCTTGAGTTCTCTATGCGGTAGCTTGGTTTCGTACTGAAAAGTTCGTACGTATAAAGTTCGATCTACTCTTCAGTATAGTAGATACGACCGAACTACAAATATGCAATTCTCACTTCATACATTATGTGTGAGGTAAAAACGTACTGACCTAGCGAATTATATTCACTAAATCAAAAACTCTTTTTTAAATTGTAGGACAAATTCAGGACAAACTTTATTTCAATGTAATGAAGTTACGTTTTGTAATGCCAATCCAAATGTCATACCGATAGGCAAAGAAACTTCCAAGGGCTAAATTGCGGTAAAATAATTTAGTATTTTCTTCTATAATTTCCTGGATCATGTCAGATTTGAAATTTTATGATTTTCTATAGTGAAATGTGTTATAAAATAAACTTAAAATATGTTTTGGGCTAAGTAGATTTGAAATAACGTTTGGGGTAACTTTGTAATTTTAGTGTTGCCTGATGATATTTTAATGCTGATGCTGCGTGATGATAATTTTTAATTTGTTTTTTTTTTCTAGAATAAAAATTTGGGCTACATACATCTCATTCCCCTTAGATTTTAGAGGGTACCTTTGGAGGGTATGAATAATATAAGTGTGTGAATGTTTTTTTTTAAACAAGCACTTTGCAACAATTACATAAATAAGCCTAACTAACGACAAAAAATGGTGTTTGAGCTTATCCGGCAAAATGAAATTCACAGGGCTCTGTAAAATGAAAATTTATTTCACTGATTAGCTCCCTTCTCAAGGCCGTAGACAAAAGAAATTATTTTGTGGTTTCATACTCTCTAGCAATTTTGTTTAAGACGATAATACTTTTAAATTGGAAAGATGTATCACATCATTGAGTTTCCCAATTCCAAACTCATATATCCAGTTGTTGTTCATCTTAGTGTCGTATTAGCATGGTTATTTTCAAAGCAAGTATTTTTAGATCCGGGATATCGAGCAGACAGACATCAATTACATAAAATATTATTACAAAAACTTATATGCTTGGTTTAAAAGTCAGTTATTTTTATTTGCGGTTTACCGTCACCAAAATACGTTATTTCTTTTTCTTTATTCGAGGGAATGGCATAATACAGTTTCATAACAATCTCATTTCTTTTATTTGTATATTCTTTGCAACTTTTACATTGAGTCATATATCGCGCGCGCATTCATATATAATTTCTCCCACTAACCTCTTTCTTTATTTTTCACATCTCATTTAAAATTAATTTTTTTTTACCTTACTTTACGTTATACCTATTATGATTGGTGATTGGTATGTTTACCTTTACGAAACAGTTCGTTTTGAAACCCATGTTAATTTTATTGTACAATGTTAAGGTGATGTTGAACAATATTTTGATTCCGTCGAGGGTTAATGTATACATAAAATGTTTCAGCTCAATTATGTAACACTGGTCTGTTGAACAAATGATACATTGGATTTTACGTTGTATTGCTTCATATACTCGTACACAATATGTTTGTTTTTTTTATTGTGTGTGCAAAATTGAGACCGCATTTTATTATGGGGGACGGAATATCCCATTTGTACAAAATCCGAATAGGATTTGGATGTTTTTTTTCGTATACCTCTAGAGAGGAGGTAGGATCTGTACACGAACAATAAACGTAAACAAATTTTGTATTTCTTATAAATACATTTCGAATTTAGTTTTACTATCGTAGTTTCAGTTTGTACTTTCTGTTGTAAAGTTATCTAAATATAATTTGTCTGAAAAGTGTCTTTTCAAAATAAAATCGAAAGCGAAAGCGTAAGTGTTTTGTTGTGATCTATAAAAATAAATTTCTATGATAATTGAAAAATATTTGTGTATAACTTGTGAATTAAACGTTTATGTGCAACTTAAAGTGATAATTATGTACCTCACGTGGAGTGACTATATATTATAATGCATGTCACTTTCGATTTTTGTATATCAAATAACCGGATGATTATTAGTTTTTAAATAATGGGATATACATTTTTTGTAATTCAATCGCACCGGTCCCAAACTGAGCTAATGGGTTTTAAATTAATTATCAAACTTCCATCTACATAACAGTTATGATATTATCTACTGTAAAATATTTAAAATAGAAATGTCTTTTTAAAACTCTGATAAGAAACTAAAATAATACTTTGTTGCGTGTTTGTAGTACATACAAATAATTGTTTTATTAAAATAAGTCCATTACCATATACATAAACCTAAATAAAACAGACGCATACACATAATAAACGAAGAAATACTTATATAATTTCTATGAAACGTGCGATCCAGAACGTCGCTCTTAAGCAAATTCAAAATATAGTTGGTCAGATTAATAATTTTGGTTTTGCTTTTATTTATAACATAATAATTTCAAAGTATGTTAATCGTTAATAATTTTATTCTAAAACACTCGTTCCTCTTAAAGTTACAGTTGTCGTTATTTTAACTTAACTTCGCGCTTCTTTCTGTATATAGATGACTGTTAATCGCCGTGATACATGAATGTTTTATTAAATAGAATTTAATCAACAGATTTTGCTTTATATTGGTACTCTCACTCGATGGATTTTTTTTTTAATACGTGCATTTTTACCAACTGTGTTACCATAATATTGTACTAATACAAAAGCAAAAACGGTCTTAAGTCGTTAACTTGGTTTTTAACATTTGTTTTTTTACTCGCGAGACACATAACATAAAGAAATAATTTCTTTTATTTTTCATAACATATTCACTTAGTATTTTGAGCATCAACAAACCACAAACATGTTCTTAACATTTAATTTGTTGATAAAATTATATTTTAAAATTAAAATTACGAGTAATTTAAGAAAAAATTAATTAAAATTAAAACTTTATTGTGTGTCTCTGTGCGTAATTTACATATTTGTACGATTTATATTAACGGTTAAATTTGTAATTACAAAACGGTTAATAAAAATATTTTATTGGTAAAATAAGAAAGTGAACACGAATTTAACCGGATAACATTTTATTTTTTTGTTTTTATACTTGCAAAGTTTATTGATCTTAAACATTTCTTTTATGTATACTATTCCAGAATAAACAACAACAAAAATGACAAGAATCAAAATTAATTCAAAAGCATTACTGCTTCTGTCGATAGTGGTATGTTTACGTATGACCGATGGTGATAATATTCGGCTACCCGATCAAGTGAACACAGCGCAACAGCAACATATAAATAATGTACAATTTGCACAAAATCCAGCGGATTACGGTGAAGGTCGTGGCGCTACACGTCAAGGCAAACATTTACTCGATTTTGTTGGCCTAGGTACTGGACCTAATACCGATCCATATTTGGCTCGTGTCAACTCGAACTGTTTATCTGGCGAGCTAGCCGATTGTTTTAAATCTCAAGCTTTGGGAACTTTTAACGATTTTTTTGCCAAAGAAAGTTATCAGTAAGTATTAAATATTTGGTAGACTAGACTTTCACTTAAACAATATTTGTGAACCCATCTTCGAGTTCATTTCATTTTCAAAACAAACAAGAAATTTTTTTCTAGAGTTAAATGAACCGATGATGATGGTTCATCGAACCATAAACCATGAGATGAAATTTCTAATATTTCTCTATATACATACATTTAAATCTTTTTATTAATCATGCTACTTTCTTTGCAGATTATCAGAGAGTGCCCGCATTATTCGCATGCCTGAATCTCAATTACGTTCACTTCAAAATGAACCGTTCGAATATGCCGCAGAATCGCGTGCAACCGATTCAGATTGGGATCAACTCGTTAAATTCGGAATGCGTAAAATCGAAAAATTTCTAAAATCAACCGCTTTTGAAATCGATGTGCCGGAACATTTATCAGAAGGTGGCCGATATTCACCACGTTTCATTGATGCCATAACCGATGAAATTGATGTGCTCGAAGATAAGAAAGCACCACTATTCAGTAAGTTAAACATTGTCACAATATTTTCTCTTACTAGCTATTATAACAGTGTTCACCATTTTTTTTTTTTTTTTTTTGAGTAGGTCGCAATCGTCTAAAGAAATTATTCATCCCATTGTTGATCATCTTAAAATTGTTCAAGTTGAAACTTTTATTGTTCCTACCGCTTATTTTGGGATTGGCTAGTTTCAAAAAATTCTTAGGATTTGCTGCCCTTATTATACCCGGTGTTATTGGATATTTTAAATTATGTCGGCCACAGAATAATTACGCATCACATAGCAACGGTGGATATTATCAATACAATCCACAAGGTTTGGGTTCAGCAAACTATCATGGTCACTATTCAAGTAGTCCACCAACATACTATAAATCACAGCAAGGAACAACACAATATTCGGATCCATATTCAAATTACTATCGTGAAAGTAATCCACAATCGGATATTGATGCGAGTAGTGTACGTTTTGGTGACGATGGTGGACATAGTGCACAAAATTTAGCATATCAAGGCTATGCAGAATATCGTAACAACAACAAGAGTGTATAAAGTTAAATTGTTATTTTATTATTAGGGATAGTTGCTAAATTATACATAAATTTTAATTAATTTATTATGCTACTTGAATTATTTATATTTGTAAGAAAGATGACAGTCATTATTTTAAGAAGCAAAATGAGTTTCACTGTAAATTAAATAAACAACCTTTTTTTTAATTAAAATTGAGCGCTTTTCTTTGCATTACTTTAGGGGTTTAAACATTTTGTTTTAGATATTTGTATTTATATTTAATTAACTAAAAGCCACATTTCATGGAGAGCTTTCAAATACAATTCGTCTTTTTGCTTTACAGCTCTGGACAAATAAATGTTGTGTTTATCATGAGAACAGGCTTAATATATTTGATATTACTGGTGAAATTGACATAACTTAATTATTGGTGTATAAGTTGTTTTACATTATTCGTTTAAGATGGGAAAATTATTCGTATTTCAATGATAGAAAACTTTCGAATTGCAGCATATCGACATTTTTCCGACTTAAAATGCCTTTAAAAGATATTTTATAACTTTAAAAATGCCCTCCCCTCCAATCGTGCCCGATCCATTTATGTAGGTCCTCATAGGCTACTCCTTTTTCATGAAGAGGATTTTCCCAAGCGGGGTACAAACAACTATAACTAAATGTGATGAAATTGGAGAACAAATTGCAGCTCAGACACTTCTTTCATTCAATCATTCAATCGATATGTCTATTAGAGTAAAAACCTATAAAAAACGCAAAATTTTAGTCATATTTAAATAAAATCTAAAGTTTAAAATAGTGAAGTGTAATTCTGATCGGCTACGACTTTGGAGTAATAAAAAAAATATGCATGAAGGATTTTTTTTTAACACACTGTTTCTCAGTAAATATTCAAAATTACCTCCCATTCAGGAATGGTTTTGTTGCTAACTAATCAAGTAATTATCCCTGAAAATATTTACAGTCAAGTACAAAACACCCTGTATACATAATATTTACCGACATCTGATCATGGAATTTGGTGGCCAACATCGCAAATAGCTCAAAACATTCATATAACGAATCATTTTTCTCCGCTCCAAACCAAACTATGTATATGCGAAGCTAGAAAAATTAAACATACAGTTAGTTTCAAATATCTATGGTGGAAGGAAGGCAAAATAACTTTTTTATTTTTTTTTTATATATCTCTACTCTTTTCTGGGGCTCAAGGCACTTCCAAATCTTTCGCAGTTAATTTTTACCGTCCTCAGTAAGCCAAATCGAGGACGTACGGCTATAGACTCGCTTTCGTATAACCCACCTATACATTGCATTGCTTCATACCAACCTATGAAAGGTGAGTCGGCCCATTGATTCTGCACTCTCAGCAAGGGGTCATAGTTGTGTTCATCGTCATCCCCGATTGAAATCAAGTGAGGAAGAATCTCTTATCGGTATTCGAACCCGGTACCTCCCGATCCAAATGCCACAGCTTTAACCATTGAGCCGGTTGGCCGGTTGATGGCAAAATAACTTAGGGCGTGTCTGGATCCAGTGATTGAGTGTGATAATTTTTTTGTTTTGTAATAATTTTGACGTGAGTGAAAATTTTCTCTTTCATATTTTGTAATGTGGTTTGCTATCCAAATACTGATATATTTTTAAAATAATAAATTTGACAAATAATGCTTCGAGAATAATATAAACACAATAAAAAAATCTACGGATCACTGTCATATTTATTATAGAAATGAATGAAATTTCAGGTGCGCTAATCTAAAATTTTGCATTTTTAAACAAATAAATTTGTTCGTTGATCAACAATATTCTCTCTATTTTAAACCAGAATTTAGGAATTTTGTACTTATAAGATAAAATTAAGGCTTTTAATTTACACAAATTTTGGTGCAACACAGAAACGAATACACGAATGACAGTGTAAAGCCAAGCACGATCACTTTTAGAACGATTATCAGTTTATTGGTGGTAAATTTAATTTTCTCAATGCAAAAATCTTTTTACTAAAATCAGCAAAAGATATTTCGGAAACGTCAAAATTATTACACGCAGTTGCTGTAATAATTTGATTACATACAAAACAATGTCCTAAGAAGGACGAACGATCTATAATATCTAGTATTTATTTTACAGAAAAGTCGTAATGGATGAGCCATACAAGCGTAAATCGGTTTTACAATGTACCAACTGTCAGAAATATGGACATTCGTTTTGGCAAACTGCATGACAGCAGCAAGTGTGAGCTGGATAAAAGCAAATCTGAGACTATAGGTTATGCGTGGTCTATTTGGAGTTAACAAAAAAATGTACCCCACGTCAAAGAGAGGAACAGCAAGCAGTAAACCATGTTTTGCAATCAAATGATATGATGCGGATGAAAAATCTCCAGAATCACGCGTACCATCTAAATGGAAATCAGAATTCCCGGAGCATAAAAAATTATCTCCCAGGTATTGTTCAACTGTAACAAACTTTGATACAGTAAATGAAAAGTTTAGTAACTCTCTAATTGTAGCGCCATTTAATGTACATGATCCAAATGGCCCCTTGAAATAATTGTTAAGGTATACAAGGAATAATTTAATAAATTTGCTACGGTAATTTGTGTTGATGCCAAGCTTATAAATACGGTATGTCCTTGGAATACATATGATACCTGGCAAATTATTTGTAAGAAAATAAAGTTTAAAAATAATTTAACACTAGAGCTACGGACCTTTCCTATTATGTTAGAATTGTTTTGGAAATTTTTGATGATTTTTAATATATGACAATATTAAAAATAATCAATGATTTCCAAAACAATTCTAACATAATGGCTCCTATTCACAAAATGTAAATTAGCTCTATAACCGTAAAATTTCCGATTAGTACTAAAAGGGTATTAATGAAATGTAACTAGACTCTATAAACGAAAATTATGCTCTGTAAGTTTACAGTGATAAATTTGTTGACGTAAAGTTAGATATCTCGATTTTATTAGTTCATAACTCGGCGGAGTAATCATTTTTCGTCATGATTTTTTCAGGAAGTACTACTCTCGATAGCATCTATTTACTTGCAAGAATTCAAAATGATTTATTTTGTAGTTTTGAGATTTTCACTAAAAATTGTCTATTAGGATTTCTTTGTGTTCTTAACGAATCAATATAGTACGTATCCTTGATGGTGTCTGTAATTCTTATTAAAATAACCTTTTTCTTCAGAATTTTGGTGAAGGTTTGTGGAACTGAAAATCAGTCCAGAAAACAACATCTGAACTCATATAACTACACACTTGAGGAAGTGTTCAGATTCTTGTGAGATTTCTTAGCCCGCATGGCAATGGTCTATGGGACGCCATAATGCCAAGGAACGCCTTGCTACCAGTAATCCTCTACGCTCTCTACTAAAGTCAAAATACATAATTTACACATCCAACAAACTGAAGGTATAAAGTGATCACCCCATTTATCGTATTTGAGTGTGAAATGTCAGGCTACCGGATTACAAAAGATGGCCGCCGAAATTTAAAAATAAATATACGCATGTATGGAAAAGGCCACGTCGGATCCTATATTGTGCAAAAATAGTTTACTTACCTGTCTATCAGGTAACCTGCAAAAATCTCATATGTACATTCTCATTCATTTGACTTTCAAGCCAGAATGATTTGTTATGATTCGTTTTTTGACATTTCGATTTATCAACGGGTACTATTTTTCTTACGGCGGCGAATTCAAATGTATTTATTTACAGTGGCGAAGTTCTTACAGTTTGTGAATACCAATTTTTAGTACTCTGTAACTTTTGCTCTATACACAATTTCCGTAAAGTTACAGCTATACAATTTTTACATTTTGTGAATAGGGGCCAATATTAGGGGTACCCATAAGTAATCAATTATTTCAAAGTAAAACACAAATATGAGCCAAAATATTTTTTCATTACTTTTCAATCAATTACGCATTAACCATCATTATCCAAAACATTTTGCCATCTCATCGGCAAATTTTCGATTCCCCTCCTGTAAAAATGTGTTTATTGTGATGAAAAATATGTTTCAAGGTATGTTTGGACATCGTTCACATTTCGAAAATTTTTATTTTTAATGGAATGTTCCATTGGTCTAAATAAATGGTAATCCGATGGCACGATGTCAGGCGAATATGGCGGATGCGGCAAAACTTCCCAGTAAAACTGTTTAATTTTATTTTGTGTTTGTTTAACTGCTTGAGGTCTGTCATTATCGTGTTGCAAAATCACATGTTTTCTTTTGACAAAAGCCATCCGTTTTTTCACTAATTTATTACGTAGACGTTTTAATTGTTGGCAATAAACATCAGCTGTAACTGTTTCGCTCGGTTTTAATAGCTCAAAATGATTTTTTCCAGTTCAGTCCTACCAAACGCACAATAAGACCTTTCAGTGTCAGACCCGGTTTAGGTGGAGGTATAGCTCGTTGTTTTGGAGAAAGCCACACTGACCTAAGCATTTCAAATTGCTATACCGCACCCATTTCTCATCGCCGGTCACAATTCTGTTAAGAAATTGATCCCTTTGTTGCCTAGTTAATAGCGGTGTGCAAATGGTTCGCCGCTGGTCTTTGTTTTAAGTCGACAATTGAACTGGTACTCAAATACCTTGTCTGGATACTTTTCCAATTACATGGAGCTCTTTGCACTATCAACCAGGTGACCCGAAGTATGTCGGCTATTTCTTGAATGTTCAGTTTTGGATCCGATTCAACCACTGATCGCATAGCATTATTATCAAATTTGGAAGGTGACCCAGACCCAGTCCACTTTAAACATTGTCCAATAGGTCAAAATCACCATTAGAGAATTTCTTAAACCAACGTTGACACTTATTGACCATCAAAACATCACCGTAGATTTCACAAATAATTTTTGTTACAGTTGATGAATTATATCCCGATCGAAATTGAAACAGCATATAATGACTTATGTGTTCTTCTGAAGATTCATTAGCCGCCATTTTCTTTTTGCAAAACTGTAATTTTTCTTATTCGATATAGCGAATGAAGTGACACTGAATGGGAATTTTCCTGTTGAAATACTTGATTACTTATGGGTACCCCTAATATAATACAAAAAAAATGAATTCAATAAATTTAAATACCGGTGTGAAGTTTTTGGACAAAAATTTATGCAAGTGTACATTGTGAAGTTTTTGGGCTAAATTAAGATTTTAGCTAAATTAGGTTTTCGGACATATATTTATGCTCGTGTACATCTTTTAACAGTGAATTTAACAAAAATAAAGTTATTAGAAAATTAACAAATCGACGAATTTCGCTTGGAACAAGGACGTTGTTCTCTTATATATCAAATAACGCGAATGTAAGAGATTGGCTCATATAGTGACTATAGAGGTTGTAAAGGGTATACATTGCGGAATTCAAATCACTCAGTGCCATTTTGATATGAGCCGTAGGGCTCTTGCAAAAATTTTCCTCAGTAGTTCCACCTAAAAGGAATTGTTAACCCGGCAATATTAATATATTCGCAGTATTAAAATTAGAAAACTGTTAATTATTAATAATTATTACCGAAAAAATCGTTTAAAAAAATTCATCTGTAAACAAACAGAAAAATCTGAGCCGTTGAATCGAATGCACATGTAGTTTAATAATTAATTATTAGTTTTTAATTTCTAATTACTAATTATCACTAATCACTAGTTACAAATTAGTAATTACTAATTACAAATTACTAGTTACTACACAGAAAAAACTAAATTGGATTAATCAAAGATTCCTAATTCTTTGATGAAAATTTAGGAGTTTCAAACAAAGTAATATATATTTCTTGTAATTGGTTATATGATTCTTACATTAAAGTTTTATGATTTAGTGAACATACATTGTATGATAAATAGATTGATCCCATTTCCAATTTTAGATAAACATTTCTATATTTCTGAAACATTACATAATGAAACAGAGATTAACATTCTATGAATTTTCCAAACCTAATTGTTTGATTACATGATTTTCTTGGTTTCAATTTCAACAATATTTTTCTATATTTTTACACAACACTTTGTTGAATCATAGAACGGCTTTATATGAATTTATAAACACTTTGTATAAATGACAGATTCGTATTTTTGGGTACCGTTACTTTTTTGATGTTTGTCTTTTGTTTCAGTTTGACTTCATTCTAATTGTAAGTTCCGAGCGATTCATACACCGATTATTAAAAATTTAATTTATTGTGTAAAATAAAATTGTGATCTTGTGTACCAAAATGAGTGAAAATCTAAGTGATGTACAAATGAATTCAAGTGGCACAGAAGGTGCAGAAAGTAGTGGAAATCAAACTGGAATACAAAATAATTTAGACACAGATGGACAAGACGCTAACATTTTGATTGTATGGGATGAGGAACACGACCTTTTATTAAAGTGGGGGTGTGAGGAATTAATAGCGGATTTTTGCGAAAAAAACATAAAAATAGATAGTTTTAAAGAAATGACAATCGCGGATATAGAAAATTTGATACCGAAAGAAAGTATGGATTGCGAATAAAATTTCGGACACATCTTTTAAATTGGCGGAAATCAAATGTAAAATTAATTTTTTTATCTTTGTTTGGAAAATTAAATTTTTTTTTTCGTTTTATGTATAAAGGGCTTTGCTTTATCACCAATTGCTGAAACGTTATCAGTCAATAGCAGTATAAATAGTTGGTTAAGTAATTCAAATTTCGAATTAAATTCTTCAATTGTTTCGTCTAATTCCGCGTCACCGTTATCTCCGATTCTATCCGAAGTTTCAACCTCTTCATTAAAACAGTTATTTCCAAATCAGCATCACGTGAGTTTTTCAATTGGAACAAATTTTGTGTGCTTCATTTATCGGAAAGTCGATTTTGGATTTATCGAAAAGGAATTGTGTTCTTAATTCATCGAACCGCAGTGATTTGTGCGAAATAATTTCAAACTATTGGATTAAAAACGAATTTGGGTAAATTTTGTCATCACCTTATCACAAAAAAATAGTTGGAGAAATCATTAATTTATTTCCCGACGAAGTTGAGGTATATTTTATATTATACACAATGGACTACAGGATCCAACGAAAACGAAAGAGATACAGATTAAATAACTTGGTTCCTTTGGCAGGGGTGGCTACTCCATATACCATATCATCATTTTAGTGACAAAAATTCGTATAATTTTAGGAGGTTTAAACTCTCTTTATTCAGTGATATCTTTTGTTGTTTGTTAAAATAAATGAAATGAAATGAGAGTAGCCGACCCCTATAAGGAAAAAATTAAGCAGATGAATTTACTATAATTACATATGTGTTCCCTCGAATTTAAAATTGACGTGATTTTACTTTTTTAATGTAGGTCGATGTTTTTCGAGATAACCAGTATCTATTTCGTTTTCGTTGGGCAATCTCACATACAAATATGTACATGTATTTGTACAATAATTCCATAAAATTATAAATGCAATTAAAATCATTATTTTATTATTTTTGAAGTAGTACTATGTAAGTAAGGACAATCGAATTAAAGGAAAATTAGCGCAGAAATACTACTGCGTTTGCCGGAGATACCGTGAAAAAGGTGTGATCAAAAGTCGATATAACCTGAAACGACCAAAAACAGTAGACGAAAGCACGTTTGATGATCAACTACCTCAGGATCACGATATTGATGAAACGGCCATTGGAAACCAGCAGTGGCTCGAAGCTAATAAGCAACCTGAAGCGCTGGTTATAGAAAAATGGCGAGCCACTTTTAATTTGCGAAAAAAACACAATAGCAAAAATCTAGATCTGTTTCTTGAATGGCCGATATTAAAACAACAAATTGGATTAGCATTAGTAAGTTAGGAAAACTTCAGATAACTAACATAAATGTTATTGTAATATTTCTGTGTTTCACCATAGATTGAACTAGACTTTGATAGAATCTATCCAGATAAAAACCAACTGTTGTTTGCAAAGTGGAACTCATTCAAATTAAAAATTAAAGATATTTATACTAAAACTATAAAGGATCGAACTTCAAAAACGCAATTAGAAATATTACGTGATAAACTTAGCGCTGGTAAAAAATCATAATTATTATTATAACATAATTGAACTAAATATTATGTGACATACAAGCGAATAATTTTGTTTCAATGTACTAATATTTTTAGATCCCGAAGATTATTTATTGACCATTTTTCTTAACGCTATATTGGTACCAACTGGTATTCATTCGAAAAAGGAGGGAAAACATTTTTTTTGGAAGCCATCAATAGTACAAGCTCAGGAGTTTATGGTGCTTCATGTCAAGGTATGAAATTATATACTAAGATGGTTGGTTATATTGAGTAATATTTATATATTTTTTTAGGCTGAAAATAATATTGAAACAACAGTGAAACAGCATAGAGAACGCCTAATTGAAAGAGGGTTAACTAATCAGCCACTGATTATTATTGTTGGTGAGCTAAAGGATTTAAAACATTTTTTTACTAATTTAAATGATAATTTTTACAAGGTAGATACCTTTTTAAAATCTGTATCGGTCATTATACAAATTTTTTATGTATTAAATATAAAATTCCCCGATCCATGCAAACAAGCTTTGGAATTTATCACTAACTTTTTTTTTGAAATTCCATGTGAAACAAAACAATCAAACCAATTACTTCAATTGTTATCAGACCTTAAAAATTAAAAATGCCTGGTTGTTTTGTTTGTCATGCTCAATTTACCGAAGTGAAACCTTATAACACACACCTAAAATCAATTCATAAATTATCACGTAACTTTTCTTTTTTTCAATGTACAATTTGTCCGCAATCATTTCAAAATTTATACGCATTTAGTCGCCATTAGAACAGGCATTTAAAAAATGATTATCACATCCAAAATAAAAATGATTCATTACCAAATATCCTTTCAAATCCGTCGTTAAATCATGAAAGCTTACCTGTTTGTGACACGGAAAAGGATCCAACAATTGTTGATATTAATGAAGCTTCAATAGATTTTTGTGATATAGCATTACAATTTGCTTTAAAATTATTAGGACATACGTCTCTAAATCGTAAATTAGCACTTGAAATAATAAAAGATGTTGAAGATGCTATTGAAATCTTTCAAAGCTGTATTGATGCTTCAGAAAATATAGTTGAAATAAAAAGTAAATTGAATCTATTTAAAGAATATTTTTCCAAAATAAATTCGGAATACAAAGTTAAAAAAGTTTTGGAGAATAAAGGTTTGTTTTCTGAACCAACGGAATTCCTAATAAGTAGTACCAAAACACTAGAAAACGTATATTCGAAGTCGTCTAAAGGGGTTTTGCTACCTATTAAAGATAATATTAAACTCTTCTTAGAGAACAACAATAACTTAAGAAGTATGATGGATAAAACTCAAGAAATAGGATCGTGTTCAACAGTTTGTAATATAATTCAAGGTTCTGCATGGAAAGCCAAAATTAAAGAACATAAAAATAAAGTTTGCATTCCTTATATTTTATATCAGGATGACTTTGAGCTTAACAACCCGCTCGGGTCAAAAGCCGGAGTTGACAAAATCACAGGTGCTTATTCAAGCTTTCCATTATTAGAAGATTATAAAATTTCTAAGTTTGAAAATATAATAACTTGTTGTTTTACTAAATCTACTGATATAATTCATGGAAATGATTCTAATTTTATGCCTCTCGTACATATTCTAAAAGAGCTAGAGGAAGATGGTATATTAGTTGAAATGGCCCAGGCGACAACAAAAATAAATCCATCGATATTCAAATACGGCACTTAAATAAAAAGAAATTAAAAATGTCAGCTTCTCAAACTAAATGTTTTTTACATTTCTTACCTTTAATGGTTGGAGATTTTGTACCCCACAATGATAAAATTTGGGGATTGCTGAAACTACTGATAAAATTAGTAGATACTGCTATTTTACCTAGTTTTACTGAACATCATTTAATAGAGCTTTGTGATATTATAAAAGAACATCACGAAACATATTTAAATCTTTTTGGTGGGCATTTTTATCCAAAACATCATTTTATACTGCATTATGTGACTTTAATCCGTAAACTTGGACCAATTAAACGTCTCTGGACGATGAGATTTGAAGCAAAACAAAAGGAAAGTAAAAATTATGCAAACACAACTACTTCTAGAAAAAATATATTATTAAGTTTAGCTATTAAATCAAATTATGTGTTTGCATACCATATTAATTTAAAACAAAATTGTGAATTGTATAAAATTGGAAATTATTGTGATGGAAAATTTATTGATTTTACAATTTCCGATATATGGAAACATATTCCAACCAACGAAAAAAAAAAATCTGATTTTGCCAATATATTTTCTATTTCGGATATTACTCTAAACTGTACACCTTACACTCTAGGCAACATTATTGTACTAGCAAATGAAATAAATGAAATTAGATTATTTGAATTAAAATATTTGCTAATAGATATAAACGAAAAAACATTTTTTTTTTGTGAGGAGCTCAGCATAATAGAAATAGACAATCATTTGATTTGTTTCGTCGTACAACAAAATTTAAATACATCTAAGAAATATGAATTAATTAAAAGGCGTGATATAAGGTTTCCTCCTTTGCATTTAATTAAGCTACCTGATGGTCGAACCATTGTAAAATTAAAGGTACCTTATTATTAATAATTAATATAACATTTATATTGTTCAATTAATAATAAAACTCCTTAAAGTTATATCCATTTTAGTTATATGTTTAGTAATAAGGATTTAGTTGTTTATGTAAAATTTCTAAATTTGGAATTGAAATAAATTATATTTAAAAAGGCGAATTGAATTAAATGTGTATTTATGTTTTTTAAAAAGTTGTTTATTTGCAAGATTAAAAGAATTTCATAATTTCAAAATCAAATTAAAAGAAACACGGTAAGTAGCTACTATATGAAACCTTGTATAAAAATTACAGATTATTATCACTATTTCATAGAATTTATATTAAAAATACTATTGACGATTTTCCGCGAAAGGGTTGCCATCTATGATGAACTAACATTAGTGCTATACAAATAATTTGATGTTTGATTTAGTATGCGAAATAAACATTTAAATGATGTGCAAACGAATTAAAATGAATAATAATTTAATTTTAATAAACAAAATTGTACCTACCAGCCATTTCATACTAAAAAATTAAAATCCACTAAACGTCAAATTTGATTTTTTCATAGTAGTACAGCACTAAACCTACGCGACATCTATGTATATCAGTAAAATCGTCAATAAAAATCATTCTTTATTATTGCCAATTTTTATTCTATCAAACATGAAAAAAAAGTCTATAATAATAAAATTAAATTATTTGATTTCGGAAAAACGAATTTCACTAAATCATACAATTAATTATATAAACCAACAAAACTGTATTATAAATTCTATTATTCATATAATTTTCGATTCTCTGAGCTTGCGAATCTATTCTTTGAAATTGGTTTATTAAATCTGTGAATTAACCAGTCTTATCGTACAATTAATTCTATAAACCAACAAAACATTAGTAGAAATTCTTTAAGTCAGAAAATTTTCATTTCTCTGTATTCGCCAATCTTTAGTTTGAAATTGACAAATAAATTCCTTGATTCAATCAGTATCATCGTGTCAGAATTAGAGAATCATAATAAGTTATATTGGAAAATATTATTCTATGACTAACTATTAAAGAAAACTTTAGTTGAAATCAAACCATTTTTTATATGAAATGAAAGAATGTTTTTTTTCTGTGTAATAACTATTTATTAAGTATTAATTATTAGTTATATATTATTAATTATCAATTATAAATTATTAATTAATAAATACTAATAACTAATTATTAATTAATACTGACAAATTACTAATTAATAATAATCAATAATCAATTATAAAATACTAATTAATTACTAAATACAAATTGATAATCACTAGTAACAACTTACTAATTACTACTTACTAATTACAAGGTACCAATTACTAATTACTTATATTTAATTATTACTTAATAATTTCTAATTACTAATTATTAATTACTAATAACTAATTACTAATTACTAATTAATAATTATTCCCGTGTGGGGTTTGCCAGTTCCCCTATCGGGCGCCTCCCTAGGTGGAGGATCGGGGAATACCTGCCAGATATGGCAGGTACCGGGGAAATCAAACACTCGGGGCAGACCAAAATCTGGCATGGCCAATGAGGTGCAAAATTCGACGATTTGTTAATTTTCAAAATTTTTTTGCAAGAGCCCTACGGCTCATATCAAAATTGCACAGAATAATTTGTATTCCGCAATTTATATTCTTTACAACCTATATAGTCACTATATGAGCCAATCTCTGATATTCGTGTTATTTGGTATAATATAGAACAACGTCCTTGTTCCAAGCCAAAACCCGTCGATTTATTAATTTTCTAAATTGTTTTGCTAGAACCCTACGTCTCATATTATAACATTAAAATGGTTAATGGTAATTAAAGTTCTTGGATTTGTTGAAAAAAAAATTATTTAAGGCTTATTTTATTTGAATAGCTTTATTTTTGTTAAATACACTGTTAAAAGATGTTCACACGCATAAATATTTGTCTAAAAACTTAATTTTTCTATTGTAAAATTTCAATTTTGTCCAAACACTTTACAGTACACTTGCATAAATTTTTGACCAAAAAAAAAGTGTCCAAAAACTTCACACCAGTAATTTAAATCCGTCATTTTGACGGGTCCGTAGTTCTAGTGTTAAACAGAATTCAGGTAATGTTACTCTCAAATTTGAATTAGAACGCCTGCCCAAACCACTATACTCAAAAAGGCACTTCGTTAAGAAGCATTAATTTAATAAAACAATTATTGATTTGAATCAAAATCTCTTTGTTGTGTGCAGTTTTGGCTCCATCCTCCATCTAATTAAAAAAGAATGTTTTTTTTTATAATTTTTCTATTTTATAAATTTTTTATTTTTGGGCAATTTTTTCCTTAGTTCCGGAATTGTCAAATTAATGAAGCTACAAGCTACAATTATTAAATTTTTCTGATGACGACAAGTTCGGTTCAGTGGAGTGAACCGGGTAAATGAAAACTTTTATAAGTTGTGGACAGTCATTTGAATTCTCTTTTTGCCTTTTGATTTTGGATTATAACAACTGATCATCGGACCGTCATCACAACTTATTTTTCGAGTGCGGATCATAATGTTTTTTCTTTGAATTGATGAACGATGCAGCCATTGGTATTTTCGACAAACTGGAGTGTCATAATTTATGAGGAGTTTCCACATAATTTTTTTTTTGAACAAACAAAAAATTTCTACTAAAAGGTATATCTCGTGTTTTTTTTTATTATAACAAAGTAATGCTGCAGTTTTTTGGATTTACAGAAAGCTTTTGATTGTTTTAATCATGAATTCGTTACAATACGTTAAGATTAACGCTTCTGCTTCTCATTTATTTCGTGTAACTTCTGTAGTACCGCAAGGTAGTCACATTGGTCCACTTTACTTTTCCCTCTTAACGTAGATTATATTAAAATATTCGCTCCGATTTCTTCAATTTCGGATTGTTTAAAGTTACAAAGTGATTTGAATACTTTTTTCAGTTGGTCGTTTGACAACAAATTGTTGTTGAATTTGGCCAAATGAAGGTTATCTCTTTTTTTTCGAAAGCGATCACCTATTCATCAGCAGTATTTTCTTTATAATATAGCGGTTGACAGAGTTGAGTTCATGTCTGACTTTCTCTTCTGATATTTTCTTTACAAAACATATTGATTCTATTAGTGCTAAGTCTTACATTATGTTAGGCTTCACTAAACGTAATTGTAAAGACTTTTGTAGCCCGCTCACAATAAAATCTTTATATGTGTGTTATAAGTGTCATTTAGGGGAGCGCCCCGAAATCGTGCATTACAGAATCTTGCAATTACAAAATCTTGCATTTTTTAAAAATCATGCAAATCAAAATCTTGCCAACCCACAATCTGGCAGGTACAAAAGCTTGCAAATACAAAATCTTGCATTTAAAAATTTTACCCGTGTTAGTATCTGTACCTGTCTTTAGTATCAAGCATAAAATTGCGGTATTTAAATACGGCTAATATTAGAATCAAAATGGAAATCTCCATTTTCCAGAATATCTCAACAAAAAATATTTCAACAAAATATTCTGGATAAGGAAGATTTAATTCTGGACATTTGGCGATTTTTGATATCTCAAGCGAAATTATCATAATACAGTAGAATTTTGTCAATGCGATTTGTTATCTTGCATAACAATTTCCCGTACATTTATATAACCGTGCCCGCGAAAACTGTATTTTGTAGTTTGGTCGTAGCTACCTGAAGAGTAGACCGAACATTTGGAACGTGCGAATTTTTCAGTACGAAACCAAACTATCACATAGAGGACTCAAAGAGGTTCTCATTTTTTCTTTAGGGTCGATACACTTTGTATGACCCTTGGGTTAAAGTACGGGGGGATTTTGATATTTCTATATTTTTTGTAGATATATTTAAATGATTGCCTCTTCATTTTTTTCTGATTAACAAATCGAAAAGTGTTGTGAATGTCATTATTGTTAATAATTTTGTTTATAAAAAGCCGAAAGAATCTTATTGACTATTTTAAATGTAATCTTATTTTACTTAATATTTCGAAAAGTGAATATAATTATGATGCAATGTCCATCTAAATCTATGCTTACTTTATTTCAACTTAAAAACGTAAAAATTCAGAACATAAAAATCTCAGTTATCATAGTTTTACGGAAATACGATTTTTGGACTCTGCAATGTCGAATTCTTATTATGACAAAATCTCAAAATATTATCTCTAAAATTGGTAAGTTTATCCCTGATTTGTTATTGTTAATATAATGCATTTTTACCAAAAAGTCCAGTTAAAAGAATTCAAAGCCACTTTATAATACTCTTCAGTAAAGCGATACAATCAACGATAAAGTCACTTATCTTGTTCTTCTTCGGAAATAATGTTTTAAGAGGAGTGTCTGATCAAAAGTAGCTATTTATATTTTCCAACATGTAATTATTTTTTTTTCCTATAATTTTTTTTCGATATCAGAATGGACCAAAAGTGGTTATTTCTCTATCAAAAATGTTCATAAATTCAGAAACAGTCGAAACATAAGCTATTTACTACAAAAAAGTAATCCTTAAATGTGCGTTTAAAACATTTAGATCAAAACAAAGTATTTTTCGAATAACGTAAATAGCCACTTTTGATCAGACACTCCTCAAATTAGTATAATAAGGTTCGTTATACTTAAATATTTGAATTGGTGTTTATAAGACATGCACAGTTTTATTCCAAATGCATATGTTGATAATACAAAGAAAAATCGTGGAACAAAAAGTAACCCGTTCATTCCTAGCAGCGAAAAGAATTAAGGACTCTCTCTCTCTCTCTCTCTCTCTCTCTCTCTCTCTCTCTCTCTCTCTCTCTCTCTCTCTCTCTCTCTCTCTCTCTCTCTCTCTCTCTCTCTCTGGATTACTCTTTATGTCTCACAGCTCCTAGCTCCATTTTTGAAATATTCTGCAAGGATCTGCGACCGAGACATCTTTGGGTAGAATTCATCTAGGTTTTCCTCACGCAATTTGAAAATCGTTGAAGAGATTGTGCTTAAGTTTGGCTCTAATATCAAACATTACTGCCAACAATGTTGCTTCGTAATGAATAAGAAGTAGGACAGAAAGATGGGGGGAGTGTTGTTATAAGCATAACAGTTAATTTGAGTGAAAGTCACAGATAAGAATAATGAAGATAAGAACATGTGGAGGGGACTAGTCGGATCACTGAGAATATTTATTGTGTAAGGAATGAAGGTCGCGACATCCTCCACCAATTGAATTTTGCGACCGATCTCCCACGCTTGTCCGAATACGCGATATATGGCGTCTTCTACATCGGAGGGGGATACTTAGTGCTCTAAATCGGTTGAACAGAATAGACAAAGGTTTAGCAAGGATTTAGCAAAGACCATTGGAGGGATATCGTCCGGACCAGTTAATTTCTTGGCATCAATGTTTGCTTCAACTTTTGGACCTTCGTTAATTCTGAACCCTACAATTATATTATTAAAGTAGTTTTAGGTACGTACACCTTATTAAAATAAAGATAAGATAATGCGTAGGAGACAGGTAAAATTCCTGAGTGACCCAAATATTTATTGTGTGAGGAGTGCAGGTCGCAATATCCACCACTTATTAAATTCTGCGATGGAATGCGTAGTTCTTAATCTAAGAAACTTGGGTGAAAACTAACCTGCACAAATCAAAGGCCACAATATTTTCCACATAAACAGAAAAGTGGGCTCTAGCCACTCTTAATTCGTTCGCAGTCCACTGTTAACTTAACACCTTATGCTGGCAGTAGCTAGAGTCATAAACATTTTTGTTCATCACCATCACCGATCGCAATCGAAAAATATAAAGGCGCTTATGCATCTAGTGCTTATTTGTATAAGATCTCAGTACCTCGTTTCCTAGGGAATCCTTTTGTTCTATTTCACATTAGTTTACCAAACATTTAAATAAAAAATAATAAATATATCTTCTAATTGTAGCGTAGGTAGATGTACAAAACGCTTTTGAACTGAGCCTACACTACAAATCCAGTTTGCTGCCTAAACAACGTGCTTCTGGGTAATTTGCAGCAGCAAAATTTTCGTTTTTATATTTGAATATTTTCATGGGAAAAGTAGGTAGTCAGTATATTAATATTTTACTGAGAATTCCATTATGAAAATTTGAAAAACAGCAAAAAACAAAGAAAATTGTTCATGTTAAACAATAGAATGATGGAAGTGTCCGTGAAGTTTATCTCACCAAGATTTCTTTGTATCCTTTTTGAGCAGTCGCTATATTTTTTTTTAGCTTATGGGCTTATAATATTTTTTATTTTATTTACACATTCAGCAAATAACGTACATACATAGACATAAATGATATGGCCAGAAACACATTGCGAGATTGATAACAACTAAGTAAAACAAGTCGCAAAGAATTCTGGGGGTGGCTAACACCATAAAAAACAAAGTAATTTTGTGTACGTTAAATTGTATCTTTCTTAATAAAATCAACTTGCTTTGCAATAAAACTCAAATGGATCTTCGACCAAAACGGATCCTTATTAAAATTTATTACAAATCAATAATTTTATTGTATATTTGCTTCCAAAATCATTATATAAGGTTAATCACGTAAATCTATCTGCAGAGAATTCCAAACATTTCGTTCGATTCACACTCAATCAAATTTAATTATTCATGTATGTAATACGAGTAAGTACGAATTTCTGACGCAAAATAAAATCGAACTGATAATGTTTCTTTCTATATTCAAAAGTCCATCAATCAAATTAACAAATAGAATACAATCAACAATTCATTCATTCGACAACCTAATCTAATTTGTTTTTCTATATAGCTACATAGCAAAAATTAAGTTGTTATCTATTTCTTATGTATGCGTATCAAATAAATATCTTATTGCCTTCATTTTAATTCTAAGCTATTCTTCTAGGCGTAACATTATCATGTTTATACGTTTTTGTTCGATAACAATATAAAAATATTTCTCTAGAGAAATGAAACTGTTTTACAAATTCTTCGCGAATCTCATTCCAATAAACCAATTTACTGACAGTGAAGAAAGTCAATAAGCATAATAAATGTTTTAAAGATGAATGCATATACAAATGTTCATTTCGATTTTTGTATTTTGGTATAAAATCAAACTTTCATGATGACATTTAGGGGAATATAGTTTATGAATGTTTGTAACTTTTATTGTTAACTGTTAGGCGATTGTAAGATTAATTTTCTTTTGCTTGGTCTGTGAACTGTGAAATGTTGATTTTTTTTTTATATTTAATACTTGGATGCTTTTACACTGTTGGAACATTAATTGATGATTGTTGAATCTTGTTTTTTTGTTGTTGTTCAGTGCGGCTTTTCGTTCGTCAAGTAATTTTAAATTGTACCTTAGGCAATTTTCTGATACAATAAAATTTTTTTGTGAGATTTTTGTGTAGTGAAATTGCTTTTCTTATTGTGACTGAATAAATGGTTCAACTTAAAAATTCTTCTTAGAATTAAAGTCGGACATAACTCTATATGGGTACTATAAATAGTATGTAGACGTTTTTTTAATTTGTGGCTTGCCTGTACTCCTGAATTATTTCATCGAATATAGAGTAACGAATAATTTGAAGTACTATAACATACAACTCGTAGCTAAATAGACGATATATCGGCCGTAAATTTTACGAGTAAAATGACGATATTTTGATTTCCTCATCCGAAAATTGTTTGGTCTGTTAGATCTACTTCAATTCATCATACAATCCGGCAAGACAACCGAATGTGGGATTTCATCTTAGTATATTTGGAAACGTTTCGTCAACTAGTTTTGAGACAATATCGATATTGGTACAAATTTGGGCTACAAGCTTCATTTGATCCAATTAAACTAGCTGCATTTACGCTAGATAAAGGTGCCATATATTCTTTTTCACGTGATTCAAAGAACTCCGTGCTTGTACCCACTAATCATTTTAAAGGAATTAAAAGAAATTATTTTTTATTGGGTTTATGACTTAATTATAAGCTTTTTTATTATTTACTTGTCTATTTTAAATAACAATTTATATTTTCCAATTATTATTTGGCCGAATTTTCAGTGACATCCACCATTTTCAAGTCCCAAAAATTTTTTACACACATTTTATTGAAAAGGTATAAAGAGAACAAGAGCGATAACTATACAAGCGACAACTTCCAAAATCATTCATCTGCTGGCGATGTCGCCTTAAATAAAACAAGAGCTAACACTAGCTCAATTATAGAAAAAAGAATTTTAAATTTGGCGATTGACTTGAGCCAAAACTTACGATATGAAAAAATGTAAAGCCAAAAAATTGTAACTTCCATCACAAAGGCGCAAAAATCAGTTGAAAAGAAGAGATTTTTAGATTCTAAAAAAGTTCGGCCAACAAGTGTAGTGATTTTGGTCACATTTCGCCGAATTGTACCAAGGTGGTGGAAGCTAAGACAAAAACAAACATATGCGCTGCCATCAATGAAGGGCAATTAACGTTGGTTACTATCTGAAAGAAATTATTATCGGAAATCAGAAATTATACGCGATGGTAGAAAACGGTTCTGATTTCAATTTTATTGCACTCAAAAAGCATCCTTCAATTAGCGCTCTTGGTTTTGAAAGCCTAATTACAACATTTAGAGGTAACTTGATGATTCATGGTTTCGTTTACTGTCTAACGTTTATGTTGTTGATGTGGTACTGCCGGTTGATATCAAACAATCACAAGTTTTACACCACATTACATAGTGATGAAAACATTTGTCCCGGATAACTATACGATGATAATTGAACAGGGAGATTTTATCTCAAAACATTGGCATTCACGGTGGCGATAATTACAAGTATGTAAAGGCGACTAAAAAAATGGTGACGAGTTATAATCCAAGACTTGTTCTTATCATGCATCGCATGATGCTTCCGAATACATCGAGTTTCACTAGTCCGATCGTATTAATTAATGATGTATAGCGGTTAAAGATCGATACCTACTTCCACGTATTTATAACCAGTCAACTTCAAAGCGCAAACTATTTCACAAAGTTAAATCTGCGAAATAAATTCTTTCACGTATGTATGTATAGCTCAAGAAAATATTATGTTACCGTATTCATCACTCATGTTTCATTGTTCGATTTCCTGAGGGTTCCATTCGGGCTACATAATTTTTCAGCCGCATTTCAGCGGTATATCAACAATGTTTCCGGCCCGCTTAGTCCAAAGAAAATAGTCTGTATCTACATGGATGATTTAGTGGTGTATGCCAGCAATTTAGAGAAAATAGTTGAAAGGCTCGCGATAGTTCTGAAGGTGGGTGAAGGTAACGGACTACAAATTAAATGAAGTAATTGGGATTCGAGGTGGGAAATGGCTCAATTAAACCATTAACAAGAAGAAAAAAAAAGGAATAATTGAAAAATGTGCACAGTTTTTGAGCTTAACAAACTATTTCCGGAAATTTGTAAAGTGTTACAGATATGCTATGGAGGGTAATAATTTTGTGTTTAGGGATAAAGAAGAACAAACATTTGCAAAATTGTAAGAGAAGTTACCAAGACTCGACTGTCTCGGACTTCGTTCTGTATTGGAATTAATTGCCGTTACCAAAGGTTTATGATCCATGTCAAATCGAAATTTACGCCCTTCAAGGAAATATCTAAATTGTTAAAATTCTACGAAAATTGCTAACCGCTCACGGTCAAAGGTGGACAATTTTTGAACCGGGGCTGTACAATTTTTTGAGAAAAACGGTTAAGGTTCCAAATTATTTCCATTTAGCTATGTTCTAATACACCTCCACAATCTATATTCGAAGCGTTGGTCCTGATGCAATATGCTGTATTATCTCTTAGATGTGCCAGCAGCGTACAGTTAACGAGAGAGCTATTTGACACTCCTAAGGCCAAGAAAACGTAACTCTATTGTTTTGATTAATTAAGAGATTCATATATGTGTAAATTGGCGAGAACTACTCCGCCAAATTTTGTAAGAATCTATGGTAATAATTATTCATACCGACAATACGCTGAATATTGCGGACTGTGGCGGGATGTGGAAAATCTTTGATTTATGTAATACTGTCGCTCGATGGATGAATCCCATTATTTGTAATTTCATGACTTAAGAAATTCACTTTGGGGACACCGAACTCACATTTATTCAAACGAATATTGATTTCAAAATCTGCTAAACGTTTAAACAATATTCGCAAAGGTTCGATATGTTCCTCGAGAGTTCTACTTGCAACCAATATATCATTGACGTAAGCTGAAAGAAAGTTTAAATTTTTGACCTGCGTTTCTCAGACCAAAGGTCATTCGACCGAAATCAAACATTCCAAATGGTGTGGTTATCGCAGTTTTGCATTAGTTTTTTTTTGCTACTAGGATTTGCTGGAAAATACGACCAAGGTCAATTTTTGACAAAATATTAGAACCATATACATATCTTGAGAAATCATGGATGTGTGGTAGTGGATACCTGTCGGGCATAATTACGGTGTTCATCCGTTTATAATCACCACATGGTATCCAATCATTTTGCGCCTTTTTCGAAACCATATGACGAGGACAGCAGGTTGATGATGAGGATTGCTTGAAAAGCATTTTTAGCTTGCGCAAATTTAGCAAGTCATATCTAGGAACTTAAGTAAGTTCCGAAAATTCCTTTAGTAATGTTCCATATACACCTTCGATACTAAACATCCGAGGCGATAGTGAACTAATGAAATAGACTGTTCCTTTAATAGTTACAGTTTATGTGGGATCGATCAAGGTTTGTTCTTCAAATCGACCGTTAAACTAAATTTTATCACGATATCAGCGTCTATGATAGATGTGCTGCTGTTTTATTTGAATAACCATTGGCAGCTGTTAACTGAAAATGATAGTCTTCAATAATATTTTTGAATGATGACGCAGGTATATGACCGAAATGTCAATGCCTGTGTCTATTAGGAAAGTTTGGTGATTTTGCATTTAATAAATACACGGCGAATTGTGGAAACTCCAGAATCTGCCGTAGCGCTGTTGGATGAAACTAGTTTTCTATGAGATTTATATATCTTTGAAACTACAGTTCGGGTTTCCGCATCGTCGTGCAACAGTGCTAAATTTAAAATAAAACGAGCACATTCGATAATCAACCGATCGAGATCTAGAACTTGATCTCGAAGCGTTTCTGTTACGAGATCTAGATCTTTGCTGATTTGAGCGATTCTCAAGTCTCTTAAAACGAGATTTCAGTTCGTTGATTGACTTGAATAATTCATGTAAATCGAAATTAGTGCTTGTAGGTACAATAGTCGGCTCTATGCGTAACACTTGGTTTATTTGAGTCACGGTTTGTAAGAATGTCTTATGAAAAGGAATATTCATTCCCCAAGTCCTATCGGAAATTTCGTATAATTTTCCGTTGTCGTCACCTTCTACTCCCACCAATATCGCACCTATTGTAGATGGCTATCTTGACAGCCACAGTTTTTTTGGTACATCTCCGGAAGTGCTGTGCAAAACCTTCCCCAAATAGTTGGTTTAATTTTATGCCTACCGTTAGAGGACATAAGAGGAAATCTTGCACGACCAAAGGGCAAACGAATTTCATCAAGCTAAGTGGGAAGAACATTAATTAATTCTGGTTTGTGAGCACTTTAAACAGTTCAGAAGCCGAAGTTCTCATTACGAGTCAAAGAAAAATAATCAAAAACAATTTGCTCAAGAGATGCAAAATAACGTGATTTTCTCTTATGAAACCAAATTCAAGTTGCATGTTGCAGATGGTAGAATCGCCGCACGAAGAGAACCTTGAGAGAGGCTTAGAAATGGGTGTCTTTTAAATTACCACCGAAAACTGGAGGAGTTATGGTCTGGGGAGTTTTTCTAGAGACGGAAGCGGTCGAATGTGACTCTTTAGTACTAATAACAGCTGCTGTTGATCTTGTAGCGGTCCAGACGGTAGTACACAAAAGGAAGCTCTGCGAATTTTTTGTGAGAGAAAGTACAAACGACGGAGTCATTTTGTTATGATTACTAACTTGTCCATTCGTTTAAATTATAATTTCTTATTGTATTCCAGTTTTTTCGCCTACAAAGTCCCGCCTACAAGACTATCATTTTTTTATATATTTGCATCATTGCTAGATGAAAAATGAAGATTAAGCATTAGCCAAGATGACAGCACAAGACAAGATGGAGATGAACGATATAAATGATTTGGTGGCAGCGATAAGGAATGTAAAATTAGTCAAGTTGGAACTCTACCAAAAAACGTGCATTGGTCTGAGCGTCTGAGGGTAACAACTTATGGCAAAATACATTAACTACACTCAGCTATCCGAGGAGCTAAAAAATATTGATGCAGAAGTTTTCTCATTCACACCAGATGAGAATAAAACTTCAAGATTCGTTTTGTTCGGTCTACCATTCATGCCTATTGAGGAGGTGGAAACTGACATTAAATAGGCCGGTCTGTCACCATCACGTATTACAAAAGTTATACGTCAGGAGAATAGGAATAACGATAGTGCAATGTATTTTGACTCGTTTCCAAAACCAACGACTCTAAACCAGTTAAAAAACCATCGATTTATTGGACATATTGCTTGTACTTGGGATATTCCCCATAGACCACCGTAACGGCTCTCACACCATGCTTGAAGTGCTTCAGGCTCGGTCACACTTCTTGTAATATGAAGCCACATTGCGGATATTGTGTCCAATCCCATATGGCTGATGAAGAATGCCCGTCTAAAAGTGTTGAAACAAAACTTGTATGTGCCAACTGCGAAAGAAACCATGCCAACTCAATGATTTGTCCAAACGGAATGAGTTTTTACGCATTCGGGAACAGATCAACAAACGTAACGAACCTAAATTTACGAAATCTTTCAATTGAGTATGGTGGAAACTGACATTAAATAGGCCGGTCTGTCACCATCACGTATTACAAAAGTTATACGTCAGGAGAATAGGAATAACGATAGTGCAATGTATTTTGACTCGTTTCCAAAACCAACGACTCTAAACCAGTTAAAAAACCATCGATTTATTGGACATATTGCTTGTACTTGGGATATTCCCCATAGACCACCGTAACGGCTCTCACACCATGCTTGAAGTGCTTCAGGCTCGGTCACACTTCTTGTAATATGAAGCCACATTGCGGATATTGTGTCCAATCCCATATGGCTGATGAAGAATGCCCGTCTAAAAGTGTTGAAACAAAACTTGTATGTGCCAACTGCGAAAGAAACCATGCCAACTCAATGATTTGTCCAAACGGAATGAGTTTTTACGCATTCGGGAACAGATCAACAAACGTAACGAACCTAAATTTACGAAATCTTTCAATTGAGTATGGCATCAACATTTCCAAGCTAGTTGAATTCTAAAGATCAGCAATTCAATCAACCAACTAACATAGAAGCCTCAACTTCTCAGATTCAGTGGTCAAATTTATTTAAAACAAATACAACTCCTATAATGCAACAATCTGAACTTCCAAACAATGTTCAATTGTAATATTTCAGTGAATTATTATTAATACTGGAATACATCATGGATGAACTCAGGAGATGCCGTACGCCGGCGAAACAAGTCCAAGTCATTCTGGCAACAGCTATCCAATGTCTTTAAGCAACTATTTGAATATCTGCAACTGGAACACTCGCAGCATAAAAAATAAAATACATGAGGTAATTCATTTCCTTGATAAATATGACGTTGCCATTATGTTTATTTCAGAAACATACCTTAAACCAGACACAATTTCGAATATTCCACATTACCGCATCTATAGGACTGATTGCGATAATCAAGCTGGCAGACACTCTACTTCCTAATTTTAATTGCCTGATTCCTACTTAAAAGTAACTTCGTGTTACTTGCCCAAATCTAGCCATTGCAATTTTAGAGGGGATCTAACCCGCCTATTCAGTAGTAATAGTAATGCCGTTATTCATTTTGGAACTGTAGAAGACCTAACAAAGGTGAACGTACCTTATTTGATTATTTAATAGCCGTGTGAAAGTTGTCTTGCACTCTCCAGACACGCCTACATACCATCATAATACTAAAACCACAGGTACTCATGATTTTTATTTAACAAGTAACAAAGTTACAATAAACTATATTGGATCCAAAAATGAACTAAACTTGGATCAGTTTCCAGTTTTGTGTTGTCCGCTTACAAACCTGTCGCATAAATCCATCAATTCCATCTTTCAGTTTTAAAAAAGCCGACTGGCACTCATTTCACAATTTTATTGATAACAAATTGAACTCATACGCTAACAGCCAAATTATTCCAGATACTAGCCAAATTGACTTGAAGACAAATCAGCTTGCGGATACTATTAAGGAAGCAGCAGAGTAGTTGTTCGTACTATTGTTGCTTCAAGTAAATATAAGTTAATTTTGTCTGACGAAATCCTAAATTTTATCAAGCTTCTTAAATTAAGTAACAGAAAATAGATAAGGAGTCAAGATACCTATCTCAAAAATATTTTGTTAATTTGCTTAATGCTGTAATTATCATAGTAAAAAAATGTTTCATATTGTTAACGCTAAATGGCAGGATAAGCTGACCGCTTTTGACAAAAATCTAAATCATATTGCCCCATCTGAAAAAAATAGTCTTGTATACCTCCATTAAACCATCCTGATGGCAGTAGTAAAATTATTGATTCAAATGAAAAATGTCAAGCCCTTGCTCAAAATTTTCATAAAACTTTCGGAACAGCGGTTAACATCCCAGTATCAGACGAGATTAAAAACAGCATGGAACTTATAAATAAATATGTGTTAACCGACGCTTCGTTGTTACATGTATCAATACAAGAGGTAAACGGGATTATAACTAACAGCCGTCCCCTCAAGGCACATGGTCAAGATTTATTCTTCAATGTTTTTTTGAAACATCTTTCAGAATCTGAACTTAAAGTTCTAATAAATTTATTGTCGCATTGTATTAGACTTTCATATTTTCCCGTTTGTTGGAATATAGCTAAGGTGGTTGCAATAATGAAGCTAGGTTGTAACCCTAAAGACAGCTCGACCAATAAGCTTGCTTAGCTCGGTTAGTAAAATATTTGAATATATCATCAAGACTATTTATTTATTTATTTATTAAAAATTGATTGGAACCATCAGAAGTTCCGCACTCAATGCCACGATGGGCCCATGATGCATACCACTGATTCTATCCTAATTCGCGAACGCGTGCTGCAGCCTTAATAAACTGAAGTAGTTTAGGCCAAGGCAAGGAATACAGCTGATTATCAGCAATGGATCTAGAGTTAAATAATTGCAACCTATAACTCTGTTGAAAGCAGGACAACTGCACACGATGTGAATGCAATCATCATCGTCTTCAAGGCAATCCTCGCATACAGCATCAGGAGATAGCCCCCTGCGCTGAAGGTGTATCTTAAAATGACCGTGCCCAGTAAGAGTGACGATCAAGACTCGCAGCTGTTTCTTACTGAGGGATAAAACAAACTTAGTGGCCCTCAAATTAGGTCCACTAACAAAAAGTTTGGCAATGCGACAGCTACAAGTAGCAAGCCATTGCTGTTTTAATTTACTGACAGCGCAGTTTTTTATCGCCTTCTTAACATAACTAACTGGTTCGGGACCGATGAATTTAAACTCAGCCCCAGCTTTCGCTAGAGAATCAGCGACATCATTGCCCTCAATACCACAATGGGCAGGAACCCATATAATCGTCACTCTATTGCTAGAATAGAGAATATGTAAAAAGTGTTTACAATCCTTAACAAATTTTGACGCAGTCAAGGGATTATCCAAAGAATTCAGCGCAGATAAGCTGTCTGTACAAAAAACAAAATTTTTATTTGTAATAGCGAGATTCAATACCTCAATTACGCAGAGCGTTAAAGTAATTATTTCCGCTTGAAAAACTGTGCAGTACCGGCCCAGGCAGCCTGAAAAATGTCAAACGTAGGGCAGTACACTCCATAACCCGAACTATTATCAGAGCTAGAGCCATCAGAAAAGAAGACTATTGACTCATCCAAGTTCTCAAGAAAATCCAGTGATCTCCACTGGCCTCTCGAAGGTCGGACCACTGAATATAATTTAGGGAAATTGAATTCAGACATCAGTCTATCATTAACCATATCAATTCCAGGTACAAATGATACGAAATCATTTAAGATTGTTCTATGGCGCACGACTGAACCAAGAGAGTTCCACATTCCTATGTTCTTTAGCCGAAACGCAGCAGAACATGCTGTGCTAAGAATGAAAGAATGTAGCTGTGGAAGAATATAATTGTTTCCATGGCAAGAAGGGGGGTCGAGGCCATGGCTCCTGTAATGGCCCTTCAAGCAATAATTTGTTGTAGTTAAACCCCCGGTTTTCCCAAAAGCTCGTCTATACTGCCAAAAAATGGCAGTCGATTTTTGAAGTTTATAGTCCAGGTGAAATTTCCAGGAAAGTTTACTGTCCAAGAAGACACCTAAATGCTTAACATGGTCAGATCTGTTAATCGGCCTCCCGAAAAGTAAAGGCAGAGTTAGTCCACCAATATTACGATTCCTGGTAAAAATAACCATATCAGTTTCAGAAGGATTAACGTGTAGATCCTTTCCACCACACCACGACTCCACAATACGTAAGGCATTCTGTGTTAAGTCGGATAACACATTCAGGTGCTTTCCAGCAATTGTAATAACAAGATCGTCAGCGTAGCTTTGAGCAACAAATCCTGACTGCTGAAGTTTCACAAGTAAATCGTCAATCGTCAAAAGCCATAACAAGGGTGAGAGCACACCTCCCTGAGGACAACATTTGGCAACTTTGACCGAGATTGAAGCACTATCCACGCCAACCTCAACGATGCGAGATTTGAGCTATTAATCAATTCATTTTACAATGGTGGGATCAATACGGAAATTGGTACAGGCGTTAATAATCGTCGATAATGATGTACTGTCAAAGGCTCCCGCAATGTCAAAGAAAGTGCCAACTCTTTATTATTGAGGGATCTTTCGATCCTATTGACAAGTTCATGTATAGCGGTTTCACAGGACTTACCTAACCTATAAGCATGTTGCATGTTACTGAGTGGGGAATTAGATAAATATTTATCTCTAATAAATCTGTCGACAATCCTCTCTAATGTTTTAAGAAATGTTGAGGACAGACTGATAGGTCGAAATGCTTTGGGGTCAGTGTAATCTGATTTGCCAGCCTTCGGTAAAAATACAACGTTACTCTTGCACCAAACCTGAGGAACAATACTAAAAGCAACGCACGCTTTGAAAAGGTGGACCAGGTGGTCCCTAATAATAGAAAAATCATGCTGTAATACAGCCGGAAAAATCCCATTAGGACCACCTGATTTGTATAGTTTAAAGGAGAAAATACTCCAACGCACAACTTCGGACGTAACTATCCGAGCCGCTAAATCCCAGTCAGGAGCAAAAGTTAGAGGTTAGCGAGTGAGCAAAATCAGAATTAACGATGGCACACTCCGGAAAATGAACAGGAAGAAGCAACTCGTTTGCTTCTTTCTTCGAAGAAGTGAACTTGCCAATTTGCCATTCGATAAATGAAGAGCATCAATCCTACAGGTGTCATTTTTAGCCAACGCTCTATTTAGTCTAGCGACCGCAGAGAGACTATTCATTTCCTCACAGAAGTTTGTCCATGCGGTTCTATGAGCGGATCTTAAGCTTTTCTTATGCTAGCTTTTATAGCTAGCCTTTTGAGCTATTAGGAAGCTATCCCAATCGCATTTAAGATTAGTATATTTTGCTTTATTATTCAGTTTCCTAGTAAATTTCATTTGTTTTTTAAGAGCAGAACACCAGAAGGGTCTATTCCCAATCTTTTGTTTGGTAATAAGTGGACACGAATTTTCAAAAGCTGTCGAGCATCCTTTTGTCAGCTTATACGCTTGTAACTCAATGTCCTTAACCGAGCAAATATTCATAGCAGCATGAATTAGAGAAATAAGTTCGAAAGAGAATATATCCCAATTGGTCATCAAGACTAAATGATATTATTGAAGAACACAATTTGTTAATACCGCAACAATTCGGTTTCTTTACCAACATTTTACTATCCACAAAGTGGATCGCATATAACCCAGCATGTTAAAATCCAAAGGACCTTGAAAAAATCCACCGGAATTGTCCTCCTTGATCTAGAAAAGCCATTTGACTCAGTCTGAATTAATCGTCTTTTGCGTAAACTTCATAGATACTATTGTAATTCCCGATGCACATAATCAAACTTTTGAAATCGTACTTTGAAATTCTAAAATATTTTGTTCAGATCCGAAACTCCAATTCCAGTCTAATGAATAATAGCTCAGGGATTCCTCAGGGATCTGTAATAAGTTCTATTTTATTTTGTAGTTTTCTAAATGACATATCCGCTAAAGATGAATGCGAAATCGCACCATTTGCTGATGATACATCAATCTACACCTTCGATATTTCTACGAATCACTGAGCAGGGTCCATGCATAAAAATTCTTTTAGGTCGCAGTGCGAGGTGGCTTGAATGTCCACATGGCCCTACGTTAAATAATAATTATAGAGTTAAGTTAGAATTAAGGTATATTTTTTGCGAGTTTTCTTGTAATTGATTCACTATATTATGACTTTGGTCTAAATCTTTAGTTATGTACATATTTTTCTTATATTCCGGAGTAAAGTTTATAGCTAAAACTCAGAAAATTATATTGTATATGTATTACCTTATAATAAAGCAAAACAAAAAAAACTATTAGAAAACGTTTGGTCCTTAATAAAGCTAGACGTTGTCAGAAAGCGCCCAGAATTAATTTATGCTTTAAGAAGTTTATTGATGAACATCTAGGATATACCTTCTGCGACTTTGCAAATTTTTTCAAACTAAATGAATCGTAAGTGTACCGCCGTAATTAAATCAACGTATTCTGAATATTCTGGATTTTCTTTCAGTTTTTCCTCTAAATAGCTGGTATATTTTTTTTTAAGAAATTGGCCCATAAATGTGTTCAAAATTAAACAATAAGCCAATTGCTTTCAAATGTTTTGTAATTTTAGCAACCAAGACTCCAATATGCAAAAAAATGTTATTGACCAAATAATTTTGCCCAGCACTGTAATTACGTACATATTATGGTTGGTATAAATTAAAAATTTACGAATATAATAAATAAAACGTACCTATAAATATAATAAATCTTACACTCATAATTTATTACATAATTTTTGTAATTAATCTATTATCATCTTATAAATAGTGGAAGCTAAGTATTATTTGATCACATTATGGCTTATTAACTTAACATCATTCTACCAAATTCACTCATATAATGATGAGACACAGCTGTCGTTTCTAAATAATACAATAATAACCACGAAAAAAAACGGACACAAAAATTTCGCTAAATCATTTTACTTGGTAAATACCCCAAAGTGAAGACAGATTTAGTGCAATTAAATTTAAGATTAGACATTCAAGCAGTGAAATTATTATTTTTCACTTGCTTAAAATATGTGAATTTAATTGCTAAATTATGATGAGTTATACCACAAAATCAAAAAAAAAAATTCTTACCCATTTCCTTTTCATTTTAATTTAGAATTGATTGAGAAGAAACTTCAAAGAAATAACATACAAACAAAAAAATTGAATATCATTGTTAACTTTCATTAAACATTATTCTAAAAAAACCAAAAGAATTTATTATGAGGTACAGTTAACACTTTTTTCGATTTCATAGATTAAATTGTTAATGATGTAATCTCAGTAGTGCGGTAATAAACAAATACCTACCATTATAGGTAACTCATTCTAATTTCATTCCACTAAAAGGTAAGTATTGAGTATTAATATTAAAATTCTATATACAATTACAGTTTTGAACTTTAGTAACAAACCTTTATTTTCAGAAGTTGTTTTACGTAGCTAAACGGAATTTCGATTTTTTAATTACTCGTCGGAAGCTTGTATGGAAATTAAATTTTTAATTATTTAATAATACTGCGATGGATGAGATGCCACCTGGAATTCTTGAACCATACCCTTAGAATAACTGTGCAGGTGCACCTCCGAGATATAATATTAATTCATTACTATAGTCCAGAGTATTACAATGTGCCTCTCCACTAATCCATTCGATCGCCGATGGTATGAAGTTGTCGGAATTTTACGCGACCTAAGAATTTTTGTCAATTACTAAGATAATTCGTTTCAAACTTACTGCCCTGGCTAGTGGTAATTTCTACAGGGATCTTTAAACCCAATACATATTGGCCGAGAAATAAATGAATTAGTTGTATAGGTCGATACCATTTTGGGACAAAAAAACTTCCAATTCCTTAAATTATTTGAACACATCCAGACCGTGATGTGTGTACGTCACGCCCGTAAAAGCAAAAATTGATAAGATGAACACAGTTTCCTTGAATAAAATGTAATGGTAATGGGAATGGGAATGATAATAGCAATGGTAATGGTAATGGTAACTGTAATAGTGTGGTAACAGCAATCGTAATGGATATGGTAATGGTAATAGTAATGGTAATGGTAATGGTAATGGTAATGGTAATGGTAATGGTAATGGTAATGGTAATGGTAATGGTAATGGTAATGGTAATGGTAATGGTTATGGTTATGGTAATGGTAATGGTAATGGTAATGGTAATGGTAATGGTAATGGTAATGGTAATGGTAATGGTAATGGTAATGGTAATGGTAAGGGTAATGGTAATGGTAATGGTAATGGTAATGGTAATGGTAATGGTAATGGTAATGGTAATGGTAATGGTAATGGTAATGGTAATGGTAATGGTAATGGTAATGGTAATGGTAATGGTAATGGTAATGGTAATGGTAATGGTAATGGTAATGGTAATGGTAATGGTAATGGTAATGGTAATGGTAATGGTAATGGTAATGGTAATAGTAATGGTAATGGTAATGGTAATGGTAATAGTAATGGTAATGGTAATGGTAATGGTAATGGTAATGGTAATGGTAATGGTCATGGTCATGGTCATGGTAATGGTAATGGTAATGGTAATGGTAATGGTAATGGTAATGGTAATGGTAATGGTATTGTTAATGGTAATGGTAATGGTAATGGAAATGGTAATGGTAAGGGTAATGGTAATTGTAATAAACATTAGTAAATAATAACGGAAATGGTGGTAATAATGTTGTAAATTATAGCCAATTTGAGTAGAACTTGGCTAATTCTTAACCGATTTTGATGAAATTCGACATGTGCATTGAGATATGATCCTAAAATGTATTAAGATGAAGTTATAGAATATGGCCGAATAGGGTAGAACTTGGATTGTAACTGTAGAATAGATTTCAATTTTAGTCGTTTTAAACAGGCTCTCAATAGATGTTTTAAATTTATAGTTTTATTTATAATATTTTTAATTATTCCTGATGTTAGGGCGCTTAAACTAATTTAGAAAAATGTCGGGGGTCGAAATGCAAAATTAAAATATTAAGGGCTGAAACCTCATGAGGTGATCAGAACTTCGGTCCTGAAAATTAACTCAACTCCCAAATCAATCCCTAACTGAAACCCTTAACTAAATATTCTGCTCAGCCTCCGTTTGAATTTACAACAACCTCCAACTCAATCGCAATCACCAAATTAACCGACAACCCAACCCTCAATTCAATCACCAAATCAACAATAAATCGACCTTCCAATCAACTCTTGCCTTAACCCTAAATCAACCCCCAAATAATTCCCCAATCGAACTTCTTACTTACTCCCATCGTTAGCTAACTAAATCTTAACTCAGCTTCAACTGAACTTACCTCGAACCAAATGGCAACCCTTTATTTAACACCACACTTAACGGCCCGCTCAATCCCATAATCAATTAGATACCAAATCTACATGCGTGCAACGAAAAACAATTTAATCTTAGCTCCTACTTAACACTGAACTCGCCCTCAAATTAAACCCTAAAACCAAACGACACACTCAAATCGAACTCAATTACAGCACAAGCCCTATTCAACCTTAACTTGACCTCAACTCAACCCAACCTTAAACTTAACCAAAAATCTACCCCAACCCAACCTTCAACTTAATCCCTATCAAACCCTAAACTCAACCCAAACTCAACGTTCATCTCAAACACTAAATCACTGTTCGAAAACTAGTTTGAGTATATGACCTTATTAATCTAATTTCCACCGCAACTCCCAACTCAACCCCCAAGTAAATCACAAACAGCACCCCATCACTTCACCCCAACTCACAACTTTTTTCGGCAAATTAACCCTCAACGCAACCTTTAACCTAACGAAAAATTAAATGCATACATGAGCTTAACTCAGAATAAGTTGAGACTCAATTCAACCCTCAAATAAAGCTCAATAAATCTCACTCAATCCCTGGTCCGAAAAAATACATGCGTACGTCAACTCAACTCAAGCTAATTTCCAAATCAACCCACAACTCTTCCAACAGTAATTAGTAATTGGCCCCTCAATAAACCAGAACTTCGCAATTCAACTCCCAATTAACCACTCTAATCAACCACAAATTCAAACCCTAAACTAACATGGCCTGAAACCCACTTATGTCTATGAACTGAACTCAATCCTAACTGAACGTCTAACCGACCCCCAACTCAACATCAATCCAAACCAAAATCAAACCAAAAACTCAACGTCTAAAATCGTTGTAACTTCATTCCATCATACCATATTCCATTATACCATTATCACATATAACCACCATTCCACTATACCATCATTCCACTACAACTACTCTCTCATCTCAGCATTTCATCACTCTACATAAAAAACTGGTTAATTGCAACGCGCAAATTGACCCCTAACTTAACCTTCAATTCAAGGTAATTTTGGGTTAATTAGTATGGCAGGTACTCTATCCTCTTGACGTACAGGTTCCAACATTTTTCAATTCTCCCCATTGCCCATAGAAACAGGTTGGCAAAAAAAAATTCGAAATCGGACAAGCCCTTGTCGAGATATCATGGATACAGACATCCTTATATCCAGATATCCAGACATCCAGGCGTCAGAGAGACGGACCCTAATTTTTTATATTGTTGTTCTTCCGGTCTTTTTAGATCGAAGTAATTTCATTTTACAGTACCACATTGAACATACTGATCACATACATTGATCCACATTGAACTAACATATTCAGAGGCGATTGAGCGAATTATCAATTCAAAATACCACAGTTGATGCATGTTAAATTTCATCAATAGCAGTTAAGAAATAAGCAACTTTTATACTTGTTTCTATTTCATATTTCAGAACTTCATCTAAAAATAATCAAAAATCCTGAAAACTCTCACCTTTGTTTAGCGCTGAAACACATTTGTATTTGTTCAGTAATTTTAGCGAAAGTTGAGCCGACATAGATAATATAGAGCAACGTTCTCAAAACATTCGGCAGTTGTTGGTTGAACTATATAAACCCGGTCAATTTAATTTTACCGCCGATTTTACGCCAAGATGTTTTCATCGGATGCCGAATAATACTTCAGAATAAAATTAGACAAAAAAATGAAATTGCCATTAAAATGTTTTCTAAATTAAGATCACTAGTGGCAAAAACAAATACGTAAAATCAATCGAAAGTTCGCTGATCTATTTTATGATTTCTCCATGTCGATATATAATAACAGTCTTGAATTCTAGTTTTCGTGTTGATATCTTATACACGAACATTTCTTAGGCAATTGACAAGGTCAAGTTACTGTCTACCGTTTAAAATGTTGCTCGAATATGGCACGCGTGGCGCTAATCACCTTTAGTTTGATTCATATCCCAGTCCCAGTGTTCAATTATAGTTGAAGTAAATGGAATTCGCTTTATTTGCGGATACATTTTCCAAATTGTATCTTCCGAATTAAAAAGCCCTACCTTTTTCAACAGTTGATTTTTCTTGTTTCAACTCAAGAGCTATAGATTGAAAATGTTAAGATTAATGCACGGAATAAAGAAAAGAGGTTGATACTTGTATAGAAGAAAATGAAAATAAACGTTAACATTTTTTTTTAATTGCAAAACATTGTATTCAAATGAAAACTATTGTAACGGAAGACTTTATTTATAATTTTTATTATTTTATGTGGTTGTGTGCAAAAACCAGATAAACATCAAAATATAAAATCTTGAAAAATTGTTATTGAAATTTTCTTGTTCAAATATTGGTCATATATTATTTGAAAATGAAAGCTAAAACTAGTTTTAATTCTCACATGAACTGAGAAATATGTTATGGGAATAATAGTATGGTTAAAACACTTGGAACTGTGTTATTTCAGTTTTAATCACGAACCTAAGTCGATACAGATTTGTTATTGTCTCAATTTGTATTAAGGGGCCACCATACCTCAATCGATAGTTAATTTGAACAAGCAATCAAAACAGTGAATTTTATTAAAACAAGACGCTTAATATAAGACGCTGATCATAATGAGATTTTAAGTATGTGGTTATCATTGCCTTTGATCCATCCGCCAGTTTGTCCTATATTTAGCTCAGAAATTTTTCTATTCAAATTGTAAATATCTTGTTATTTTTCTCAGAGATTGGCTTAGGTCTCACAGGTGATTTATTAGTAAATTTGGGTTGAGAAAAAAGCTTTGGTACTATTGGACCAGGTAAGAAATTTTATTAATTAGTTACTGCTGTAAAACAGTCATACTTATAAGTGAATTGCAATACATTTAGAAAAATATTTCGAATCAGTTAAATCACTACACTCCGATTTACGAATTTCGACATCCACGGTTTAACAGGTACTTTTTTAATTGGGAACCTACCAAATTTTTTTAGTGATAACAGACCACAAAACATGACTGTGAAGTTTTCCGCACTTATTTTCACAGTAATACGTATACAAATCCTACTGGAATTAACTAAATAATATTGGATTCTACATGGTATGCTAACGGAATTCAGTTCAAATCTCCAACAAGGAATGATCACAATTTTAGTCGAAATCGCAATGTAATCAAAATTAAAAAGTATAAAGGGCTGAAACCTCACGAGGTGATCAGAACTTCGGTCTTTGGTATCTTCAATGGGGATAGCATTCACCTTTGTCATAAAGTTGGAAAGTTGGTGTGATAGTTTTGACAGTATTGATTTCAATTTTAACCAACATATATTTACTTATACAACAACAGCCAAACAGGTCAAAGCTTCTAATACCAAAAATCGTATTTTAGCACTTTATACCGAAAGTAGTATACAAAATTATACTGATATTTCTCACCACGTAACTGACCATATTCCAGAACTTTATCCATTAATCATTTTAGAATCCCATTTACAACGCACATGCCAAATTTCAATATAATCGGTTAGGGAACAGCCAAGTTCTATTATACTTGGCCATATTCCGGAACTTCATCCAAATCTTATTTTAGAATCCTATTTCCAATACACATGTCGAATTTCATTATAAACGGTTGAGAAATGGGCAAATTCCATCATACTTGGCCATATTCCAGAACCTCATCCTAAACTCATTTTAAAATCCCATTTAGAATTCACGTGTCGAATTTCATCGTAATCGGTTGAGAAATGGGCAAGTTCCATCATACTTGGCTATATTGCAGAATTTTATCCAAAACAATTTTAGAATCCCATTTTCAACGCACATGTGATGAGAAATAGTCAAGTTCCATCAAACTTGGCCATATTCCAGAAGTTCATCCAAAAATTATTTTAGTATTCAATTTCCAGCGCACATGCCAAATTTCATCATTATGAAATAACCAAGTTCCATCCTACTTTACCCTACACTCATTTCCATACACATCAAGTTTCATCATAAACGATTTAGAAATAGCCAAGTTCCATCCAATTTGGCTATATTCCAGAGCTTTATCCAAAAATTATTTTAGAATTCCATTTCCAACACACATGTCAAATTTCATCATAATTGGTTAAGGAATAGCCAAGTACCAATTCAACCCAAACTAAGCCCTAATTTAACCCGCCAACGGAACCCAACTCAACCTTCAATTCAACCGCAAACTCTACGTCAAACTATATCCACAAACCAGCACATAGAAAAAATTTACTAACTACTCACTACATCCTAATCCAACCCCAACTCAACTCCAACTCAACTTCAACTCAACCCTCAAATTGAACTTCAAATCAATTCCCAATTAAATGCCCAATTCGATAATCAAACCAGCATATTATATAAAAAAATCGTAACTATGTACTTATAAAACCAGGTATTTTTGGTCAATTCGTGTAGCAGGTACCCCACCCTCTTGACGTACTGTCTCCAAAAGCTTTTCAAATCTCCGCCTTGATCATAGAAACAAATTGGCGAAAAAAAATTCAATATCGGAAAAGCTGTTCTCGACATACCACTGGTACAGACATCCAAACATCCAGACATCCAGACATCCAGACATCCAGACGTCCAGACATTCACACAGACGGACGGACCTTTTTTTTTTCTTTTTCAGACTCAGCGACTTTCAAAACGTCGAGAAAAGTGGTTTTGGACCAACCAAATTTTTCGTCATTTTTGGCAGGATTTCAATACTTTGGTCTTTTTAGACCGAAGTAATTATTCGTGAGGGTCCAATTATCAGTTTAAGTGAAAATCTCAATTGGTACCTAAAGTTTCCAGACTAATTTGTTCGCCTGGATAGGGGTAGTTTTTGAGCTCGACAGTTGAAGAAATTGGTCAGCTACTACTTGTACTATCGGAAACTGAATTAATATCTCTGGCCAGAAGTGCTAAGTCAATTGATTAGATTCAGTCAGAACTTCAATATGTATTAAAAGTTTGCAGACTAATTTATTTCCCTAGATAGGAAGTAGTTTTTGGGCTCGATGGAATTAGTACTAGGTTAGCTACTACGTGCACTATCAGAGTGAGAATTCAAGTATCTGGCAAGGAGTGCTAAGGTTCATTTATGAGCTGCAGTTAAAATCTCAATTGGTACCTAAAGTTTTTAGACTAATTTATTCCCCTGGATAGGGGGTATTTTTGCGGTTTAAAAGACGGAGAAGTAGTTAATCCTGTACTATCGAAAACTAAATGAAAATTTCTGGCAATTTTGTAATCTTGTTGGCCAACTAGGATGGAACTTTGTCGTTTTGTCGTTGCATACTAACTAAAATTTTGGCTGAAGCTCAATCAATGGGCTTAGCATTTCTGGCCAGATATTTGAATTCAAGTAGTAGCTGGCCCATTTCTTCAACCATCGAGCCCAAAACAACTATCTATACAGGGGAATAAATTGAGCCGTTTATTTTGAAGTGGCTTAAGTCCATATTTTGTTGAAACGAGATAATGAAAGAATAGAAAAACAATAAATGAAAAAACATATGGGATTTTGAATTTTCTTATTTTTTGCACAGGTGTTTGAGATTAATTTATTTTTGTTTTGACAATAAATTATTTACCGTTAGAAAGATTATATTTACTGTTATTTATCTATTGTTATCATTAACTTGATTTTTTTGAAAAATGGACTTAGGCCACTTTCAAAATAAACGGTTCAATTAGTCTGGAAACTTTAGGTACCAATTGAGATTTTAAATGAAAACAATTAATGAGATTTTAATGGAAAACAATTAATTTAATTTCCGATAGTACACGTAGTAACTGACGTAATTATCCGTCCATCGAATCTGAAATCGACCCCCTAACTAGGGCAATAAATTATTCTGTGAACTTTAGGAACCAATAGAGATTTTAACTGAAATCGATAAATGAGCCTGAGCACGCATTACCAGAGATTTGAGTTCAGTTTTTCAATAGTACACGAAGTAGCTGGCCTTAATTTTTGTACATCGAGCCCCAAAACTACCTCCTATCCCGGGGAATAAATTATTCTGGAAACTTTAGCTACCAATTCAATTGTTGACTGAAATTGATAAAAAAACTTTAGCACTCTTTGCCAGACATTTGTATTTAGATTCCGATAGTATGCCTAGTAGATGACCTACATCTCCGTCCATCGAGCCTAAGAACTACTTCTTATCTAGGGGAATAAATTGGTCTGGAAACTTTATGTACCATGAGAATTTGATTGACATTTTATCAATGAGCGTTAATACCTAATTCTAGCTATCTGACCTCATGATCCAAAACACTATTAACTCAGGGGTAGTGCGATTGAATGAGGTCTGTTAGAAACTTTCTTACTGATAGACGACTTCTTCGCTTTTCTCTTCCCAGTTGAGGACGGCCAAACAACTTTATTTTGCGTTTATTGCCCGACCGTAACGCCAAAATTCAGGTGACTCCTTCTTCTCCTTTTGATCCCCCTATACTGTACTTAGACAGATTAGTTCATAGAAATTATAATATTCAATAAAATGCATGCTTGAATTGCCCTACCATTGGCCGCCACGTTAAGGCCACAAACTAGTATAATCAAAAGGGTCATTTGCGGATTTAAGCGTCACGTCTGTAACACGCTTCCTAATACTCACCCACTATTAGACCATGTAACGAAAACGCTAAGTTTCCGTTAGCAGACATGATTTCAGCGGTCCGGTGCGGTATGGGGTAGCCAGCTAGACTCAGGGTATGGCGTGGGAGTTTCCGGACATGAAACCATGCTTGAATAACCGCAACAAAATCACAAAAGAATGAGAAAAATTATTAGCACCATGTTTGCAGGAGTAAAACAAATTGGAATAATTGTGGGGCCATTCTTAAACGGACAACACCGATGCCGTACCAATCTTCCAGGCAGCTCATCCCAGGAAAACTGACACGACCCAAATTTACGGAAAATCCCCGAACACGGACACGGAGCCCACACCCACGAATGACCTAACCAAACGACTCTACTCCATCATGATCAACTAGACTATAACACAAAAATGAGACTGAGACGGCTCGGCAGCCCGGCTGCCAGTAACCGTCCCAATCACACGACTTCCAGATCAGTATGGCCAATACTAGGTAAACTATGATTTCAGAAAAAATAAATACACTAATAATCAGCACCAAAAGAATATTAAAAGTAAGGAAAAAATCAGAAAAACCTAAGAATATGAAAAAAAAAATCATGTACTAATATCAACGAAGAAGCAAAAGAGAAAAAGAAAATCGCCAACTACTAATTAACGCGGTCGTGATTGCGATAACGCGAAAGCTGTGGAAAAAGACGGTTATTTAATAAAAAAAGTATATCGTCGTGCACAAATGAGAGTATGACAAGTGAAAAATGTCATTTTTCAGGAGAGACGATTTAAGTTTTTAACCAGTAAAATGATTGTAACATTTTTACTTCTACGATGATTTTAATGTTATGAATGAAACTTTGTGGGTTGAAATATGTTCTTTAAGTTTGTAATATCCAATTTCATGTTCAATGCATTAGTAAAGAGAAAATCGAAATGGAAAAATTTGTAATAATCTTAACTGGAAAAAGATTGGAATGTACTATGATAAGATGAATATATAATACACTTCGTCGGAATACTTTAGGATTTTTCGCTACTAAAGAACGATGACATAGTTTCAATAGGAGAGAATATACACTAATTACATTAAAACAATAATTTTTATATTTTCTACATTTCTCATGTTAGGTTTTATTCAAAAATATAAGATAATATTTCACTTTTACGCTATTATCACAAATAATAATATCACAAAATAAAAATTAAAGTAAATTCAATATACTTTACCAAGAAAAGTTACACTATGTTGTATTTTAGTCTTCATCAGAATTTTCTAAATTCTCAGTTGAATATGGTAAGTTTATATAAAAGCTATGGTAGGCCGAATTGATGCTTTTCTTATTACAAAGTTCCAATAAATCTTTGTATTTTGCCTCTGATATTGGCAATGGGGAGTTATAAGCCTGGTTTATTTCAAAATTTAGGGTGCCGTTGGTAGGATTGCGTTTCCTATATTTTGTATCCTTAACTAATGAAATAGTTTTAAAATCTTCCTGAAACTCATATTTGTATTTCAGTAATTTGGGATCATTTCGGTCAATGGCCATGTGTTTAATTTTGCTTGTAGAAAATTTCTCCCTGTCAATATTTTTATTAAAATTCAAACCGTTTGAAGGCGATTTAAAATCAATAAAATCGGTGAAATTCATTTCGATTACTTTGTAAGTAGGCGATTTGATTTTCGCACATCTAATTACTTGGTACCATTGTTCCGGTACAAAAATCTCCTGATTTTTAGCCATCCGCTCAATACATGAATGGACGCTATCTCCTTCGTTTTGAGTGTGGCCCTTCTCCAAATATTTGTGAGAAATATTAATGTTGAAATTTTTTGAAGCCCAGGCATAAAAGCTATACAATATTTTATTTCTATTTTGGCCAGGACAATTGTCTGACCAAAACCTAAAGTCGATACATGATGAATGCTGTTCAATAAAATATTTTAGACAACTGCTAACCTCCGTTCCTCCACGCTTCCCAAGACTTTCGTGTCATACAAAACAGAATCCAGTATTCGTATTGAGGCAATATACCGTAAAATTATAAACGAAATACTTGCGCTTATAATAAAAAACAGAAGCGCGAGATTGGGGAACTGTTAATATTTTCTCAAAATCAAAAACAGCGGTGATAATCTTTCCATTACTTTGCTGGGCTTCCAATTTATCAATTTCTTTAAGTTTTCTTGATTCCATTTTATTCGTTAAATGCCTCTCCTGGATCAATCTAGCTCCGTCTTTTTCTTCGGCTGGTAAATTCTGGAAGCCAATGCATTGGTCGCATTGGTTTTTTTTTGGGACGAAAAATCCCAAGTTAAAGTTTTCGTTAAAAACATCGCGGTACTGACGCTCAGTTACGGTATGTTCGGTAGAATTTTTTTCCATAAACTCCACGAATAACCTGTACATTTTCGCTACATTTAAACTTCCGTCTAAATATGATTTATTATTAGTTTTTCGGCAATAGTGAGATTCAATGCAGGGGAATGTATTTATATGATCACATATTGCTTTCAACATAAAGTCTTTTTTAGGATCTGCAGAACGCTCGTGTTTGCCTCTTTTGTCTGTGCATAGGACGCCATTTCCGGAATTTTTTTTTCGTAAGCGGTGGTAATCCACTGACTGTTTATGTCGAGTGTATTGACGAACATTACCTTACACACCTAAAATTAAAAACAAAAATTAGCATCTATATTTTTATTTGCAACAACTATTAATATTCGTTAATAAAATGACTAGTCGTCGCCGTAGTTCTATCTTGGTGTAAGTCCAAATTAACGAATTTTTAGATTTAACAACTAATATATATAATTTTATCCGCTCTTTCTATATCTTCAACCAGAATTGTTCTATCTATTATAGTTTTCGAGTTACACAATGTATAGTTTGGTGTAAGTCCCTCATACAATCAAACAAAAATGTTCATTTTTGTTGTATGTCCATAACTAAAAAATTTTGTATGCATTTGAACAAAAATTCACTAGATTTTATAAATTTACCATATTCATTCAATTTTGTTCTAACTCCCACCGTTTTTTAATGTGGTGTCGTAATTATTGTACGAAATAATTTTTTATTCGTTTCTCCCCGATATTACACCAATAGGATGCTGATTTTATCTCACGTGATAATATAGTATAAAGAAATCGTTCCGTTGCATAATAACTAGTCTAGTTTAAATCGTTAGTGAAATAGGTGTGTAAACTACGCGAAATTAATCGAGTGGTACGGTTATTTACGTTTACAGGCGATAAAGTGGATTTTAATTAGTGTAATTTACTACCCTTTTTTATTGTGCATTGTATTTATGTGCATACATACTAGGATTAGTAGTCACTATACAAGTAAATATAATTTTTTTTTTTAAATATGGACGTTTCGGTCGAATTTTCATCGCCCGTTCGGCATTTGGACGCAGATCAGCAAGAGTAAGTATTTAAAACACTAACTACAGTTGTAATTACAATATTAATTGTAAATTGTATTATTAAATTTTTAGAGTTTTTGATCAAATATTATTGTCGGATGGAAGTTTTGATGATTCAGACGCAGATCCGGATTTTAAGCCGCTCGATTGTTCTTCAGATGAAGAAACTCCAATTAGAGTCGTAGTATCTAATAAAAAAGGTAAATTTCCTTAACGAATAAAGCACTATAGTGGTAATTTATTCACACATAATTAGGCACAGCATGCCAAACCATCAAAATAAGTTATGACAAAGTTTCGCATGCAGCTGATGACAAATTAAAATATTAGGTTTTTTAAATGAAATTATATTATTAGAGTGTTGAAATTATATAAACCTCCATAGTTTTTTATAGATTTGAACAATTTTTTTTAAATTTTTGAATGTGTTTTTTCAATAAATTTAATTTTCGGTTAGAATTTCCGGTCGACATTATATGCATTATACAATGCCTCAACTCAGTATTTGGTCATGATAGCTTAAATGAGAATTTTGCAATTAAAATGCACTCTCAAGTTAAAATAAATTATAAAATAAATTATGTACGTAAATATTTATATCGGTTTTATATTCCAGATGTCACATCCAACTTAAAAGTTGATTTAAATGAAGCTAATAACAATAATTCTCTGCCCGACAATGTTAATTCGTTGCCAATTAATACTACAACAAATGGTATAAACTCACGCGAGCCTGTAGAAAAAAAATTGTGTCGGAAACGTAAAAGTGAGCCATCGTTATGGCGTAAGAATATCACTAAAAACCTCAGATGTCAAGGAAGAGAATACAAGAATTCAAAAGGGGTCATTCAAAGGGCGCGACGAATAAATAAAGCATGCGCTGAGACTTGTATTTATTCTTGTACAAAAAATTTTAATGAGGAAGATCGTTTAATGGTTCACAATACTTTCTGGAGTCTTACGGACGATAATAAATTAAATTTTTACTCGAAATTTACTCGAAGAGTCCAAAAAGAAAGGAAAAGGACATCAAGTGTCATCTCACGAAGGCAAGATACATTCCTTTATTTTTTCGAGAAGGATAGTAGCTTCATTAAGGTTTGCAAAACCTTTTTTTTATCTACGCTTGACGTGAGCCAAAATCGGATTTATTATTTCCACAATACCAAAACTACGGAAATTGGAACGAGTAGCCCCGTAGCTCATGGAAAGCACATTAAATATAAAATTACTGAGGAAAGGCTTAATATTGTACGGGAACACATTAAAAGTTTTCCTCTAATTGAATCCCATTATTGCCGCGCTTCCACCGAACGAAAATATCTCGAGACTGGACTAAGCATTCAAAAAATGTTTAGGCTTTATTTAAGTACTACGAACGATCCCGTAAAATTTAATATCTATTCAAAAATATTTAATAATGAATTCAATTTATCCTTTTTCGTACCAAAAAAGGATCAATGTAATCGATGTGTTGCTCATGGCTTTGCAGCAGATGAAACAACGAAACAGAATCAAGCATATCTTAGTCACAAACATAACTTGGAGCTTACTAAGGCAGAGCGAGATTTGGATAGAGCCAATAAAGATGAGTTTACAGCGGTGGTATGCTACGACCTGCAAAATGTATTTGCGCTACCGCGTGCACCTGTTTCAAACTTTTTTTATAGAAGGAAATTTTCAGTATATAATTTAACTGGGCACTGCAGCATAAATAAGGTAACCTATTGTGCAATATGGAACGAAACATTGAGTGGACGGACCGGCAATGACCTAGCAACGTCGCTCATTAAAATTTTGGAAAATGTTGTTTCTGACAATCCAAAATTAAAGAAAATTATTTTATGGTCCGATTCCTGCGTACCTCAAAATCGCAACAGAGTAACAACGCTCGCCATTCTCAAATTTTTGGAAGCGCATCCATCGCTCATTGAAATTCAACAAAAATTTTCAGAGGCGGGGCATTCTGAGGTGCAAGAAATTGATGCCGTTCATAGCACTATTGAAAGACACCTAAGGAATCAGGATATTTATAGCCCAATATCATTAATTAAATTATTAAAATCTATGGAGTATGCTAAAGTTCATTTAAAAATTATTCAATTAAAACCAAAAGAATTTAAAAACTACAATGGGGCATCAATTGGAATGAATTTTCCTCCGTTTGCTTCTGTATGTAACCTAATTTACCAGCAATCTAACCTATCTGTAATAAAATACAGAATAGAATATGGAAATTCTGAAATCATCACCTGCGGATTAATTAAAAACACTCGACAAAATATTGTGAAAAAAAACGCTTTTAAGTTACCGACTATAAATTCGAGCCAGTTTAATTACAAAATGCCACCGGAAAAGAAAAAGGACCTACGGTCAATGTTGATGTATATGCCAGAAATTGATAAACAATTTTACAATATTTATTTAAATTAGTTTAAGTTAAGTAACGTACGTTACATTATCATAATTAAGAGACTGAATTTGAAATTTGTGATGTTTTTGTTTGTGATTAATAAATAATATTAGAAAGTTTATTATATTTTGAATTAATAAATTTAATTAAACATTAGTACCAGATACGTATTTTATATTTTATTTTTTGGTGCATAAAATGCATAAAACATTATTTGCCTTAGGAATACTCCTCCAATTATTTGAGAAAGCCACTGTATTACTAACTACTAATTGATTATTAAGACTTAATAAAACAGTTAATTAATGATTCCTTTGCTTTTTTGCCTAAATATTCATTATAATTGTTATAATTGAACATAATATATTTTAAAAATTTTATAAATCGTGCGGCAATGAGAAATCGTTATGTAATGAAATTGCAACACAATTTATGCGAGGCGTCTTTTTCTGCTGTGTTTTAAACAAAATATCATAGTCGAAAGTACTACTTTCGACACGCTCGTAGAAAAAAATATTTTAAGTTAATACGTTCCATAAAAATATTATGTATCTCCCATATTTTCATACGATACGAAAATGTCTGTTAAACATTCTATCGTGGGGTATCTCCACTAATTGGTTTATCTCCAGAAACTAAAATTCAAAAATGGAGATACACCAAATTTTTTTTTTGAGATGTACACCGATTTCCCCAGTTTTCCCGAAAAAAAAGCTATTCTCGGAAAAATTATTGTACTTACAGCTTAAACTAAATCATAATATATCGTATAGTCTAAGAATCATTGGCCTATGTTTTAATAAATGTATGGTTATGTTTTTTCAAACTTCAAAACTGAATATCTCAAAACCTAAAAGTTGATGGTTACACCAAGATAGAACTACGGCGACGTAGTGATGAGTGGTTAATTTTAATTTAATAAGAATATCAAATACCTGTTGCCGAATTATATAGTTATCGCCGGTCCAAGTAATTAAGAAATACTTCCGGTTGGCACCTCTTCGGTGATTCGTAGCACATTTCATCCGAACCTTTGCAGTTTCTTCTGTAAATTGCACAATATAATTCCATTGGCGATAGCGTTCACCGATGCTCCAGAACTCATTAAATTTTTTTTGTCTGTCGATGGTGGTTATTCTTTCATGACATTTATTTTTGCAAGCACGGCAAGAAGGACGTATTTGTCGCTCTTTTATTTGCTGACCACGTTCATTGGTATGAGATATTCCTTTATTGTAAGCAGTTTTGGAAATATTTGATATCCAATTTAACTTGTCTCGTTTACGTTTCCGAATATTTCGTGTTGACGACGTCGGCGTTGAGTTTTCGGAATTGTTATTGTTAACAATAAAAATAGGTGTGATCGGGCTAAACGCGGGGGTTTCAATTTCTGACACGGGTGGAGTCACGGGTGTGACACTCAAGCGCTTTGAACCTACATAAATGTATTTATAAAATACATAGAACAGATAATGTGTTTTATTACAATAAATTTACTTACATGAAATGGCTGAACCTATCTCAGATTCATCTCCAGAACAGCTTTCGTCACTTTTTGTAGGTTTATACTCACTACCGCTATCCCAAAAATCTAATTAAATAATTATATACATAATTAAGTCTAGAAAAAAATAAATAAAATACTAACCCGATGTGTCTGACTCACTATTATCGATATGATCAATAATTTTATTATCACTATCATCCATTTGTTTGCTTGCAAATCCTTTATAAAATTTATATTTTATTATAATAAAATAATGCAGATATATTACATCGTTAATAAACTCACCTGATGGCTCTAATAAGATGTTGTGATCATAATTTTCAGGCTCAACAGGCCGATCATTCAAATTTGCATTTTCTATTACAAAATTCACCAAAAACAAATATTTGCATTATACAATTATTATTTGATTTATGCACTTATCATAATCTTACCGTTATTTTCTCTAACTTGGTTTTGTGCCAATTTTAATATTTTTTGAGCTCTAATAGACATAATTTGCTATTATTTTTAATTTACCTCCTCTCTCTTTCAATATCAAATCGGAACTAACAGAATTAAAGAAAAAAATAGCTGTCAAAATATCGCGCCAAAAATCCTTTTCCATTATATCCAATTAGAAATATCACAAACACATTTTGTATTGGATCAATCCTATAAGGCGCCCGTTGAAAGTATTATAAGGTTCATATATCATTAACGTTTTTTAAAAAAAAACCTTATAAAGCACTATAGGAAATCATAACAAAATAAAATACCTCTGAAAATATGATAAAGTCGTTTAAAATGAAGCAAATAAAAATATTTCCGTACAAGTCTATATCAAAATACTACGTTGTAATTTAATTTGGTAGAATTTTAGCCTGATAAAAAAATGAGAGTATAACTTTCTATTTTTTAGTATCAGGGAGGGTTTTAATTTTTATGAAAAATTGCTCACATATGAAGTCGACCTTAAGAAATCTAAATCTACCATTGTTTGAGAGTATAACATTATCACTTGTCATACTCTCATTTGTGCACGACGATATATATAACCGCAAACAAAAAAACCACGTTAACAGTCAAATTAAGCTCACAAAATTAAATTCAGTTAAAAATCTTAGTCATATTATAAATTAGCAAAAAAAAATTTTAATTGAAAGTTAAAAGAAAATTAAAACTTTACCACAAGAAAATTCAATTTACTAATAATAAATTTTAGTATTTTAAGTTTAATAATTAAAATTAAGAAAGAAGAAAAAAAATTACCAAACACAATAACAAATTTTCACCAAAAAAAATATTTACGGCGGTTTTATTTCGGGTCCAATGATAATAAGAAAACCACAGTACCTTTGTTACAGGAAAAACAGCTGATGATCTACGCCGCAGGATCCCCCTCGCACCGTCCTCGACCCACAGCAAGGTCAGTTGAAACACAACGTTAAGTTTTCAGCCCGCGAATTAATTGTATAGCTTTTAATATCACGACACTTTGAGGTGAAAATTTCAATTAGGGAATAATACGGGGTACCGAATTAAAAAAGGCTGAATTAAAAAAAGTCTTCATTAATGAAATAAAAAAAGCGAATATTGTATGAAAACGGAATACTTTTTTTATTTCAGAAAAAAATGAATTAAAAAAGGTAACAGGTGTTCATACAAATTCATACAAAAACCACCATTTTTAATTCACTTTTTTTAATTCAGCCTTTTTTAATTCATGTAGCCGAATAATACACCGAATTCCAATTGGTCGGTTTTGATATTTTTTTTTTTATTTGACAGCAGCAGAACGCCGTGATGCTGGAACCGACAATTTTTGACGAACAAACAATTTCAGCATTCAACCAATAAAACTTAAAAGTTCCAATTTCTCTTGGTTGTGTGTTTTTTAATGGCACCAAAAAAAAAATTAAAAAAAATAACGCCATATACACTTGAATACTATTTAGTATATAACAAAATTTTATTTGCACTTGGCCAAGCACAAAAATACAAAAAGTTTACAATTCTTTTATTATAACTATTTTCAACATTTTATTATTTCATTTACTCAGTTTTGGTGGATATTACACATTACACCAAAACTTATTAAATTTAACTTTATCTCAACTAAGTCTATGATACAAGTAAAACCATTTATTAATTTAGTACATTTTTTTGGTTGTATATTTAGTCATTACACAAAACTGTTAAATTTAACTTTTATTAATTTCAAAAAACTTTAATCATTTATTAATTAAATTTTTACATTCGTCATTAATTAGAAAAATTATGGATTTTAACTTTATAGCAATTCCAATGACAAAAATTGTATATCTCGTATCCATATCATTAAACATATTAGCTTTTACACTTTGAATGTCCAAACTTGACTTAATTATTTGTATATATCAAAAAAAAAAAAAATTTTTAATTTTTAACTGGTGCTGGGCTGATAAAAACTACCATCAGTCACCATCCTCTAAACTTGACTGTCTTAACAAAAAAAAAAATTTCTCCCTCGAAAAATTTAATTAACAAATTTTTGACCGACACACGTACATTTCCAAACGCATTTTTTCTTCACTGCTCTCCCGCTATCGCAATCACGCACCATCGCCGACCACTACATTAACATAACACATGAGTACAAGATGATTTTTCTCACGATGGACCATTCTGGAAAATCGTGTCATTTTTTCGCCCAATCAGCGTGCATCGTCTGATCGATACAAACAATATTGTACATACAGACAGCGCATCTCACTCTCATTACCAACAATAAAAACCCCCCTACCAAATATCGTGATAATGTCACATCCAATAAGTAAGATTTGCCTTGACTATAGACAGTAGTCATTAAGGGATATACAAATAAGTAACGAACTGTGATGGTTAAACTTCTCTACTCGCACCGGACCAAAAGCAACGACTCCATAATGTTACGCAAACGAGGGCGGCGTAACAACCACAATTAACCTCACTCTGAAACAATAACGAATGGAAATACCACAATTTAAGCACGTTATAATCTTTATTAATTTATAAAAATTCTCTAGATGTCTAGAGGCTTGTCCGAACCAATCCTATGTGTGTATGTGTGAGGGTGTGTGGTTTGCTCGGAAAATCTGATACTCGCTCCACGACGCGGCTGAAGACGAAATAAGAAAATTAAAAGAAAAACACTAAATTAATCACCAGTACTTCGATTTCGTTGCGCATATTTGACTTTTGTCTCGGAGAGTTTAGTAAACGTACACTATGTATAGTATAAAATATTGTTTCTGTGTATTGTCTTTTATTTTCATTGTGTTCGTGTGGTATTTTTACCAATAAGCATCAAAAATAATTGATCCGGTTGAATCGGTTTAAATTTTTAGCGCTTACCTTCTTGGTGAGACCTATTTCCCATGCTGTTGCGATTGGGAATTGACATTTATTATGTGAAAGTGAATTCATTTTAAAAACAACAGCAAAACAGCAAGGAAAATTCATGCCAAATAAAATAAATAAATTATTTAATTAACTATATGTATTTACGTAACCAAATGTAATTGGATTAAGCAAAATGGTAAGTAAATTGTGAATTAGAGTAAATTTCTTTACATTTAAAGGCTTTTGTATATAAAATTATAGTTATGTGCCATTTGTGTTTGAAAATAATTCGTGTACCTAAAAAAAATAAATAAATACTAAAATGTGTTCAATAATTTTCAAAATAGCCGGGTAATAGTTTGTATTTTATTGTGAGATCTATTATGCGCTGGATATACTTATACCTAAAGCGAATACAAGTACGCTCTCGATTTACGGGCCCAAATGTTTCGATATAAGGACGGCCAAACAGTTTTAAATAAAGTTAAAATAACTTTTTTGCTTACGGAATTTCGTAAGTCTAACTAAGGCGAATATCGAGGCATTGGTTTTTTTTTATGTAACTTATTCGTAACACCGTCATCAGTACCACCATCAACATTAGCACCATCATCATTACCAGCGTCATCAGTAATACCGCCTAAAGTACCGCCATCATCATTACCACCATCATTAGTAACACCGCGCTCTGTACCACCATCAACACTACCACCACCATCATTGCCATCACAACTTCCATCACCACAAGCAGGGTCGTCCCGCCATATAGACTCCTTTTAGGCAAGTTTGATACCGCAATATGGGTGCAATCAATCAAGTTAACTATGCCGGGTACACCATATTTATTAGAAAAAGCTTCTTTGTTCTTGTTAGCTTCAGCTAAAGTGTCAGGGAACAAAATATAATTGTACACTAATTTAGTGCCAATTATTTTGCTTATTTTGGCTATACTTGTAGAAATTTTGCTTTGTATCATGATAGCGAAAGCATCTAAGCCCACACGGCACCGGTGGCTTCCACTGGCATACAAATTTAGAGCCGCCAGTATTTCTAAATGAAGTGGTATTCTTGAAAGGTTATCAGTCTCAACAACAAATGGTTGGATATCATGAATTAATTTGTGCACCAAATGCTTTGGGAGATGATAGTTGTCCGCAAAACTGTAAAATTAAAAATGTAATTGCCGAAAATGTTTTATATTTATACATTAAAAGAAATTAATTTTTATTTAAACTCACCATCGGTCGGATATGTTGAAGGGATCACGCAAATACTCGTTGTACCGTTTAGTTTTTAACTTACAATCGAATTACAAAATTGGGACAATTGAATTCATTTCAAATCTTTTAACGTAAATAATATAATAAATTATAATTAAATTTGGTATTATCACAAAATTCAATAAACAAAAAAAAAAAAAAAAAAAATAAAAAATAGGCGAAATTAAAAGCAAAATAAAACGTAAATATTAAACCCGAACTAATTACTAATATGAACATATATAAGTATGTACAGGCATACCTCGTTTAGCGGTCATATTGCGTTCCTGAAAATTGAGCGTTAACAGAAACAGCGTTAAAAGAGGTGCTGCTTACACTAAAATATGAGGTTACGTTCCTAATCAATTTTTTTTGGTACATAGTTTAATTTTGAAATAAAATGTTTATTTCATTTATACTTCATTTAAAAATTAGAAAATAAATTAAAATTCAATTTAACAAAACAATTTCAATAAAATCAGGAAAATTTAATACATATCACAAAATAAAGGCGTAAATTCATATTTAACCATTTTTTTTTTTAAATGTTTCTAATCTTGTTTGCTTAAATAGTTTTTTTTCTTTTAAAAGTTCCATGTAGGGTGATAAAGTGTTCATTACTCCTCGTTTTATAGCGCAGGACCTTTCAAAATTGGGATCATTTTCACTTAAATCTTCTAAGGCATTTTGGATTATCCCTAGATTATGTTCCAAACATATTTTCTGGTATATCTTCTGTTTCTAGCGTAGGCTTCGCATTTCTGGCTGAATTTGTGATAAACTAGCAATCAGATCCTCATTGGAGATACCATGGTCATAACTTTCAATTTTTTTTGCTATTCTAAATATATAGTAACAACAATTTTCATATGAAATTAAACAAATAAAACCTTTTAAAAAATATTTTAAAGTTAAAATAATTTTTTTTTTTATAAAATCAAAAGAGCGCTATAACGAAACAGCGCTAAAAGAGGTAGCGTTAATCGAGGTATGCCTGTATATTAAACGAAAGCGAAATTAAATTTATATATTAAACGCGATAACCAAATTAATTTAAATATTATATTATTAGTAGAATCAAAATGAAATGAACTTTTGTATTAAAGATTTTCAAAAATAATTTTGTCACTAAGCACGATGATATCGATAGAAAAATTAAATGGCAAATGTCAATCTCAAATAAAAGTAAACAAAAACAAACAACATGGCCACTAACACATTAACATTTGCAAATACAAATACGATCCGGTTATTTTCTCTCATAGTCTCATTTTCGCAACAAAATCGACGTACAGAGAATTAACAATCAACTGAAACAAAGTGACCGCATTGATGGTACCCCAATGTAGCGGAAAATACGTTCCATGAACACTTATAAGGCGCCAGTCCGCGCGCGTATCTTTTGCCCGACTATGTGTCAGCCGCTTAGTATGAGGCTACGGGTCAGGTACAGGCCACCATCAGCACGAATCGCACAAACTGAAATAGGTTTTGTTCCGGAAAGGAAATGACCAGTGATTACTCACCGTGGCTGAATTGGACAATGCAAACCACCCGATGTAGTTAGTGCACACACTCGGTGTTTGCCACTTCGCCTGTTAATTTGCAGGTATTGTGTGCCGCGTTTTGTTTACCCGTTGACAGCTGCAACTCCGTTACGATTCTTGATACCGTTGTTAATGGTGCTCGCGTACCACTACACCAGTGTAGCTCTATGGTGGGTGCGGTGTAGTGTGTGTGTGTTTTATCCCGTATGAATTACTGGCGTCGTGGTATAGCTTTATCGGGTTTACCTCGCGAACACTAATTTGGCTGCGCCCCACACATAATTATTAATTGCGCTACGACTGAGATGCCGTCGTATTTTCTAATGTATTGTTCTCGATTAAGTACACAAGAGCTACGTATTGATTACAAAACTTTATTTCAAATCAATATTTTATTTAATTAAAAATGATTTTTAAAAACACAAGATTTATTTGGCTTTATTTAGTAGAATGGAAAATAAAAGATGGTGAAGCGATTTCATGTGTTGCTTGCACTGTGAGTAAAATTCCTTTTTTTTTTTTTTCGTCCCGTTAGTATCTTTTTATTTCGTGACGATGACTACGTTTTATTTTATTATTTGGATAATGACGAATCGCTTTTGTCAGTACTTATTTTGGTGCTGCCACAGCTCCCTCGGTACACGTATTTTTTTTTTAGTTTCTCTTCTTTTCTTTTTTACACTTGACACTCACTGCCCCTCGTTTTGGCTTTTCCTGATTAATTCACGAAGAAAGAAAAATAATTTGCTCACCCACAAATTCTTCTCCGTATCCAGCTGTATATGTATGTATGTGTGATCCTAGTTAAATTCGCCACCACGACCACGTCCGCCAGCAAACCTATCTTTATGTTCCAAAATCCAGTGAATCCTTACCGGAAACTCCAGCAAACCACTTGACGGCAAACCACAAGCAATTTTTCGACGATAATTTTAGTAATTAATTACTCTAATTTAATTATATGAACAAATACTTCTGTAATTTTCATCCTAATTCTTTTAATTGGATTATACCATGAATGAAACCAAAGAGCTTTAAATTGATCATCATATCTCATTTCTGAAATGAAAACTACTTGTATATCCACTATGGGCTTTTAACTGATCTCGATTGTTTTTACTATGTGAGTACTCTTTTGGAGTTGGCAAGTTGTGATTAGCCGGGTTTGTTTTTGACAAAAAAAACTCTACAGTATTTCTTTTCGTGTTTCGCAGTACCACATTATGATTGATGAGAGCTATTTTATGGGCCGTTAAATTGTTAGTTCTTTTGTCATCATTAGGAAATTTCTCATATTATCTACTCTTAATTTTCAAATGGGGATTCCACCGAGAGGAAAGTTATTGTCATAGGCATTCATTACGGCCACCGTTGTTTAAAATCTGTATAGGCATGTCATAAATATGTTCCTCTCAACAAAATTTCCATTTTTGTAAGAATTAATAATTTCCTGTAATCGCATTGAAGAAGATTATACCGTTCCTATTTTTATTAATTATAATATCATTTGAAGAACATTGATAATTTGATTCTGCTCTCCAACTAGGAATAATACGTAGATGTTTTCATTCGAATTCGGTTTGCCGCTGCTATTTAGTTTATATTATAGAAATTAACTTCTAACACGACCTTGTCTTAATGCTAATAAATCTTATTCTAATTTTCACTCATGCTTAGTTCAATAAAAATGTGCGTGTGCAAAGTTGTTCAATAGTGATGGCCCCATTATTCCACCAAACCCGTTTCGCTTTAAAATTGCTACGAAATAATTATTATATGATATTTGAGAAATTTGCTGTCTGTACTTATTCTAACATTCCAGTATAAATTTCATATTGAATAAAATGAGTCCCAAGCCCCCAAGTTCAAATAGTTTCATTTTCACCTTAAATTTAAAATCGATATACAAAAGAATTCCGTTAGTTGTTCAATTGAAAACAAACTATAAAAATAAAAAAAAATCGAATAAACGAATTACAAATAAATAAAAAATTACACGATCATAAATTATCTGTCACCTTTAGAACATTAGAAAAATTTCTCTCTTAAAGAAGATGATTTTTGTTTCATTACATACTTCTGCGCTCGGTTAGATGTAACAAAAAGTTGATTTTAATAAACAAAAAATGTTATTAAACATTAATAATAAATAATAAAAAGTGAAATTGTTGAACAATTTGAAAAATATGTGGCTTGACCGAATACTTGCTGTGCTCATAATTGATGGGTTCATAAAAAAAACTCAATTGGAAAATGAGGAATACATATAGATGTCAAAAAATTATGTATGTTACGTTTGTGTTTTTGATCTACCAGAGACATATACAGAGAAGGTCAAGTATCGTCTTTAAAACATACATACCTATTAAAAAACCTGTACACCAATATTTTTATTTTTTAATAATGTAAGCCGATTATAATAAAAATAAATTGGAATTTCATATTTCCTACTTACGTTCAAGTTTTTTTTTGCTTCACTTTCTCCCGCAAATAAAATTATTTTTTTGACGCCTTCGCAAAAAAACAACAACAACAACAAAAATGTGTTTTATTAAATTACTTAAGTTAAATTATTGACGAAATGTAAAGAATGAAGCAAGCAAATTTTTACTTTGGTTGTAAAATTGGAACAAAATTAGATTAAAGAATGAGCGAAAATAAAATCTTGGGAATAATGAAATTTTAAAATCTTATATTATAAAATAACGAAGTGTATAGCTAGATCAAATATTAATTTTAGATAGGAAAGATAGAAGATTGGAATATTAGGGAGGGCGGCAACAAATATGGAATCGGAATGTATGTAACTATTAGTGTTACTCGAAAAAATTCTTAATATGTCTATACGTAAAATATTTTATTTTTTTAAATACGCCCGTGTGGTACACAGAGAGTTAAAATAAGTAAGTTTCCACCGCTTTTACGAACTATATAGACAATGGTAGGAAAATGAAATAATTCAAAGCAGAAGCGGGAATTTTGTCAGAGATTTTATAGCATTAATTAAATTTTAAGACTTTTAATGGGATGGGGTCACGATTTAAAAAAAAAATTGCGCACTCAAACAAATAACCGAATTCACCGGTAATTCAGCATCAGCTTTTATCAGCGACATGGTGGCAGAATCACCAAAAAATACGAAATTCATAAGTTCCGTCCGTTGTAAAACTCAACTTAACATTCAAATTAGTAATTATTAATTATCGATTTTTTGAAAACCACGTTACAGTAAATGAGGAAATTCTGAGCCAAAAACATCCAAAATTTGCAATTGTACTACGCTTACGGTTCTTGATATCTCTATAAAGATAGGTTTTAGGACTTGTATTTGTGGTTCCAAAGCGCATTTAGATTGCTTAATTATTTTGTGTGCGTCTCAAAATCTTGTTTTGCAAAATCTTACTTTTACAAGATTTTTACAAAATTTCGGTTTTAGTTTCGCCTTTTATCCCCATTTTCCAGAATTTATATGTTTGCTTATTTTCGTTTCCTATCCGAAATCCCCATTTCCAGAATTTATTAAAAATCAAGATTTTGTAAAAACAAGATTTTGGAAAGCAGGATACACCCAACTATTTTCATAGATTACAAAGAAAATTCCTCTGTTTAGAATTCACCTTACTAACTATAAATAATCTGAGCAAAAAAAAAATTAAATTCTGCAATGATTGCTGTAATTGTTGTGCTATTTCGCATTCTCATTACATAATTATTTCCATTCATTTGACAGAAAATTTAATTCTTTGGAAATCACTTTACTATAAATAAGTACAGTCTGAACCAGAATAATCCAAAATCTGCAATTGTTCTTCGATTGCGGTTCTTGAACCTCTAAAACTCGGTTCTTTCCATACATTTTGTAAAAAATTCGATTTGTTTAAAAATCACCTTTCAATAAATGTAGTATCGGCGGTCGAGATAGCTTATGGCGTAAAGGTTTAGCGAGGGGAAAATCAGATCGACAATTAGTTAATCCGAAAAAACCTACCTTTAATATAACGCATACAGCTGATTTAAATTTTTGTTTCAACGAGCAAGTTAATGTAATATCAACATTTATGTCTCTGTCGTTTCCCCGAAATTTGATCCTTGAAGTATAGACTTCTGGGAATTATTTCATATTAAACCGATGATAAATGAGTCAAAAATACAGGAGTGTTTGTTTGTTGAGCATGATGACATGGGTAGCTTGAACCAGTGTAAATGGCTCGATTCAACATGACTTGAATGAGAGACAAGATGAGCAGCTTAATGAAATCAAGGGTACATTTTTGGTGATAAAGTTAAATGAGATAGGGTCTTAATACCACATAGAGTGAACACCGGTGGAGCACCAGGAACAAAGACAAGAGCTAGACCGATATTACCGTTTATCCAGGACGAAATGGATAGAGAAATAAACATGATGCGCAAACTAGGAGTTATAAAAAATGCATTGCCGACAGAGTGGGCACATGCTGTTGTATGTGTGAGAAAACTCTGCCGTACATTAACAGAATACTAGGGCGACTGAATGGGACCAATTACTCTCGAACATAGATTTGAACGTTGCCTTTTGGCAAATTCAATTACACCCCTAATCTAGGTTAGACTGATTTTATTATTTCTGGACGTTGACTGTTTCTGTACCGACGTATACCAATTGGTTTGTGCAACGCGTCTTAGACACTCGCCAGGCTAATGGGCAAGGTGCTTGGTTACGATTTATAACCCAAAGTGTTTGTATCTTTGGGTGACATAATTGTAATGTCCAACATTTTTGAGGACCATCTGGGCCTATTAGGCGAAGTAGCTCGACTACTACGTATGTAGCAAAGTTAACAGTCAGTCTTGAGAAGTCTCACTTTTGCCTTAAGGAAATGAAAAACCTAGGCTATATCTTATGCGAGTATGTCTTAAGAGTGGATCCGGCTAAAATCAGTGGAATAATGTCATTCAAGACTCTGACAATGATTAATGCCATCCGAAGATTGATCGGACGGATGAAAGCACCAATAACGGATTTACTGAAGAAGAGCTTGCACAAGAAACTTAAATGGACGTCAAAAGCACAGGCGGCATTCAATACATTAAAGTCGCGATTGGTGGCAGCTCCACTATCGGCTAATCCAGATTTCAAGAAAGCGTTTACCATTCCAACTGACCCTTCAAATGTTGGGTTAGGTGCAGTGCTCACACTGGAAGAGGGACAAAATGAGCAGATTATTGCCTTTATGAGCCAATAGCTTTCGACGGCACAACGTAAGTACCCGGCGACAGAAAGGGACTGTCTGGCAGGTTCTAGCCATTGAAAAGTTTAGACCTTACATTGAAGGAGTAGATAAAGTTATAACCGAATATGCTTCGCTGTTGTGGCTGAGAAATCTGAAAGCTCTAGCTTCCCAGTTAACGAGATGGGTAATCAGACTACAATCGTACAAATTTGAGCTGGTCCACCGAAAAGCAAAATTAAATGTATGCCGGGGGCGTTACCAAGATGTAGTCTATGAGAAACTTCGGAATTATATCGAAAACTACCCCGAGCAGTATTACTACTTTTATGTTAAGGAAAGAAAACTGTAAAAATACGTGCAAGTGAAAGGCGGATTTGGGAGCTACGGGAGTGTCTGGCGTTTATACTTCCCGGCTGGTTTGCGTAGAGAGGTTTCTAGGCGTTGTCACGATTACTCCCTATCGACGATTACCCCCGATTCGCTAAAACTTTGTTGGGAGTGAAAGAGAATTATTATTGGCTTCGGATGGTGAAGGAAGTTGAGGTGTACGTGAGGAATCGCGAAGATGGTCAGGTGGATAATTACAGGAACTATATACCTAGTTCCTAAGTGCTAATGGGATCAGCGAAAATTCTCACGCATTCTTGGCAGATGGTCGCCGTAAATTATATGGAACCATTTCCACGTTCAAAACGCGGTAACCCGCATTTGTTAGTTGTCATAGACATTGTTTCAAAATTTGGCATCTTACGTCCGGTACGCCAGGCGTCGCAGCACATCCCGTGGTAGTCGAATGACAACATCTGAAGAGCTACCTTAAGTTCTGATGGTAACCGTTTTTCGTTTTCTTGCCCGGAGAATATTTCAAAATTGTAAGTAAATCCGGAAACGCCACTAGGAACGAACAACTTGTAGCCCCTTTTGTGTAGTTTCATCGGCTTGTATTGTTTGAGGTAACATCTACCTTTCGAATAGCAGATTTGCTCCTTAATGGATAAGTTTTGTTCCACTGAAATTGTTTTGAAATTTTTGATCAAACTCCATTACTGGTCGAATTTTAAACAGCCAGTCGTGATTTTCACTTGTACGTGGTAAACAGTGGCTAATACAATTAAAATGAAGGATATTTTTTGGAATGAAAATGTTTCTTGAATAATGCGCATTCCTGACTCCATAAGTCTAGTATCGGCACAAGCTTGTTACATGGTGTATTGGTGTATAGTGGTTAATATATACAAACGCCGATGTATTTTTCTAATTCCTTCTCATTGATAGAAAAATAATTTTGATTGTCAGTTTCTAAAGCATAATAATTTGATTATTTGACGATGCGGCCATTTAAATTAGAATCAAAAAAATATTTGAATATTTAGAGAGGAGTTTCAAGTACAAGCACTTCAAAAGTTTCCGGAATTCTGGAATCAAGAGCATTTAAATTCGAAAATTCTGGCTTTGATCTTACCTACGTATTAATTCAGTGGCGCTAGTATAGTTTGATTCTTCATTTCTTAATAGTTGTGATTGGCGAGACAATTTCCGAACACTTCGTTAATTAGATTGACATTAGACAGGAGATCTTCCGGTAATTTTATTTCATCAAACTGGTTCATCGGAAGTTTTCTATCTCCCAATTGCAACAAATAATATGCGAATTCTATTTGTTCGACATCGACACGCATATTTTCTACCAGTGAAAATGAAGTGAAGTGTCTCCATAGGTTACTTCGTTTTATAGATAGATCCAGCAGCACACTTTGGTTGCTTCGTGGCTGAATGGGCAAACATTGACGAAAATCACTTCCTAGGACCAGAATATTTCCTCCAAATGGCAAATTAAAATTTTAAATTTTGCGCAATAGTTGATCCATATTGTCCAGGACATATTTTGGTAACATAGGCGCTTCATCCATTAAAAAACGTCAACTTTGGCAAGTCCGGCTGCTCTAACCGATCTCGGTTTTATATTTGAGATCGTTTCAGATGTCATGGTACTTTGCGGCCAAAGGTTTTGTGTTCTCTAATTGAATTGCTGGAGCATATCATTAGATCTCAAAACGGTTTCGTGCAAGATTTTATGATCATGGAAGAAGTAGGACAAGAAGTTTACCAGCTGGCCAATACCACCGGAATTACATACTACCACATGTTCGGCTTCTGTTTACGTTACCAGAAGGTGCCAATTATAGAAGATTGTTTCTGCATCAAATGAAATATGTGCCATTCACACACTAAATCCGATCAAAGTTTTTCAGATAACGAAATGGCAGTTCATCAACTTGGTAAAACGCTTGTGACTTTAAAGAATATTGACAATCGTGTAGAGCCTTTCTCTTATCCGTTGTTTTACCCAAAAGTAACGTACGAATTTTTTACAGAAATCAAACCACATAACCCTTATGTCAGCTGTCAATGTCTTTCGCGGCTTGAATTGGCACTATACAGAAACAACGGACGGTTTGGTGAACGACTTTTCCAACAATACTTCGTCGATACGTATATTAGAGTGGAACGTAACCACGTTCAGTGAATCAAGTTCAATTAAAAAAAGCTTCTCAACGACAATTACGCCGAAGTTAACCACTTTATCGACACACTCGCCAAGGAAAAGAAAGCTGTTGTTAGTGAGAAAGTAATACTAAGTATCATCATCATTCCCTGGATCAACTTGATGTTACACAGAACACTTTGAAGATACCATAGCTATTGTTCGCCGTCCTGGATCGCCAGATTTCTTCATTACTATCAACTGTAATTCCAATTGGCCTGAAATTAAAGCAGCGTCATATATTACTCTAGATGACGGAACTACTTTACAACAGCTTATCCAAGAACGTCCTGACCTCGTCGCTAGAATTGCCAAACTTAAATTGAACAACTAGATAAACACGAAATCTTCGAAAAGGTCGCTGCTTATGTATATATACAATAGAATTTCAGAAGCGCTAGACGATCCACTATCAGCTAAAATTCTTGGCAACGATGATACTATATTGCGGAAACTGGTTTTAAAATGTATGATTCATAATTCATGCGGGCTGAATCTATCTGAACGCAGATGCACCCTGTATGATAAACAAAATGGATGCGACAAGTGCAGCTTTAACTTCCCCAAGCATTTTGAAGATTTAACATCTTTAGTGGATGACGAGAAGCCAAAGTACCGACGTTGCTACGACACAAAATTGGATCAACATAACACGGACCAATTTAACACTATTATTGGCAGATACTAGAACATTATAAATGGGTAGGAACAACAAGTAAATAGGTACCTAGAAAACGTCGTTTATGCATCATTGGCAGAATTCATAATGTAAATTTTGCCGCCCAACCGAAACTCTATCACATGCGACTGTTGTTATATCACATTAGGAACGCCAGATGTTTCAATCATTTTTAATGTTTAACAGCACTCAATATGCAGCATACAAGCAAGTCTGTTTTGCCCAAGGACTCGTATACGATGATTAACAGTGGATAGAAGTTATGCAGGAATTTTCCGTGTCCAAAATGCCAAGAGTAATGAGAACATTGTTGGTACAGATCCTGATCCTAGGTTCTCCCGAAAATCCAAATCGCCTATGGGAGCTGTTTAAATGAGAATCATGTGAAGAATTTATCTAAGAAGCCAGACGAACTGGAAAACAAATCAAAATTGTCGAAAAATCACGGAAACATTTGATTCGGCATTGTTTATATGATTATTATTTTATATGACTATGATTTATGTAACATTATTAGTAGTCTTGTTAGTTTTTGATTTTAGACTTTAAAATCCTTAGAAGCAACATAAAGAAAAAGAAAAATGATTAACTACATTCAACTTCGAAGCTCTATGTAATTAATACCCCATTCCATTTATTGCAGACCAGCTTCGGAAATATCTTAGAAGCGTTCAGGCATTTACCATCGGTCGTTGCATCATACCACTGTTCTCTCGAACAAGTATTGAACCATGGGTCCGAAACTATGATTTTTTTGTGCTACGCATTACCGCTATCGCAATCGTGACTGACTAGAATTTAAAACTAACTTTTATATAAAGGCTTTTTATTAATTTCGTTTTGTTATATTGATTAAATAATACTTACCTTAAAATAATAATTAATTAGAATAAATATTTCTTGTCCTTAAATTGTTTTATTATTAAAATTTGCAATCACCAATTATTGCCAAGGTCAGAACTCAATTTTGAATTTTACGACCCAAAATTATATCTAAATTATTAAATAAAAGCTCAAATATGAATATTTTAAAATTGTGTGTGTACCTGAAATGAATAATAAAATCTGATATTTACGCGGCTAGCCTAAAGCGATTTAATTAATAAATTCGTAAATTAATTATTTACAATATTGAAAAAAAATATGATTCTGACATTTTAATTGAATACCATTGTAATGGCACAAACAATTTTTATTAAATGAACAATATTTTGTGTGTCAATTTGGTAATGATGTTAAAATGTGGAGAGAATGGGTGGATACATATTTTGAATAATATCATAATACATAATAATAAAAATAATTTCTAGAACACAACAATGTGTAATTTTTATATGATTTACTTCAAAATCACACACTTGTTCGATTAGAAATTTCTAATTTATTAAACAATTTGAAACACAAAGTACAAAAAAAACATGACGTTTAATTTTAATAATAGTAGAACATTTATAAATTTATAAATAGGAACAACATGCAAATTATCTAATTTTACATTTTGAATTTAGATTTTTGAATAGATACTTGCCTATGGCTCGTATTTATTTAAGGTTTTTGGTCTATTTATTTTGAAAAACAAATTGCAATTAGAAAAGATACATTTTCTTGGACTTTTGACAAAATACATATTTAATATTCATGAACAGAAAATCCAATTAAATGAAATGATTTAATATGATTGGTTGCATATTAAAAATTTATAAAATTATGTCATTTAGATCGATGTTTTAGGGTAAATTTAAATAAGCATGCAGGTAGTAACAAAGTTGTAAAGTAGACTAAGAAAATTTATTTCCCAAAGGAAATTTCTAGACGAAGCTAAAACATGGTATACTTGCATATTACATTTCATGGGATAAATGGGGGATCGGTACTTATTCCCGTATTACTAAATCCAGAATGAAAAAAATCCCGTAGATGACAAAAAAACCGTATTACAAAATCCTGTATTTCATAATCTCGTATTTCAAAATCTCGTAAGAATTTATTAAGGGATTCGGGATTAATCAAATTAAAAATAAATTTTAGGTTTTATGTAACTATTTCTTGTAATTTTTTTTTAATAAATAGTTTTAAAAATAATATTATTTAATTTGAAACTAAATTCTTCGTAATCTATAAAAATGAAAAACTGTATGTATGTATGTGTTTTATACGTTTCTACAGAGATCATCTAATCAAATTGAGTTTTGCATAAGGGTTTTATAACAAAATGTGCAGGTTTTCGCAGTATTTTGGAAGGGGATTCGCCCCTGGTTCTAGATGCCCTCGAACAAAATATTTGTAAAATTTCGAGGGAGTTACATTTTTTAGCATTTTATTGCCATCTTTTACTTATGAGCAGATTTTCATGGTATTTTCAAAGGGTCGTGCCTCTGGATTTAAATGCCCCCGAAAAAATTTGTCTCTAAAATTGTTTTTTTTAATTTTTCACGGGAATTAGTTTAGGGTAAAATGAAACTGATTGTATACAGAATTTATAATCTCTACTAAAAAATTAATTACAGCACTTCCTGAAAAGCAGCATTTGCCCGAATTTTCAGTAATTAGCGCGGTTTTCTTTGTCTCATTTTTAGTCTATAATAACAACAACTAAAATAAATTGAATTATTTAGTGTAATATAAGTTTTAAATAATTTTAACTGGCATCTATATTCTATTATATTCAGATGTTAATATTTAATTGGTGCTGTATCTGGTGTATCAAACAAAATAATGAGAAATACGTTGGTTTTTAAAGCTTTACTGTTGAATGTTTCTTTTATGTTTAGCCGTATTGCTTTGATATATTTACTCATTAGCTCAAACAAATGTTTTAGTAGTTTTATTAAAAACTTTGGGATTTAAGTTTGTCTGATGTGTGTCATGTCAATTTACTTAAAAAAATTAATTAGTGTTAAATAAATTTTTTTTAATAAAACTGTAAAAACATGTTTTACTAAAACATGCGGCATTTGTTCTGTAACCTGGAGACAAACGCAAAGCAATATAGAGCGAAAATTAAAATTTTGTTGTAAATGTTTTAAACAAATTATCTTACTTTGCAACTTTGTAAATAGCCAACTGATTACCGAAACGATTGTGTAAGTTTTCCAACAAATTTTTGTACAGTGGTAAATTCAGTTGATGTTTGTTTCAAAATATTGCAAAAAATTACAAGAACTATGAGTGGCTCTGCGAAAGATATACTTTGTGTACTTGCGCCAAAAAATGACAGGATCAACCAAATAAATCTTGCAATACTAAGTTTGCTACCTGGTACCGCTACAACATTTAAATCCACACCGTCACTAATACTGATCAGGCGGTATTCTACCCCACAGAGTTTTTTAACTCATTGGAACTAAATATGTAGAGTGCCTCTTCATATTCTTTTTCTCAAAACTAGGATACCAATAATGTTATTACGAAATTTAAATCCAACTAAATTATGTATAAAAGGTCTGAAACTACATGTATTAGAGGCTACAGTTATCACTAATACAGTCCGACACTCCAATCGAGTTCAAACGACTATATCCTGTTCGTCTTGCGCTTGCTATCACCATCAATAAGGCACAAGGACAATCGCTGAAGATAGCTGGAGTAAATTTAGAGTCTGAATGCTTCTCTCATAGTTAATTATATGTGGCTTACTCCCAAGCCGGCAATCCATAGACATACGTAGCTGTACATACGCAAATACATAAACGAACATATATCTCGTATTCTATCATGATACATCGGCTTAGGTTAGGCTAAAAATCGCGCGATTTTTAACCTAACCTTAACCGATGTACCATAATAGAATACGGGATTCTGGCATACGAGATTTTGGAATACGGGATTTTATAATACGGAATTTTGGAATACGGGATTTTGTAATACGGTATTATGTATGCGGGATTTAGTAAACAGTATTTTGTCATACGGGCAACTGTATTCAACCCGATAAATGATATGATCAATAAGGGATACCATAATATTCCCGAACGGAAAAAGCCCCCCAAAATACCGAAAAATACAAAGTAAACTGCTCAGTCGAATGGGAAGACTCCAATAATGTTTTGATAACTAAAATATGAAAACAAAAGGAATCTACATAATTTCATGTCATCCTTGCGCGAAAAGGGCCTAGTATGTGAAATACAAACGCAAATATTTTTACAAATGTTAATACTTTTGAAATTTCTCTGACGTTTTCTTGCCATCTTTGCGCAAAGGGTCCAATGCTAAGCGGCTTTGGGGAGTTCTCTATTTTAGTATGTGAATTATAATTAAAAAATACAAATTTTTCAAAAAAGGTCCAATCACTATGAATATTATAAAATTTCAAAAAATCATCAGGACGGGGGTTTGAGGCGGCAGCCTATTATTAAAAAACTTGTTTTTTCTTGAGATTTTTTTTTTTTGGGACTTTTTTATTTTGGATAACGATACCAACCCGATGAATAAATGAAGTTTTAAAAACATGGTAGAAAATTGATTGCCACCGATTATTTTTGTTAAAGAAATTTGTAGAAAATGTATCTTAATGCTCCAAAGTTAGATTTTTAAGAATCTGTTCAAGGGCCACAAATATTAGCTGCTCCAAATACAAAATTCCAAAATTTTACATACATTTCACAAATTCATAATCTCCGTAATCTGATATTTTCAACCAAAGTTCCAACACACAAATTTTAAAAAGTATAAAAAGGAATTCGATGGACCTTCAATTGTTGTACCAAATCTCTACAAACGGATAGGATAAGATAACCAAGACAAGCAATAATATGTAACAAATCAAATATTGTTACTAGTAATAAAGATTGCATTCGTTCGTAAGAATTGTGTCACTTCGTTCAATCAAATATTGTTACTAGTAATAAAGATTGCATTCGTTCGTAAGAATTGTGTCTTCACAACCAAATAATCGTCACATAATATTTCTACAAAATTTACTACTGGATGTTTGACCAACATATACAAGGACCCAGTAAATGCTTTCTATCAGTTGTTGCATTAATTCCTTTGTCTATTTCTATTTGGTATAACCAATTTTATTCTGAATTTACAAGAAACAGTTTGCTAATCGTCATTTATCGTTTCGCTAATTGGCTTGCTGTAGCATTAAGACAACACTACCATCTATCTATAATTTATAAAGTCGGGTTAATGACTGGGGTCATTGGTTTTTTTTTTAAGAAATTACCGTGACATGTATAATGCAGAGTCTCCTCAACCAACATTTTAACTTCCCGTATTATAGCCAAAAATAGTTTTTAATTATTGTGGTTTTTAAAATCTGTGTCGGGGTCATTGACGATAATATAAGTGATCTTGTGTAAAGTTCAACTTTTGAAAACCAAAAACATTTCATTCATTAGGGTGTCACGCATAGAAAGTAACTTTTCGAAACCTTCTGATTTGTCAGAATCAAATAAAACAATTAAAATCCTATATTCAGCACTATCTGTGCCAACTCGAAACTGCTAAAGCTTTTCGAATGTGATGTTGTAAGGACTATTGTATTATATGGACTACTGGTACTTGCTCTTCTTCTTTGTTTCTATGAGGACGCTCATTTCCATAATTAGGAGGTCCTCGGATTGGCTGTTGAACTATCGCAAATCTACTAAATTTTCATTTCATGTTTATCTAGTTTATGTGGGATTTACAGTACGCACATAGTAGGTATGTAAATTTCTTAACTACTTCTGACTGATCATTCTTCTTAATCGTGAAATCGTAAATATTGGCGTCCTTTGATTTTGTTACTGTTGTTATAAACTAAATATTTTATAAATTGATTTACCTCAATTTTCCTTTACAATATTGGAGTGTATAGAAATACATCTTTGCGTTGAATTTCCATTTACTAATAATCAGTAAAAGGATGACTAAAATGTTAAATACCAATGTACTTTGATCAATTAAGATGTTATTTCCTTCCTGTTTATATTGAAATTACCTATTGAGTCTAAGAGACTCAACACATACGATGCACATGTAAAGGCGAGCGTCAATTTAGTTAGACGCGTTGAGATTCAGCTCTCTTTTTTTTAGATGCATTATTACTGTTGTTCCAAACTGAGAAATGTATTTTCTGTAACATGTTTCTGCCAAAGAAAAATATTTGTAATAATTTACAGTTCTGTATTCATTTAGTTGACCATTTCATTTCAGCTACATACCCTGAAAACTACACTTTATGGCCCGAGCTCAACATTAAAATTTGTGTTGACCTATAGTCGTTCAATTATATTTTATCGAGTTTCTCGATCATAAGTTACCAGAAGGTTTAAATCAATATTTTAACACCATTAAAATTTAATTGAAAATTATTCAAATAGTTTCTATTCCGATATGGCCCAATTTATCACCTAAATTGTCTAAATCTAGGCAAAATTAAATTTATTTACCGCCTTGTGAGCTTTTTCTAGCCGAGCTGCCACAAAACGCAAAATAAAAGAAATGCACAATGCGGAACAAGCTTTTTTCTGAAGATATCAAATTATAATACAATCAAAATCGAAAATTTATCAAATGAAAACTCTTTGCTTAAAACAGAAGTTAGCAACCGTGAGAACAAAGAAATTACTAGTGTTATGGATGCTGCCTTCAAAAGGGCGCGGAAGTTAGTGAAAATAACTAGAAAATGTGTTAAGGGATTAATGGGGAAAATATGGCACCAAAAATTGTTCTAATAATTAGAATCTGAAGAATTGATATTGAAGAGGAAAGTAAAAAATACGAAGGAATTGGCAAGAAAAATAGTCAACAACAGATAGATAAAAGATATCAACAGAGAAGATTGATCCTTGTAGGGAACAACCAAAGTTTAGCTGAACTTAGAAAGTGGCTGCACATACTTATTATTGAAAGATTTTCACTGGTTTTAAAGAGTGCGCCCATTAGAGTTTCACCATGTGAATGGTAAATAAAAAATATTGCGTTGGAATGATTTTAATTTCTTTATTGAACCATGTTTATTGATCGATAAAATTATGTATGAAGGATAATATCGGCCAAATGTTTACCACAGCTTCGGCCGTACATATCAATCCATGAAGTATTATTGAGTACGTAGTCGCATGTCTCTTTCAATGTACTACAGTGTTTTCCCCATAAGTTAAATTTAATTCCTGTGTACAGTATATAACCAAGCTATCTGCATTATTCTATAACTATTTATTTTTAATGAAACTGTTTGCATTTTATTTGCTTTAGCCTTCTTTATTTTTGTTATTGCCATAACATATTTTAATACCAAGAGGAAATTCAATGGCCTAACTCCCTTATTCTCCATTATCAATGCTGCGTGTGTTCTGGCAAAGAAGGCGTATACGGCAAACAATACTAGTAGCAAAATTCAATTTTTTTAAAGGACCTATAGGATTACAATTAGATTTAATACAAATAAACATTCGAACATTAGTTTGCTGTCAATTTATATAGATATTTGATGCGTTTTTGGCAAAGCGGTTGCAAGCGGGGCAATTTCTACTAAACCAAACTTGTGCTGATATATACACATATGTATGTATTGTGTATTAACTTAAGGGGGTAACCTACTATGGAACACCAAAAACAAGCACTTTTTGTAAATTAAAAAACAAATTATTTAATCTATATTTTTGCAATTATTAATGTTTATTGTGTACATATGGAGAGTTCAAATTAATTTTTTAATATTATTTTATGAAAGTTTCAGCAAGTTAAATATTAAAAAAAATGGGAAGGTGGCTCTGAAAATGTTTTCTTAATGGCGTGCACTCTAGTATCTGGTAAAACATGCGTGCTTTAAGTTCCGCAGATGCCGGGTTCGATTTCTAGGAGTGTTTAATAAACCACGGTTAGTTAATGTAGCAACATATTATTGGGTTTTACCTGTATGCTGCCCAATAGATAAAGTAAATAAATATATTTTTGTAAAGTTTATGAGTGGGGTTTGTAATACCTAACAAATAAAATACATAATTTTTTTTTTAAATTATGATTTGAAACAAACAAAAAAAAATAAAAATTGGTTTCTTGCATAAATTTTGCATGTTTTCTGTATATAACTTTTTCTTAATAATGTTTCTAGTACCTACAAAATGTGTGGTATATGTATATTCAAGGCAATTAAGTTATCTTTAATTTAAGAAACGAATTATTTTGATCCATTGATTGTTAATTTACCTGTAATTCCTAAAGCCGTCATTTTTTTCATTTTCGCTGTGGGGGCATATTCTAGGGATAATAGACAGTCGGTTTAAGCAAAAAGAAAAACGGTTTTTTGAAGCTACTACACCAGGTTACCACACGATTTGTATTAAGCTTTTATTTCAATTTGACCAGCATAGGAACCAACCGCACATTTTAGAGAAAAAAAAACTCGATTTATGTTTCTTTTTTTTTTAAATTGAATGCAACCAAAATTTGTGGAAAATAATTTCGTGCAAGAAACCAAATTAAAACACTCAATATATTAGAGAAAATATTAGTACGTATTGAGAGTACTTACAAAATTTTTAAAAGTCGTTTAAACATTTTTAAACCAAAATAAATTATCTTTTATATTTTTTAACAGAAATTAAGTTTTGTGAGCAAACTTTGCATTTCTATTTCTAATTCAGCTACCAAAGAGACCGCTACATACGAGTATACGAGTATAATTTAAGAATTCGACTAGATTGGGGAGCTCAGAACCATAGTATCCTAACCCAAATTTTCAAAATTTTTCGTTTAATCGGCCATAAATATTCTGGGAACGGAATCTAATTACAGTGACCTCCAAATTCCAATTGAAATTACCATTTCAATGAACATTTCTGAACGAATAAAAAAAAAGGTTAAAATTTTAAATGTGGGTTACACTATGTATTACACTATGGTTTATTTGTGATTACATATTTTAAACTAATAATGCTACGTATGTATGTTAAAGTTTTCTAAATTAATTTAGCCAATTAGTTGAGGAACATTTTCAGTTTATTCAAGGTAAACAAATCTTTCACTTTTCTTTGTAATTTCGTAATAATAAGTATTATAGAGAAATAGAAAATTGACATAAAGAGAGTTTGGAACCTTATTGCAGAAAATTTGATTTCCGTTGGACCTTTTACACTTTTGTGGATAAAACAGATTAATGGCGGATTAACTGAGAAAAACGCTAATTTTTATACAAAGTTCGAGAATTTGAAACACTATGAAAAAAGAGTTAAATTGGTCAAAATTAAAACTACGTTTTCCTGGGACTGGGACGTAAAGATAAAATTTCTGTTGCAATTTCTTTTATTTCGTTAGAAAATTGGATTGTATAGCATAAACTACCTTTATTTAACTCTAATCAGCATGGGTTGAGTCTCGCAGACTCATTTTAATTTTATTAGCTTCAAATTAACCGAAACACAATTTTTTTTTTGAAAATTAAGCTTTATGTATTTTAATAATTATTATTTAAGATCTAGAATCACCTACTAATAATTTTTTACTTGTACCGAATATAGGCCTAACCAGCAATTTTCAAAAAACTAACATAGAATAAAACTTCAATGCCAGGGTGTATTTATCATTTTATGCATTTTGATTATATCCACCAATCAGATGCAGTTGGTCCATCAAAGCAACGCATTCACCGCCTAAAAATTTCGAAATGTTCGAAAAATCTCAAAACGGTCGAACAGTTTTACATTTCTAGAATACTCTAGCTCAGATATTCAAAAAAAATTCCCAGAAAACTCGAATAGAGATCGGTTGTTATCAGATCGATTAAATGAAAAGTTTAGAAAAAACTTGTTAAATAATAATTTTGCGAAATATTTAACAAGTGTTTTTAAAAAATTAAAATTGTGTGCATTAGATTAATTGGTTAAATGATTTCCCTACTGTGATCGAATTCTTTCAAATTAGATGCCAAATAAAAAATCAAATCATTTATACAGGAATCATTTCTTCCATTAGAACACCAAATCAAAAAACCAATATTTGCGATTTGACGTTTCAGAAGACTGATCAGTTCGAACTAGGCAAGAAATTTCCGTAAGATAGGCTGAGGGTAAAAATTAGGCTAAATTTTAAGAAAAAACGTTTGGTGGCCACACCTACAATTTTTTTATTTTCTGCAAGCATTATATTGCGGATTTTAATAAAGAATTTGGTACTAAAATTTTATTGTTTTGTGGATTTTTATTTAATATAAGAGTATATCAATAATTATTGTAGAATTTTTAATGATGTAATTTAGTCATTAAACTCATTAGTAAAAAAATTTTAAGTAATGCGATTAAAACAGCAGTTTAATCTAAAATAGGAATAATCAAGACAGTTAAATCCCAAAGCTATGAATGTGAAGTATATATAAAAACAACAAAACCACACATATTATTTCGAAAAATATTTGGCGGCTTAATCCGATTAAAATAATCTACGACCTCAGACATTCTTGATTGTGGTTTATCTATTAAATGATTGAATGAACTTCCGGAGTAATTAGCAGTTAGGCAATGTAATTTTCGGCATACCAAAAAATCGGTAAAGTATTTAAATTGCTTAGAATAAAGATATCTGATATATTCGTATGTATATAGTATTCGAAATTTATTTAAAACCAACATTAATAAAAACAAATATATTACGGTAGCGTTTACAAAATCCCAAAACGGAAGTATAACAATTATGTTTTTTACTAGAAAACCGCATTTTAACTCGAGAAGTACATAAATAAAAACAGCACAGATAACCAAAAACAAGATTAAGAATACAACTTAAAATGTATGTAGTTATCTTAAGATAATTTTTGTTCCACCACACTCTTCTTCTGCATGTAATACTTACAATTTACCCATTGCTGTATATGTGCTTATTTTCATTTGTTCTCAAGTATGTTGTTGGTTTGTATTTTTATTTGGCTATTTCTTTGATTCTGATTTAATAAAAAAAAACATTGTACATGCTAGACAAACGTTCATCTGTGTCTTGCGATCTTTCTTCTTCATCGAATTGTATTTTTTTTTTATATAAACCATAAACCAAATACAAAAAAATTTCATTACTCGTTGATCCATCAAAGAATTAAGAAGAGTTCTAAAGAACAAAATATAATAAATATTTTGTAGTTCATAAAAATATAACGGTTTTAGTGTTTTTTTTTATTTTTTTATTAAATACTTAAAAAATAATTAATTGTTTAAGTGCAAAATAAATTTTTATTAAAATGAAAAAGTTTTTTGTTGTGCTGCTTCTGCAATCGATTGTATTTTGTTCTTATGGAAATTCATCGCAAAATACGGTTGACTCTGTTAATGACATCAACTTGGTAATTACAGTTTTTTTGTTATCATTTAAAATTTTAATCGAATTAATATAAGAAGGAAGAATGAGAAAAAAATTTCTTCTCTGGTTGTTGTGAACGATGAAAACTATATAATTGAGTGCAAAAGTTTTATTTTGTGTTTATAAATTATCTGTAGTGCTAAGGGTGAGAAGTAAAAATTGGCATTGAATAATGGTTTTTGGCAAAAGTTTTAAAATTCAAAAATTTAATTTTCGTTACTCGTTTTTCAAAATACAAAATTCAAGTTTTTTTCTCAATATTTTATATTTACTCGTATTATAACAAAGTGTTGTTAGAAAATGCAATAATTAAAAATAAAATTTGAAATAAATAATTTTTTGCATTATTGTTACAAATTTCAAATCAAATTAAAACGTCTGCAAATATGTAGGGGTCAAAAAATACCTCAACTAAATTTGAGGACAATTTCTATGAAAACTGATAGGCAAGAAAAACTATTTTTTTTATAATGAAATTTGTAATTTTTGTCTGAACAGACCCATATACCGCATGTCTCGTGTTTATTGAAATTTGTATTTCAAAATCAGTAGTATTCCGTCAAAATAGACACGACATATTCCAAATATACAACACATATTTTAACAATATACCATAATTATAGTACGTACGTGTACGAGTATAAGCACAAAGCTAACATCAATCATAATAAATTAAACAATTTTGCACTAAACTTACATGACAGGAAACATTTTTTCCCCTGTGGACGCTGACCGTTTATAATCTATTATACCTTTACAACAGAACTGCATATAACTAGAAAATTGTTGAGAGTTATAAAGAAAATAATACGCTCATCATGACAACCATACTTCCATCATAACAACACATCAATCATTCGGAAATGTTGCAGCAGTCTGTGGCATCATTATAACTTTACAGCCATTTGTCATTTGCGATTATTTTACTAGATTTCACCTAAATACATTATCCACCAAAGATATCAACACGTTGTTAACATTTTGTACACTAAACTTTTGATTTTTAAATTATTTTGACAACTTTAATGGTTTAATTTAAGCGAATATCTGAACGGCTTGTTTGATAAGGCTCCTTGTCTTGTTTAAATTTAAAATTTAAATATTTCGTAATCTTACGTTTAACATACTCTAATGTGTAACTATATGATTTATTTATTTGATGCAATATAATTTCTCTTGTTATCTAGCAAAATTGAAATCGTACCAGATATTTTCCTATCAAATGGTGGTAAAATTGTTTATGCTTGTCAAGGTGGGACTGAAAGAAATACATATATGTATTTTCTTTCTAATTTAAAATTAGAGGGAAAATTTCCATTCTCTGAAACATTTTTTAAATATTCCTTTCCAAAATTTCTTCCAAAATTTTTTTTCATTTAAATTTATTGGGCTCTGTTGGCTTTTTTCGGATTCTATATTAAAAATTAAATTGAACCAATTTTAAAATTCCATTTTAAACTTTTAATGGGAAATATTTTTTCTATTTTTTGGGGGCATTTAGGCGGTGGAATTGACATGCGCCGTTTTCTGTGCGTACGGTATTTGCACTCTAATGCATAAATGCAAAAAAAAAAAATAACAAACACTTTTGAAGGATTGGGGGTTCTGTATAAAACATGAAAAGTGCCCCAAATCTAGTCGGTTTTCTTTTATTTTTGGGATATTTTATTTCATTTTTAATACTGTAACCAAAAAGGCCAAAAACCCCAACCCAATAAATTCAAATGAAAAATGCCCCATTTTGGGATTGATATAATTGAATCGTTTATTCTTCGCTCATGTCCACTTTTTCAAATTATTCAGGAAATAAAAAAAACTTTATATTGTCAGCAAATATAAGTTTAGGAGGGAATCTGAGTTTGTTGATGAAAATGTGAGTCGCTATGAAATTTTTAAAAAAGTAAAAGTCCTCACTATTATATTCCATTCCAGTTGGCCATTGCATAATTTCGTCGTAAAAATACAGACACTGAGCAGATATGTACTTTAGGAGTTTTTGCAGCCCACATATTTTTTAAATATTTATTACGTTTACCGTATCAAATGCTCTTTGAGAAGGTAATCTTACCTCGATAGTATTAAACCGTAGAAGTTTATACGTTAAACTTTCCAAACTATTAATAAATTCCCGAGCTTCCAAATTTCCGTCGCTGGTCATTTAAAAATTTGAAAATTCCGAAACTTTAAATTTGATTGTTTTTGCTTTTCTGCCTTTTGATTGATAGGCAATTACCTGCTTTATGAAAAATGTAAGCCTCCAAAATCCGTAAAGTTTAATATTTGATAAAATATTTTTATTGATTTTTGTAGTGTACTTGATCGGTTGAGCATGGCCCCATATTCCTCTGGCAAATAAATTCTATCAATTTTCTTTAAATTTCTCTTGATTAATCCAAACACACGATTAAAAGGTAGAAAACTATGGCCTCGAACGGGGAAATACTGAAAGATTTTGTATTATTACGATTTTGACCAGGTCATTACTCTTGAAAAAACCGATATGCATTATGGCACTAAATAGAATAATTAGCGAAGCTGAGTTTACTCAAAACCAACACAAATGTCTATACAAACCGTGCTGTCTGTACACATAGGATATATTGCGGTAGATTAGCTTAATGATTTGTCACTGTGCCCAAAAAAGTAAATCCAGTTTTTATTTATTTTACAAAATATTTATTTATTCTTCCAAATCTATTTCGTCACTTTCAAAGTAATCCCCTCCCGACACAATACACTTATGCCAACGTAATTTCCAGTCTTTGAAACAATAAATAAAGTCGCCTTCCGGGATGGCCTTCAGAGCGTGTAGCGATTCCCTTTTTATATCTTCTATCGTCTCAAAACGATTGCCCGCAGTCGTCTTTTGAGTTTCGGGAATAGCCAGAAATCACACAGTGCTAAATCAGATAAATACGGAGGTTGTGGAATGATATGGATCGATTTTTGGCGAAAAAGTCACAAGAACGAGTGCAGTGTGAGAAGGTGCACAATCGTGGTGCAAATACCAAGAATTGTCTGCCCACAATTCTGGCCTCTTCTTGCTAACAGCTTAATGCAAACGACGAATAACAATCAAATAGTCCTATTTGTTGACGGTTTGGCCGGGTGGAAGGAATTCTGAATGGACAACACCACGATAATTGATGAAACTGTCAACATGATCTTCAACACTTCCACAACCTTCTTTGAACTGTTTATACCACGTGTAAGCATTCCTTTCCGACAAATCATGGTACCCGAACGCTTTCTGCAACATCCTTAACGTTTCAGAACCCGAAAATTCATTCATAGAAATTGTAAAAATCCGAATGCACTTTTAGCGTCGTTAAGCGTAAAACAAAAACTGATGAATGTTTTGAAATAAAATTTGTCACAAATGTATATCACAATGCTGCCAACTGAGAATAAAAAATATTTATGATGTGCCGTTTACCCGCGTGATTTAAATTGAAAACTGGCTTTACTTTTTGGCCACAGTAGTATAAGCATGTTATAAAATATACGAAAAAGTAAAAACACAACAATATTTTACTTTTTAAATATTAGTTTAGTATTTAAAGGGTACATGTCCTGGACATGAGCCCTTTCTAGAATAAATGATTTTTTTTCTTGCAAGGTAGGTGCCGTTCTATTAACCATATGGTAATGTCGTCTTGTCATAAAACGTATGTACGTGTCTGAGATACAAAACCGTTATAATATTAATTTTGACAAAAAGTGGACATGAGCCCTTTCAAGAATAAACGATTCAATTGTATGGACAACATTTAAAACATTTGCAACATTTATAATTTGTTGTTACAAGGGAATATAAAATTGTATTTTTCACAAAGATTAGAAACAAAAATAAGAAATTGCTAACAAACATAATAGTTGGGAAATTTATTTACCAATTGTTACTACTAATGGTTTCGTCTACCTTGCAGATACAGATCAGAGTAGTTTTCAGGATTGTTAGAATTTTTCCTGTTTCAATTATTTCATTATTTGTACAATTTTGCCATCGTGCATAAATGATTCAAATAAATAGGGCTCATTTCATTAACTTTCGGTATGACCAAAATTGCCCAGGAATTTGTTTTATTTCGGTTATGCAAAACCTATCTAAAATTTTTGGGGCATTTATACAACGTTTGCTGAGTATAAAGAGTCAAAAAATTAAATATTACCCCGACAAACCAAAGATCATCCTATAGCAGAGATGATTTATTCATTACAAAATACAAACATTGAATTAGGGTATCCCCAATACAATTTCAATTGCATTCAGAGTTTCTCAATAGACCAACTGTTCTTGTTAATGCCGTCCAGCTGATTTACGAACATAAAACAAAATTTTCGGTCCTCTTTAAGAAACTCTAATTGGTAGCTTTTGTTTCTATGCCTTAACCTTTTTATTTTATGGAAAAGTTTAAGCAAACTACCTGTTCCTAAAGCTTTGGGCAAATTATGAGCAAAACTTACAATGTTTGTAAAAATGAGAAATATATTTTCGAATGAGCGAAAGGACGGGCACGACAGTTTAAAAATCAGTGACTAGATTGGGAGATAAATAAAAAAATCTTCCAGATAATTTGGTCTAAGTAGTACATTTTTGTAGGTTAAGTTTTAAAGGCAAAATGTCATGTATTTTGTATTTGGTAAAATTAAAAGTGCAACTAGAGGACATAAACGAGTTAAGGATACTTACATTATAAATCCATTTATTATTGAATGTATGGACGCATCAATAAAGCAAAAGATCTTAGATGTATTCAAGGCAAAGAAAATTAAGCTTAACTATAATTTGCTTATTAGTATTACTGACATGGGTTTTGCAAACATATTAGTATAAGATTCTCCATTATCGATTATCTCTCTAGTCTCAAACAAAATCTACTCTAACAAGCCAAAGAATTAATACAAGACAAACTGGTGGAATTTGTTTGGGTACAAAAAATAGTGTTCTTGTTAATAAAACGAACAATTCAAAAGCCATAAAAATGTCATTCACCGTTGCAATCAAAACACTGCGAGCTGAGTCCCAACTAAATAATATTTGATTGTTTATTGTTTTTATTTAATTATTTCCTACTAATCAATATTTCTGAGATGTTGGATCTTTTAAGATATTACAAAAATCATTATGGCTTTATAACTAGGATAGAAACATTCAAAAATAACATTTTATTATGCTGTTATGATATAATCTGCCTAATCGAGACAAAGTTCAACTGCAACATTTATGATTATGAATTAATTTCATCAAAATCTACGGTTTATCGATGTGGCAGTGATCTTAACCTGTTTCCGCATAAAACTGTGACATGTTTTCCAAAGTAAGATTTAAAGCGAAAACGGAACGAAGGCTAATTTATCGCAATTTTATTAAATTAACTGAAAATTCTTTGTGTGCTTATCCCACACTATTTTGATCTTACTTCAAAAAGGAAAATATTCAAACTCCCTCCCTTATTTCAGAAATAACGATGAGACATTATAAAATCAATATAGAATTTTTATGTATTGCTGAAGCTGAAACATATTGGAGCTAACCAGAATTGAGAAAAATAAATCTCCTTATTTTCTATAGCTCGTACCATCTGTGTACAATCCACGATATTATTTAATAAATCACTTTGTGGAGGTAAATTCCCTAAACATTGGAAAGTTGTCAGCATAGTTCTAGTAATTATGAAGACAAACATTTCAAATTATAGACTAATTTCAACACCTGTGTCTCTAAAATTTGCGATCATAAAAAATTGTTTACTCACACTAAGGGAATTGTATCCAAAAGTCAACACGGATTTTGCGTTAATAAATAACTGTCGTAAAGTCAATCACTCAGTCCTATTGGAAAAATTGTTTGGGTACGATGTTACAGGTAGTAACTATGCGCGATTTAAATCTTATTTAACTCTTCGAATTATAATAAACGGTATATGTTCTATTGAAATTTTATCTACCGCAGGAGTTACTCAGGGTTCAACGCTTGGCCAGTTATTGTTTATTTTATTGATAAATGATAATTCTGATATATTCCAGAATGAGTCTTTGTTATTCGCAGAAGATCTCAAAATTGTTAGCTGTATCTAATCATTACAAAATTGCTTTGAACTGTGAAGCCAAAATGAAAGGAAGCTTAATGTCGGTAAATGCAGTGCCATTAAAATAAAACCGAGAAATGTTAATCGAGATTTGAAGTATGCGGTATCAACATATGTATTTCAATATTAAACCTAACGTAATTGACTTAGATATAACTATTGATTATAGGATGGACTTTAAACTGCATATTAAAATGAAGTGGGGAAACCATATAAAATAATTGGTTTCTTGTCTAGAACTATGAGAAATTTTAGGGGGTATCGGTCCCACCTTGATATTTTTGGGACCTTTTTAAGAAGCATTTTTGAACACTTAATTCCTATATGGAATCCGAACTATTTAGTAGAGTAAACATTGCAACAGTATGTGAGTGAGATAAAATTCACTGAAAACGAGTAGGAATATTTTAATCTCAGGAATCGGCTAAAACTTAATATTTCGCTGATTTAGTTACTTTGAGATAAACATTTACCATTAGAAACTCAACTTAACTCAGAGTACACCATCGATGTATTACACGGATAAATACTATTTTCTCATCTCAGTGGAAGTAGACAGAGTATGCGATCTCTATGTATGTAGTCCTAGTAAAATAATTGGATGGATTTAAGTTCATCTTGATCGGTCATGACATATTATTGCTGTTTTTACGTTAAGATATCTTCTCCGATTAAACCGTTAGCTTGTGGATCGGAGTTCTTTCAAAATTTTGTTTTTAATTATAGTCTTGTGTCTGTAACAACATAAGATGAGACCGCTTAATTAATCTAACCGATGTAAAGTGCAAAGGCAGGGGTGTCTGTTTAATATGTCGTAAATATTCTGTAGTGTCGCTTATTAAGCTATCCAAGGAAAAGGAATGCCTAGATCGTCTAAAACCATATGACATCAAATCGTAGGAATATTTAGGTAGAATTATGTAACCAAAACATCAAACATTTAAACTCAAACGGATCGAAAAGAGCTTAGGTTGCAGTTTTACAGGAAAATCGTCTTGCTAAATTGGAATCTATTTTTGGCGGACAACAAATAATTATAACCTCGTTCAAAAATCTTACTTACAAAATGTAAGAGACTGACCAGAAGTTCATTTACAATAACCTAATTCCTTAAAATGCTCAAATTGTTCTCTTTTTATTAACCCGAATGTCTTTTGTCACTATTACCGATAATAACAAGATACTTACTGTGCTATAAATTCACATTTAACTCTAAAGTCAAATTTTAATAAAGTTAAACCAAGTTTGTTAATGAAGGTATTACTCCCAGCAAAGAACAGGAAAATTTTCGTTTGGTTGTCCTTTGTAAAGAAGTAAGCGTAATAACACATAGCGATTTATCACCTCAAGCAAGTAACAAGAAACGGCGTTTACTGGATGGATCATGAACGAAGAAATCTGCATTGTTTTAGAATACCACATTTGTGGGCCTTACAGATTAAAAACCGAATAATTTTTATTTGTGATTATGCTGAGACCTCGCCCAACGAAAAATCGAAAAAAAAAATTTGTCTTCAATTTTAAAATATTAAATCTTAAAATATTATTTTTCAAATGTCGAAAATTTTATTACATATGGAAAAAGGTGATTTATTTTTAAAATTAGAGTGGAAATCTTGATTTTTCATAATATATTAAAATTAGATTTTCCTTTGCATATTTTCTGTGTTTCCGTTTATGAGTTTAGGTTTCGTTTACACGGTAAATAAAAATTCACTAGATGTGAGCATACTAGACAATCTAGTTGAATCAAGTAAAATTAAAAATACTAGATTTCTGGTTGTAATAAAATATGGCGGTTTTACTTGAAATACAAATCCGTAGTACTGGAAATCAAGTAACCAATTCTACTTGATTTTACGAATGGAATTCCGGTAAAATTATGAGAAATACGGTTTTTTAATTAGATTTCAAGTAAAATCGAATACAAGATTTTCTTGCAAAACTATAAGATTTCCTGTATTTATTCTACTAAAGTTCTAGTAAAATAATCGGAAAAAATATATATTTTAGCAGAATTCTAGTTAATACTACGTCATCATTTTTTACTAGTTTATCCATTGATTATACTAGATTGCCGTCTAAACACAAATAACAAAAAGTTTTTGGATTTTATTTTAAATATGTATCAGGTATTTTTTATTTCAAAGATTCAAATACAAACTTCAGTTAATATATATAGTGTGTATACCAAAAGTTGGCCCGTTTGAATACAGATATAGATATATAGGATGTCATTGAGACGGGTCAAAATGAGTAGGACATGTAGCTGGTTCAATGTCATGAAATTTAGTCCACTTAAATTGTACTTGACTCTCCTGTGGTTTGAAAACCAAATTTCGCTTTGACATAATATTTTTTTTTGTCGACTGGCAGGTTTTTCCTTATACTGCTTATAGATGAAATGCAATCCCGTTCGCTTTTTTGGCATATTGATCCCTTTGGATTAATCCATAAACTATACAATAAAATGTTTTCATTAAATATTGATAAAATTATGATGTATTTGTAACTTACATTATCGGGTAAGCCGTCCATTGGGATACATTTAAACTGAGGATAACAATTAATAAGAGCCTTCGCACAATTTATTTTATCAGTAGGTTGAGGATAACTATAATAAAGGTTGATTGAAAAGTAAAATGTTTTAATATAGTTTGTATAAAGATATTAATGCACAGCTTACATACAGCTTACGTAATGAATCAATCTCCGATGGATAATTTTTTTTTTTTTTTTTTTTTCGCTGGCGCTACATCCCATAGAGGGATTTGGCCGCTTCATTTTTGAAGTTTCATAATCATTTTGTTAACGGATAATGAGTGATTAATTCATTGATCCTACCCTTAACCAGCCGTGATTTTTTCATCGCCCGCCGGGAATCGAACCCGGGACCTCCGGAGCGTAAAGCAAGCATGCTAATCACTGTGCCACCGGGGCGGTGGCACAGTGATAAGCATACTTGCTTTACGATGGATAATTACGGCACGATAATTATGGTGCCAATAAAATTTGTAGTGCATCCAGTTTTTTATGTATGGTCCTATTTTAATTTGCATCTCTGCAAAATCCGTCTTATTTAGGCAGATAAATGCAGATTCATCGATTTGTTGATCTATATACAGTAAAATAAAAAAAATTAAAATAATATTAAATAATATAAATTAATAAATATGTACGGCAGTATAGCTGTTGCATAAAATATTAAAACTACGTGTTTGTAATATTTCAATATTCACTTTACTCACTTTGCTTATTTTATAATAGCACTCAGTCACTCACAATTTATATAAATACTTATATTTTTATTGTTTCAACTTTTATTTATTTCACCACAACACACCACGAAATTCAACATTTTACTGATACTGAATATCAGACGACGAAAATGAAATTAATATGCGAGCAAACGGCTAAATTTACTAGAATTCTACTAATATTTTAATGTATATGTTCAAATTGACTAGAATATTACTAGAATCTATTTAATTTACTAGAAATTCCTTGTACAAGCAAACAGAAATTATCTTGTATTTAATTTAATTTAACTAGAATTTTACTAGGTTTTAGGTAACTACATTAAAAATATGGCGATGCAAAAATTCAACTGGAATTCAAGTGATGTTTATTATTACTGGAAATCTGGTAATAAAATTTACGTGATTTTCATTTATTTTACCAGATATTCCGTTTTAGAAAGTAAAACTAACCATCCAGTATTTTTCTAGTAATTTTTTTTGCTAGATTATCACTAGAATTCCAGTATAATTTAAAATATTACTGGAAATTAACTAGAAAATAGTTCAAATCTGGATTTGATTGCAATTTCACTAGAAATCGGTTAAATTCATTTTTAAATTTTACTAGAAAATTCATTTTTCTTGATTTTTAACTAGAAATTCACTAGGTTTTGACTAGAATTTGCAAAACCAGAAAATCAAGTATGCAATTACCAGATTTTGTAATGAGCGTGTATAGGTTTTGTCTCTCTAAAACACACCTTAACCCGGCACCGCATAGTACGGGATCGTTTTGAAATACCGAAATACACAAAATATCGAAAAAAAAATTTGCGGATTTAAAATATCCAATTTTGAAAAATAGTCTATATTCGAATGCTAAAACCTCAAAACTTAGAAAACTGTTAAAGAACAGAATTCACATTTTAATTGAAACCTATACTTTTTTACTAAATTTGAATTTGGTAATCCTTTAATTTAATTTATTTTAAGACTAAACTTAAATAAAACGTCATTTTACTGATTTATAGTGAGCTTTTATAATACTTTATTATTCATCAGGAACTTTTTCAATAAAAATGCATATTAAGGAGCTAAACAGAATCCGTTTTCAGAAAATTTAACATAATTAAACAGTTTTTCTAATATTTTAAGGATAAAAACATTTAACAATGGGACAATTTAAACGGGCATACAAGAAAAATTTTTTGGCGACAAACATTTGCATCAAAAATAATAAATTGGCATCACAAATAATATTTTGGCACCACATATGAAAAAACAAACAAATATTTTTGAAGGACATTATTAAATACTGTGGCGACAAAAATTGACATCAAAATTAATAAATTGGCAACAAATATAATATTTTGGAACAGAAAAACTAATTTTTAGTAGTAAAAAAAAAAAAAAAAATCGAGACAAAAAATTAAATTTAATCGATACAAATTATTTAATATTTGATTGGGGGATCGATATAAAATATTGCAGTGTCATTAATAGAATCTATATAATCCGCTCCTACGTGCGGCACGCAGTGCGACATGTTTGCTTATCCTGGCTCCTACGTCCCTCGAAGTTTAAATCTAAAGCCCCTCGGAGGGCTAAGCGGGGGGGAGCGAAGCGACCTCCCGCGTGCCCGTGAGAGTTATCGAAGCCGTTAGCCTCTACAATTCTAAGTTAAATTAGGGATCTCCATTTTCCAGAATATTTTAAAACTAATTCAATTTTTTTAATTTTTAATTTATTTATTTATAAATTTGTTGCCAGTTAATTATTTTTGTCGCCCAAAATGTTTATTTTGATGCCAACAAATAATTTTTTGTGTACCCTTCCAATAGTGCCAAAAAATTATAAATGTTGCCAAATTATTATTATGATGCCAAGAAATTTTTGTTTGTTGCTCATTAATTTGTGCCGTTTTATTATTTTTTTGTATCTCAAATATTAATTTTTTGTGTGCCGGTTTATTGCCAGCCTTTAACAATTAAAAACCGGTCTGATGTTCTTAATAAAATTTGTTAAATTAACCATATAAATATTAATTTATTATAAAATGTTTAAACAATTATCAAATCGAATTTTTCCAAATTGGTTTTTATTTAAATTTATTGAATTAATTTTATTGGACTGATTTCAGAGTAGTCGGAAGGGTTTCAGCATATACATACGTAAATTAAATAATTTGTTAATTTATGGTGTTTAAGGTAGCTGAGGATGAATAAGAGGATCTTTCAATTGATATTAATGTGTTTAACTTTGTTGAAATGATTTGTGAGGAAAATTCGGAGATATACTGTTAAAACAAATGACTTTTAAAAATACATTGGACACTCTTTCTTTTTTTAAATTTGTTAAGAACATTACACCGAAAAAGTAACAGTATAATTTAAAACCGATAATCTTTTTTTTTTAGCCTACAAAAGGATAACTGCTCTATAAAATTCAAGCCATTGAAATGGATCAAGCTATCATTTATGAAATAGGTAATATAAAATAAATTAGGTGCTATGTACGAGTATAGTACGTATAATATACCTACATAATAATCAAGATTCCAGATCAAGTTCTTTCAAAATTTTGATATTCGCTATTTTAAAATTCGAGATTTCATGACCAATTCGATATATTGAAATTCGGTGTTTCGAAACTTCGAATTTCGATTTTATGTTTTCGAGTTCACGACCAACCCCTTTAAATCATTAAAAGTTATTAAGGGTGGGGTATAATATTTCGACAAAAGACATATCGAAATCACAATCTCGATATCGAAATCTCGAATTTCAGAATCTCGAATTTTAAATTCTGGAAATCAAAATCCCGAATTATCATCTCGAATTTCGAATAATTAATATAATTTTGTAAAATTCTTGGCGGCGCCGCAAATAATTTTACAAAATTTGATTAATTATTCGGGATTCGAGGTTACAATATTTAATTGTTTGATTATTTTAACTATTTAAGTATAACTAGCTCTCGAAAAAAAAAAAATGCAAAAAAAAATTCAGAAACACAAAATTCACAAAAAAAAAAATTCGAAAAATTAAAATCCAGGAAATCAATTGTCAAAGTGCGTGCGGTGCGACCCAAGTTAAAATTAAAATTTATAAAATTTCTGAAAAATTCAACGTTGCAAACACGCATCTATAGATGAATATATCACAAATCTTTCAAATTGTGTTTTGGTTGGCTTAATTCGTTGGGTTAGTGGAGCGGATTACGAAATTTTGTTAAATTGGTAAAATATGCTTTGTCAACCTTGCAAACACAGATGAAAGGAATTGTATCATTCATATTCAGCGATCGACAAAAATATCATTTTTCTGATTTGACAAAATATCGAATTCGAAATTTTGATAATTGGTTTAATTTATGTAGAAGGGAAACTCTATAATTTAAAATACATTAACTCTTGAAATTTTATTAATAACATTTCAATAATAATACAATTCATAAGTAAATATTCAATTTAGTTTAATGTTATAACCTGAACCTTTCAAGAAATTTAAAGGGTTTCATGAAAGCTGGTTTTCCATAATATGTTTTATATTGTTATTTTTCAAAACCAGTTCTCGGTTTAATTTTTTGGTATTACCAGCAATGTCTTTTACTATCAAGGTGGTAATATTAACATGTTCCACTTCCAAATCTCTAATTAATTTATAAACGTCAACGTGTGATCTACCTGCAATAATTTTAAGAAGTTTATGCCATGCCTCAACGTTATTTTGTGATCGAGGCATATGATCTGTTATAAGTTCGTTAATGGACCATAATACCGGTGGAAATCTGCATAGGAATACTATTTGTTGTACCATACAAATAGTCATTTTTCAACCAAGATAAAATTTTACGGCTGTTCTTACATAAATAAGGCTTTATGGTTTCTTAATACTTAACTATTTCAGTGTCTGGTAAGAAAGCTAGGCATTTCAACAATCTCATGTTGAGCGAGAATTGTTCATCACTTCCATATTTAGATGTTAATTTTTCATGTTGTACCCTCCAAAACAAAATTTGTCCAAAATGAAAATAACATGCTTTGTGGAGTGCATTTGAAAAGTAATTGTTTGAAGCATTGATCATTGCAATCTCGAAATCGGTCATGATATACTTTGGTTTTAGTTCAATGTTATTACAGCAAGCTATGTGCAGGATTTCATAAAAACTTCGTTGAAATATTCTTGTGGTTTGGCACTCATAAGGCAAAATAATAATAGCATAGTAACATGAATAGTAAATAGTTGGGTCATTATGCTAGGAACCCCATTAATCGTTCCATCCATAAGCCAAATTTTTGTTTCTGATACTAAATAGATGCTTTTGATTATACCAATTATAATAATTTTATTTTTACCGAAGGTCTTATCGGATAAAATAAATAAATCACCTAAAAATTATTTATTACTATATGTAACAACTTTCAAGTTAAATAATTTACCTTCTACATGCATCAAATAAATTGAAATTGTTATGGATTCCAAGGAAGTGGGTTGCTTTATAGTATCCCTCGTTACATATTTAATTACCGGTTACATCGTTGCTTCCTTTTTTGGAGGTCCCAACCTTACAATTAATTTTACAGCTGATAAAACCGTCATTGATAATATGCAATGGCTGTCGTGTTAAGTCATACACCAGCTGTTTAATAAACTCGTTGAATTTTAGTACCTTGCTACGACTAGTGACAGGGTCATGATTGAGCTCTTGTGACAATTTTGTAATTGTGTGTTTACCACAATCTAAAGGCGCTTTTATGGTTGCCGTCGTTCGTTCGTTCGTTCATTCATCCTTCAGTCATTTTCTCTTTACGATTTTATGGTTGTTGCAAAAATCACAGAACGATTTTGTCGCCACTCATTATTTAAATTATACCTAAATTACTTTAAACTACTTTAAATTAAATTATACCTATTATAAAAATTTAAAACCTATTGCAAAATAAAAATAAAAATTGACGTGAACTCGTCAAGAAATTATATCAACTAAAAATATTTTGTATGTATTTTGGCGATGTGCACTCAACAAAAATTATTTGCATTTAAAACTATTATAGACCTCCCTTTTCATTTATTTTCAAATCTCTTTCTATCTATGTTCGTTCTGTGAAAAAGTTGGAGATAAACCATCTTGCTGCAAAAATTGCAGAAGAAAAAATTCGTCATTTTTAGGTAAAAAAATAACTGAACGAACGAACGACGAAACGACGGCAACCATAAAAGCGCCTTAATTTCGTTGACAAGCGTCCTCGACAACCCATTTTTTTTTTTGTATGTTCAGATGACCAAGTAAATATTTCTGAAGTGTTTTTTTCTAAATTGTAAGAAAATCCATTCAATAATAATTTATCCCCTGTTTTTATTGATTTTAGTTATTTTAATTTATTTATTAAGGTTATTCGCATCCAATTTTAGAAAATTTGCAATTTTTTGTTTTCAATTCTAATTAACTTCAGTTGCTGAATAATGTATGTTATATGCTCAGTCTACTATATTACATGAATGTTACCATAACCTTCTAAATTTATATAGTTGATGTCAATTTTGCTACTGTATATTGTTCATAAAAAGTGTAACAATTACCATGCATAAGATAAATAGATTGGAGGTTTTGATATCAAATCTATTTAAACTACACTTACAATTTACATTTGGGTACAACTACCAATGTTAAGGGTTTGTAAATACTTACCACAATAGAGTTCGCTGTAGACTTGATATTTGGAGAAAATGATCGATTTTCGAAAAGATTTGATATTTATAATCGGGCGGCCCGATTATAAATATCAAATCCTATCCAAAATCGATCATTTATATTTTCGAGATTTTCAATTCGATATTTTCCTTTTTAGGAATTTTTTGTTCGAGATAATCCTTTTCGAGCTTTTCAAAAAGAGATCTTATTTTCGATCTTTTTTAGTTCGATAATTTTTTTGACGTAGGACTACGTCTAGTTATCCTAGAAAAGTATATTCCACTTTAATTTTTAAAAAAATGTAAGATGAATTGTTTGTGATGGTTTGTGATTATAGCATTTGAGACATTTTTAGTAGATTTTATACAATTCGATATTATAAATTCGAATGAAAAATTTTGTTTGTTAATTATTTTTATTCGATTTTTTGATTTTGACAGGTTTTATCTTTTGCAACTTCTAAAAACGATTTGAAGAATTTTCAGTATAAAGCAATTTATGTACATTTACACTTTAATAATCCCCACTATATCATGTTAGAAACTCACCATATGGACTACCAATAATCGGATATTCACCTTATTATTCGAATATAATAAAGTTTGACTTAGTAAATATATCGTCCATTTAGAGTAAAGCTGGAATTATTGAAATTAGTAAAATTTCTATGTTAACAAAATAATTATTATTACCAAGTAGCTTATCTACTTACTTATCTAAAATACAATACATAAGTTCTACAAAGTATTCATATTCACCATATAATAATTCACGCACCAGTGTTTTAATGTGCTTATAAAAAATGAATTCGAATTAATTAAAAATCCAAACAAACAAATAAAACTCTATATCATCTTAATTTAAATAAAAATTTCAACTTCTTAAGCTTATTGGGCTAATTTATAAATTAACGGTAAACATTGAAATTATTTTCTTACCGTTTTTTTTTTCAAGATTAAATTGTGTAATTGTTTCATATGGCGCGCATCGTTTTAAATGTATACAAAACAAAATAATTTGATATAGTAGAGATGAACTCGTCTTTTTAATAACAGATCATTGATTCTTCTATCTGCGCAAATTTAACAGTTCAATGAGTTGATTTATAATTTTATTATGTTGCGATGATAATGCAAATTTTGGATGGAATTTACAATAAAAACGTATTTCGTTTGTTGTTTTCGTTTGAAATTTTATATACCGTAAATGAAGGCAGAGTCGATAGTTAAAATGAAATATAATAACGTTGATGTTTTTTGGAATCGTGGGAGTTAGACAGGTGCTATTCAAATTAATATTATTTCAAAAGTATTTTTACAATAGTGCATTGAAATTTAAATACAAAAATATTTGTATTCCATTATGAACACCAATATTTCATTATAGTAATATTTCATTGAAATGGGGGAGGGGGAGGGGGTCGATTTGCGGTCGCGTTAGAGTAGAGCTGAGATTAGCTAAGGTTGAGTGAGCAGTTGACTTCGCGATTTATTCGGGGGTTAAATTGATGACTGAGTAAGATTTTATTGTTATTGATTTAGATTTTAATTTGTGAGTTGGGATTAGGTAACTTTTGGGGTTAATTTGGGAATTATTTAAGGATTGAGTTTGTATTGAGTTGAGTTTTAAGGGGGATCCAGTTGGGAAATTATTTGAGCGGAGTTGAGTAAATGTACGCATATAGCTTTTCTGACCAACGTTGAGTTGAGGATTGTATTGAGCTAAAATTTCCAGGTTACGTAGAGGGTTGAGCTAGTGGTCAAGTTAAACTTGAGTTATGCCTTGGTTATTTGAAATGAACTTTAAATGTAATAATTAATTTTTTTATGTACCCATAATGCAGTTTCAAACTCCTATGAGTTATAGGGCCTGTGAGGTCAAGCCAAAGCTGATTTAAATGCAACAAATGCTTTTTGGGCATCATGACTTTATTTAAATTGTTGACATATTTTTAGCAAATCAGTTAACCTGAAAGCAAATAATTACTGAGAATGAAGAGATGATACCATACTATGACATTTAAAAATCTTTCAAGTTGCCTTACTGTTTTAGCCACGGAAAATTGCTTTCACCTTTTGAAGATGAAATCTCAATCCACCCTCCTTAATTACAGGACCAACATTATACTTCACCCTTCACATTAAATGTTTGTAGAGATTTAGCAAGACGTGAATGAGGCGGGTGTGAGCTCCAATGACATTACTTTCTAATTGATAAAAATGCATTCCGGAGCTGAAATACAGTTAGCCTTCAGTTTCATACTGTCCCTTTTGGCGGAATAGTTTCGGTTGAAACTTCGTTAGCAGCACATTCTCATCGGAACTCGAAATCTTAAATATTTTCAGTCAAAATAAGAACCAACTGAATGATTTTATGGCAATTGACTAAAATAATTTTATCTCCAACTATTTACAGTTTCTAGAATCTAGCTACCTAATATGTTTGCAGGGCATCGCTCCTACGCCTACATTTTTTTTTTAAATGTTCTTGCTGTTTTCAAAATCGCTGGCCCCTGTACAATTCTAAATTATTTTATCTTACACGAATAATTGATAATACCAGTTGTAAGGAAAACTTTTGAAAGATAGATGTAAGGAAGTCTTGATCTCGTCTGTGTAGTAATATTTTTATATTAAGGAGGTGTGAATCTATAGTTTAAACAATGCTTTGAAAATATTGAATTCGTAATAGTTTACAAGGCTGAAAACTCAGGAAAGGCTTGGGTTTAAGTAAATCTGGCTGAAAGTTAAATCTGTACACTAAAAATTAGATGCTCTTTTGCGCATATTTATTATTTTAGAGTTGTGACATGTCGCGGTCTGTCGCTGCAGCGCTCATCTTCTTTAGCTCTGGATGTTTAGCTCCCACCAATGCAGCGGTATTACTTCTGATTGAGACCAACATTTTGGGCTTTGGTGCTTTAGATATATATTGAAATCACGGTAGTCATTAATCTCCACAAGGATATTTCTTACCGTATTCCCAGTTGTTTAGGATAAGATGCTTTGAAATTCGGGTCTCAAAAAGTTCCCTCTATTTTTGTAATATTTACGGTGTATCATTTCTGGTTTCCACTGTTATTCTTACAGAAATTAAACAAATCATTCCTCCCAAGTCCTCTAGACTTAAAAAATCGTATGATCCTTGGCTGAGGCTCGAATGCATAATAATATTAACCCAATAAATAATAGAGCTTGTTAACCACCTCTGAATAAACAACGACATGGACTTGATGTATTGTCCACATTCAGGTATAGATTTGTTGCCAAATTTCTTGCAGAATATTACGCTAACAAATCAATTGGCCTGGTGTAATGTTGCATACCCATATATTTAAATTATTATGTTGTCTGCAAAATTGTTAATGTACGCTTTATCATTGCTTTACAAAATACTAGAACCGATAAAAAATCCTCATCTGTTGAGAGATATTTAGAGGAGAACCACCTAATTTCGGATCGACAATATAGGCTGCGAAGAAAATTCATCTTCACATCGAACAATGTAATCAGTGTATTAATTTAGTGAATCTCACGTTATTAGGCTCGATATCTCTTAGACATTAAAATGCCCGTGGCAATTTATCTCGACCATTTACCAGTGTCATAGATAGGATGCATTAAAAAATATTAACAATATTAACAATTTATAAGAATAATGTAATACTCAGATTGGAACATAACTGTTGCATTTGGGCAGACGTACCCTATACAGGGTGAGTCAACTTGGACTGACTGATTTAAAATACAAATAACTTTCTTACTTTTAAAATTGTGTATTTGTTTTTTTTTGCAGAATATAAAGAATTTTATAAGGTATTCCTTCATACACAAAGAGCGTCCAAAATTGTTGAATTTTTTATTTTTTTTTCGGATAATCTATTGTTACAAAACAAAGAAAATACCGTCAGCATTTTAATATGTCACAGCTCCCAGTGCATACATGATAACCTGTTAACACAACATGATTAATATAGCCAGTTTTGAGGAGCGAGGTGCAGTATTTAATAAGCTAGGAACAAATGTTAATCAACCTGTTCGCATTTATGTCTACTCGTCGACGTCGGTATATCCTACCAAAGGCACGAAACAATTGCTATAAAATGCTTTTGTATGTAATGATGTTTACAGGGAGTCGTCTTCAGTGAACAAGCATACAACATTAGTGCCCATTTGGGCACTTCCAAAACATCGCTGCGACGCAATTTAAAAATTGATTTGAGGATGTTTCCATACAAAATTCAAGTGGCCCAAGAATTATTGCTGAGCGATGCCAACTTTTCGGTGACTGATTAATTAAAAAAATGCAAATTTCGGTTGGCCACCTCGTTCCTAATTCGTATTTAACTGCTCGCTCTTTCATTTTCGCTCATCCAATTTATTTATATTTATGGACACTCTTGTCAAGTTTTTTTTATTCTACTTGTGAGTTAAATTTTAAAGTAAAGGTCAAATTTTTATTTTATAATGTATTAAAGGAATTATATCGGTCGTATCTCTTTACTGATAGATCTATTTTCACAATAAAAGCTACAAGTTGTGTTTTGGTTAGCTTAATACGTTGGGTTAATGTAAAATCGACGAATGTATTAGAGAGAATTGAAACTTTGAGTTAAATTGAAAATGCTTCATCAACCATGCAGTATCGCTCGTAGATACAAATTCAAATTAATTAAATATAATTACATAATATATCGTTTATACTTTTTTGTCAGTTATTTTGTGTAAGAGGTAACACTGTTAATTTATGACATGAAATGTCTAAAAAATTAAGAAATTTTACAAAAACATATTGTAACTGATTTCTCAACTATTGGAAGACAAGACGAATCCGGAAACGAACGCTAAGTGGCTACCCGAAAGAAAATGTGAATATAGTCGGATGAAAAGTCCGAACGCTGAAATGTGTTTAACGTAAATTCAACCATAGGGTTATAACCTCCATGTGTTACTGCTTAAGTTGAGTATACACAGTACGATAAATGAACGTAACAATGTGTATGATTTCCCTACCCAGCAGGGTATACCGATCTATATACTTCATAGTCAAACACAGTATTTGAAAGCCTACCACATCGATTTAAATAAGTCAATTTCTGTCGTGTTCCTTTTATGAAGAAATCGTTCGCAAATTTGTAATCTTTTTAAGCTTCGATTTTTCATTAGATGATTGTGCCACTCCGTAATGTTTTACGTAGTGATGTTCATGAGCATTTATTTATACGTACTTTCAAAAAATAATTATTGATAAATTTAGTATTATCTAAGGCTCATATTAAATTATGCCAGTTTCAAAAGTATCTGTTTTCTAAACCAAACTGCATCTGTAGTCTCTTCTCATTAAAAACAAAAACTTTTAAATACAAATACAGCAATGTGCTGACCAAACTAGGTCGAGAACATTCACAAATTTTATTCACTGGGAAGGTTGAACCTTCTCGTTCCAAATGGTGTCCTAAAATTTTGTATAGGGTTGTAGGTGCGCCCTGTATATATTTCGCCTTTAAGCGCCTTTTTTGTACAAAAAAAAATCATGCAAATAATTGTATTTGATTTTGAATTACGTACAGTGAAACTGGTATTAATTTTAAAGGTGGTTTCATTATCTATCAACATCTGCCCCCAATAGTTACATATTTTACAGTATTTTCTTAATTTAAACTGTTTTAGTAGGGAAAAAAACTGATAAAAGCTATGATTTTTAGAATTTAAAACAATTTGTGAGCATCTATAAATTTTTATTTAACTTCCAGTTTGAACTCTGCCGAACCTTCTTATGAAGCCAGTTATGCCTCCTAGAAGGCAAAGCATGTAGCTACTCTAATACTATTAGTAATGTTAGGGCTTTCTAAGTTACGTAGCACTAACTGCAAACATATCTGTTATACACCCAAAAAAATATTCCTGTAACATGAATGATTTCTAGTGTAGCATGTGCAATTACAGCGTCTATATTGAGCCGACAACTATTCCGTACATGGAACATCCTTACATCCTTAGAAGTATTGGTTTATTACTCCAACAAATATTTCGTACAACTATTTTTTCATATTTAACAAACCTTCTTTAATTCTACTAATTATTCATATTTCACAGTTCTTACTATTAACTAAGTTTTGTTAATACAACGAAGGTTTGTAACAATATTGTTTTGAGAGGAGCAAGTGTTTCTTTTCAATATTACGTTTTAATAGTTCCAACAGACCGTACGTCAAACTTAAAACTTTATTTATAAGAAAAATTCGTCAGCATTAAGAAATATTCATATTATTAGAGGAATTTATTCAGTACTCATTATCAATTTGAAAGAAAATCCCATAGATATAACGACTCATCGTTGGCCGAAGATAACGTCTTATTTTGCAAAATAACGAAAATTTGTAGGATGTACGAAATTCACTTTTTCTCAATATTATAAATATTTTAAATAAAACTAGTATCTTTTTTAACAAAAAACTTTATTTTCAAAAATATTCGAGTGAAATAACATTAATTCAAAACGATTTGTAAATTCAATATACATACATACCTATAGACAAAACGTAAAACTAAATTTTTCATGTATGCATGATATAACTTTAAGTATTTTTATAAATTAAATAGTAAAAAAAATTAAATAAGCAAATAAAATTAATTGAATTTTGATTTTAATTCACTGTAGTGTACGTAGCTACAAAATAATACTTTAGCAGACTTTACTTCGAAATTGATTAACTAAATCCATTATTTCTTTAATCTTGAAATAAACAGATCCACAGATGGAAATACTATGGGTCATAAACAGTTTTCACATTATACAAATACTTTTGAATAAATAACCCAAACAGATGCACTTTCTTCCCGATATTTTATGTTGAATATATGAAATATCTTAAATGCACAGTCAATTGCTGAAACGACGCTTGGTAATTTGTATTTAATTCCATCCATGTATATATAAAAATGTACTGGGGCAAATTCAAATGGTTGAACCGTATTTTTTTCTGTTACAGCTGTGCATTTTTTAATTTCGATTATATTTTCATATTCTTGCGCTGTTTTGGCAAAAATCATAAATGAGTTTTGAAAGTCTAAAATGGTAAACTTATTCCATGTTTTTTTGTTATCCACTATGCGGTATTTTTTAGTTGTTGGCCTAAGCCATCCATGCAGTAAATGGAATGCTATACAATTTTTCGTATCTGAAACAAAAAAAAAATTGTTGAATTCATATTTTTAGCAAATTTATTTGAAAAACTAACCAATTGTTGTATTTCTTTGTTGATGAAATTCTTTAAACAGCTTTTTGCCAGATGGATCAGATAATTTATCTTTGAATAAATAGATTACCTCGTTAACAAATTTGTCATCATGGATGAAAAGCGTTGTTGCGCCTCGGGATACAAAAAATTAAAATCTAAATTAATTAATTTCGGTCCAAAAACTTGGGTGTGCGCTGGCCACTACTCTAAAATATGTTTAATGGTTTTATCCCGATTTCCCCTAATGGTATGCTTTCTATAAACAACGGTTTCTTCCCATATTTACTTCGGTCTAAAAAGACCAAAGTATTGAAATCCTGTCAAAAATGACGAAAAATTTGGTTGGTCCAAAACCACTTTTCTCGACGTTTTGAAAGTCCCAGAGTCTGAAAATGCAAAAAAAAAAAAATGTCCGTCCGTCTGTCTGTGTGTCTGGATATCTGTGTGTCTGGACCCATGTTATCTCGAGAACGGCTTGACCGATTTGGATTTTTTTTTCGCCAATCTGTTTCTATGGTCAAGGCGGAGGTTTGAAAAGCTTTTGGAGACTGTACGTCAAAGGGGTGGGGTACCTGCCATAGTAATTGACCCAAAATATCTGCTTTTATAAATATTTACGATTTTTTTATATATATGCTTTTTTGATTATTGAATTGGGCATTGAATTGGGAATTGATTTGAAGGTTAAATTAGGGGTCAATTTGCGCGTTGAGTTGAAGTTGAGTTGGAGTTGAGTTGGGGTTGGATTTGGATGTACTGAATAGTTAACAAATTATTTATATATTGGAACTTGCCTATTTATCAACCGATTATTATGAAATTCAATGTGTATGTTAGAAATGGGATTCCAAAATGAGTTTTGGATGAAGTTCTGGAATATGGCCAAGTAGGATGGAACTTACCCATTTCTCAACCGATTACGATGAAATTCAACATTTGTATTTGCAATGGGATTCTAAAATGTTTTTTGGATGAAGTTCTGGAGTTTTAAAACGATTTCTGGATGAAGTTCTGGAATATGGCCAAGTATGATGGAACTTGTCTATTTCTTTACCGATTATTATGAAATTTAATTTGTATGTTAGAAATGGGATTCTAAAATGAGTTTTGGATGAAGTTCTGGAATATGGCCAAGTATGTTGGAACTTGGCTATTTCTCAACTGATTATGATAAAATTCGACATGTGTAATGGAAATGGGATTCTAAAATTAGTTTTGTATCAGGTTCTGGAATATGGCTAAATATGATGGATCTTGCCCATTCGAAATGAAATCAAGAATAAAGGAGCTTTTCTGTTAGTTTAGTTGAGACGGATGATTTGCCGGTGCATCAATGACAACGAAAGTGTTAAATTAAAATCGTGTAAATACTAACCTTTTAAAATAGGATAAATTTTCTTAAGACCCTAATGCTTAACTAGGTTATAAACACTACATTCATTATTCTGAACAATAGCTGGGCTGGATGGGTAATTTAATATGGGTGTGTGTTGATGTTTGGAGTATCCATATTAGTATAGTGAATTTCACTTTCAATATGTTTGATGGACCTTGCATCTAAATTCATTGAACAATTTGTTGTGTTACAGTTGAGATTTTCATTGGTTGAGATACAGTTGGAGTTTTCATTTGAAGCAACAGGTAATAACCCCCGTCCCCCCACACACAGGGAGGCGCTGTTGTATTCAAAATGTTGGTCGTGATTGTTATTCATGTTTTTAAAATTAAATAAACCCGTTCTTCAATTTTTATAATTAATCTATTTACTATTTCATAATTATTTTAAATCTATCTGACCAATTAATTAAAACTAAGTAATAGAATTAACCTGTTTTTTCCTCCTCTGTTTAAGTTCTGAGTGAAGTTAGGTAAAATTTTAAATCAAAATGAAATTATGTGTGCTTATACTATCACTAATTCAACTTTGACTATAAACTCAACTTTTGGAAAATTGAAAATAAAAAATACAATGAAATGAATAAAATTTAAAATATAATTAATTATACATAATATGTAGTAAACATCGTAAATGCTATCAATTTGTTTGCATGTATGTATGTATCTATAAAATGAATCATTAACAAAAAAAAAAAATAATTAATAAAAAAAAATTTGTTGACGTAATTTTTCTGATCCGTCAGAAATTCTATTTATTTGTATTGGTGGACCAGCAAACTGTTCAATAAGAAACATTTCTTTAGTTATAGCCATTGTATTAGATGTAACAGAATAGCCGACAATATGGGAATTATACGAAATAAAATAGGAAGGGGTACACAAAATAACTGCTTTGATGTCTTTTAGTTTTACGCATAATTTGAAAGAGTAGGCTGTCATTTTCTGTCAGTTTTAAGATGAGTCCTTGTTTATAAAAAGTACCTTTGTATGTAGCTTGTGTACAACGTTTAGTAAGAGCAGGATCTATTGAAAAATTGTTATTTGTATATATATCCTTATCAACGCATTCATGTTTTGATTCCGCAGAGAACTATTCACTAAGCAACAAAATTTCGTTTGATTTTTTTTTGGAATGGTCAGTGAAATATTTCGTCTGGAACTAGTTACATGTGTTTACAATTTTATATCTTTTAGGAATGCTTCAAATCTAAAACACCAAAATTGCCGAAGAATTTCCGAATTTTGAATAATTCCAGGGTAATGTAACGGAAAATGATGATAGGGATTCAATGTGTAAACCAAGAGCAACTGCCAAACTTCATTATTTTCGGGAGTTAAATCATCAATCATTAATGGGAAGAAATGGATAAAGGTCATCATTTCTCTACCATACATTTTTAAATGTAATTTTTGTAAATGAAACATTTTGATTGGTTCTGAAATATTACCTATTTCAAGAGTGCCGTAATTAAAATTTTGTTTACGAAAATTGAGACACTCCAAAGTGAAATATTTAGATTCAATAAAGCTTAGTATAATCTGACAAATATTGTAATGAGCAATTCCCTCATATATGTCATGCATCACATTATGTAACTGCATAATTTTGTACTACGTGAAAAAATCTAAGATAATTAAGCAATGATTCAGTTACAATACCAGTACGTCAAATATCATTTATTAATACATCCTCAGCATAATGTGTCTTATTCCGAAGACTTGCGTCGTTTTCATCTATATCTGATTGAAGATTTGATTTAGGAACCTTACAAAATCGACAACAAAAATTGGCAGAGAATGAAGATGTAAAGCCTAACATTGAGTTAAGGGCTAAATTATTACCTAGGATTAATCCAAGAATAAAACGGACTTTATATGAATTATTTAAGGTTTTAATTATTAAACCTTTATCTTCCAGCTTTTTTAATTCCTCTACTAAGGCCGTGCCCGAATATCGTGTTAAATATTCACACGTACTAATTTTCGACATAAAACACACTCATCCAAATTATTACAGTCGTTCCCTATCATGATAAACCAATTTAAGTAGGTATGATCAAGCGCATGTATTGCTATCTCTTTCACTAAAAAAATTCTGTCATTCGGTGCTTTTTTCTTGCTATACTTTTTTGATAATCACTAGTTCATAGCAAACAAAAACAAATCGAATTGTTTTGCGGCGATAGTTTTTGTGAAAACAACGAAGCCTTGTGATTTTATCGCACCGAATGACGAGATGCGCAAGAAAAGACGAATTTGAAACAGCTGTCAATCATACCTATTAAATTAGTTTATCATGGTTCCCTATGCTACATTTTGACAGATCCATGTGAAATATTTTAGTAGTAGTAGTCCATGTGATTTGAATAATTTTTTGTGAAATAAAATAATGGAAATGTAAAGGCTGAATATGTATTTCATTTTATATTTTATAAAAGGAATTTATTACAATTCATCAACCATACGATCCCTATATTGAATCGCCGATATTTCATCGCTGGTTCTACAATTTTGAATATGTTCGTCCTCTTCAATTAGAAGTTCATCTTTTTCATTTTTAAAAGCAACTGCTTTGTGCTTTGCTCAGTTTATTATTAAACCTCATCTGTGCTTGAGTGATCCTTCTATTGGTTTTAAATTGCGCTATTATTCGAATCGGCTGCAGCCTACATGGGTAACCACTATCACCCAGAATTATGTAAGGTGAAGGCGGATAAAGCTTCTGTTTAAATATTGGGCTATTATACAACACGCGTGTGTCATGGGCCAAACCAGGATATCCAATAAAAACATCAAGTAATTTATAATTTGCATAACAAATTGCTTGGCACTGTATGGAATAGTCCAGTTTCCTATTTATGTACTGATCGTGAAACCCAACAGGACATAGGATACTAACAAATATGAGTCCCATCGTTTGCTACGAGTACATTTCTGAATATACTTAGGTGTACCACCTCTTCGGCTGAACTGCAGTCCAATGTTTTCTAGTTCACTTGCTTTTGGGAATTTATTAACTTGGGGCATAATTTTTTCGATAGTAAAATTCAATAATTTATGAACAATTCCTATAACTGTTTGCCTAGGCATTCCCATTACTGCTCCCACCATTGTATGGCTCGTCCCTCTGGTAAGCCACAATTAAAAAGCCATGAGTTCTATCTCAGGTTGCCACCTAAGCGTTCTGTGTGGTAGAAAACCTGTGATTTCGTGACACGTATCCCCAGAAATCTTTAGGTATTTTTTCGTTTCCTCATCATTATAACATAATATTTGTCCAATAATCGGGTTGTGGGATCGCAGAGTATAATGTAGTCGCTTTAATTTACCAATAATATTAATGTAGTATTCGATTTTTGAAGCATTTTTACAATACTACAATAATTTATAATAATTTTTGTATACCTCGGAATTTTAAAGGAAACCTAAAATAAGCCGTCTATAATTATGACGCCTTTGAACAAAAAGCCTGTAGTATGATAATAATACAAATATAATTGTTTTTCTATTATTATTTATTTCCATTTGATTTTATTTTAAAAAAATAGGCGGGGAAATTAACACGTACAAATTATTATTCAATTTGGGCAGTAAAAATAAAAAATGTCTGCGAAGGGGAAAATTTCTCAAGTAAATGTCACAAATTATTATTTATCACGGTATTATCACAGTATTCGGGCAGGGCCTAAATGAAACAGACTATGGTTTATCCCGAACTTTTTTAAATCTGTAGTCTTAACTATTTCTGCTTTAAAGATGTTACTCAAATCCATGTAATATATTCAAGAGTAGGAAACATATATTTATCAACTGTAAGATTTTGTATTTGAACGTGTGAGCCTAAAGGATTATTAATCTCTAAATCATCGCTGTACTGGAAGTATGGTGAAATATAATTACTATTTGCTTCATTGTTTTTCATAAATTCAATCGACCGTTTAAGATTATCATCCTTTTCAAATAATTTTCTGAATTGAAAATGAATTGGCAAAATTACGCCTGAACTTGCCTTTTCATTTAATTCGACGTTACCAGTTTCAAATACATGATCGATTTCATTGTTTATGGTAAGCGTTTTAATAGGCTGCAGATAGTCGTATTCTTTTAACCAGTTAATCAATCGAAATTCAGATTTACAATAGGTAATTGGCATCCTACATTTAGCACGAAATAGTTTAATTGTAGTTTTGTATCTGAATAATATCTTTAGTAGTAAAATCATTTTTTCTAATTAAATTTATAGAAAATTTTACGGCAGAAAGAAATATATTTTCGATAAGTACGTCCGTTCCAGAAAATGAAACATCATTTTTCTATATTGGATGTTTCTTCATTTGGTCCACATTTGGTACTTCTACTCTAAATTATATTTTTCGTGAATAAACAATTACTTATGCACAACGCAGAGCTGCCTTTTTGAGTTATCATGCGTTTCGGTAGAATCAAATTGGACAAGGACAACAAATTGGTTAAAGCTGATTTTTCACCAAAGTTTTTGTATCATAAGATATCGAAAGTTGCGCACCTATCGCAGCCAAGGGTTCACCAATTTCCTGTTCCAATTAAATTTTTTTGTTAGTAAACATTTTTAATTTAAATAAATTTTTAATATAACATTTTTAGCAAATTTATTTGGCATTGAGAGCCCAAATAAATCTATTACCAAATTCTATCTAATTTTACTCCAAATTTCCAGTTTTGCATTTTTTGAAATGCTAATTAGATATAATAACATGTAGATCAAAGTTTTCAATAAAAAACTTCACAAACCCAATATTTCAACACAATAATAAATAAGTTTTACGAATAGCACTGAACGACAAAAGATACGGGAATGATTTTTATATTTGTAAAAGCTATCTAACAAAATAGTAGATATAGTAAATCTTCTCTATATACAGTGGTAGACATTCGCATAAACGCACTATGTTTTTTGAATATAGTTCTAAGAGTAAAGCGTTTTGATTTTTTTCAAGTGGTCTAAATTGTGTCTATCATTTTAAATCTGTTGGTAAGATAAACCATTAGTAAAAATTTTAATGGTTTACTTTAATAAATTGAAAAATCGAAATTTCAGGTGGACATTCGTATAAACACACTTCTGATAATGTACTAAAATAAAAACCAAAATTAGCAATTTTTCATATAATTTTTTATTTAATACTTGGTCTGGCCCCGACCTTTCTGAATAACTTCGAAAATTCGAGTAGGCATTGAATTTGTTAAATTTTTGAGCACTTTTCAAATCTTTAATTGAATTATATTGCTGTTCAATTCCATAAACTATTCGGGGAAGGCCCTCTAAAGGTTTTCGATAGGATTGCAATCAGGACTGCAAGCTGGCCATTCAAGAAGAGGAATGTTTTTCTCGAAAAACCACGGTGTGGTCTCCTTCGAAGCATGGATCGAGGTATTGTCTTGTTGAAAATTATAATTTTTGTTGATGTTATTATCCAGTAATTTATTAAAACGTCTTCCAAGAGTTTCACGTACATACGGAAGCTCATTCGTGTCGTTATAAAGCAGATGGGAAGCTCCTCGTTATAAGAAAATGCTCTGCATACCCATAACACACCGCCACAAAATTACGCTTCGACCTAACGATGCCATGTTCCTCCAAATTATGCCAGTAACAACTGTAGCAGTCAGGAAAATCCAGATTATTTTTTTTCCGTAAGAAAAAATCACACTCTGCCAATCCGTTATCGACGACATGTATTTACGAGCAAATTTGAGCGGATTATTCGTATGCATGGCCGTTAAAAGTGGTTTGATACAAAATTTTGTCCATTTTATGTTCGGTGAACTATTAAAAATACGGGCAATATGTCGGGTCGTCACAGGAAGATACAATGGCCTGCATGACAGACGGTTTCATGTATAGCTTCTTTGCGGATTAGACATTTATGGCGAGCTGAGATCTTGGATAGGCAATAGTCCTGATTGCAATCCTATCGAAAATCTTTAAAGGGCCTTCCTCGAGAAGTTTATGGAAATGAACAGCAATATAATTCAATTAAAGATTTGAAAAGTGCCATCCGTGAATGTTGGGCCACAATTGATCCGAAAACCCTCAAAAATTTAATAAATTCAATGCCTACTCGAATTTTCGAAGTTATTCAGAAAGGTCGGGGCCAGACCAAATATTAAATAAAATAATATATGAAAAATTGCTAATTTTGGTTTTTATTTTAGTACATTATCAGAAGTGCGTTTATACGAATGTCCACCTGAAATTTCGATTTTTCAATTTATTAAAGTAAAACATTAAAATTTTTACAAATGGTTTATCTTATCAACAGATTTAAGATGATAGACATAATTTAGACCACTTGAAAAAAATCAAAACACTTTACTCTTAGAACTATATTCAAAAACATAGTGCGTTTAAACAAATGTCTACCACTGTAGTGCTAATTTTTGTTTACTTAAAATCGACTTTATATCACAATTTGCCTTAACTTCGGATAAACGTGAAATAAAAAAAAAATTAACAATGAACTGAAATAGTCTTTAACAAAAAAAGGAACAAAATTTGCACAAATCGGAAAATTGAATTAAATTTTCCTTCGCGGTATCGACTGATAATAAAAAAAAATAGTTTTGATTTACTCACCACTCTCAAAATCTGCATCCGGTAGAGCTCTTCCGTTGCTAGCTGTGAAAGAAGTTTTATTCTAATGTTTACCAAATCGCTTTGGTGAAACAAACGTCAACCGAATACTGACACTGATCAATATGCAATTTTTATTGCTTTTTGTACACTTTAATTACTCTACTAACAAATAGGTATACTACTCTGACTTTAAAATTGTATAATTGATTCACAATGAGACACTAAATTTATATTTTCGTTTTCTTTTTAAATTACTCAGCACTTATGAATCAATTTAATAATTTAATTAGCTTAATCTAAATCAATGAATTTAACAAAACAAATTTTTGACACAACACAATGCACTACGTAAAGTATAAATACACCGCTATAGGTATATAACCAAGAAATGACCGGATAATGAAGATTTTATTAAATTCATCTGATGCGATGATTTCTTTTTATTTATTTGATTTATTTCCAATCAGGATAAACAAAAAAATAATAATTAAAATTCTGCGGCCCACGACCGGCTGACTGCTGCCACGCCCTTCGCGTGGTTTGTAGCACCACAAGATTTAAAGTTTCTTTTATTTGAATCCTCAGAAACAGGCACAGAACACTAATTTATCTTATACTGTGTTTCTGTGTAAATTTTAATTTCACAACACAATACACAACTATGGAATATGCATATAGTGCACGTTGATTATCTATTTTACCACGATGCGTATTCGCATAAATTCACTTAGCAATTTTAATTAGATTTGCTCTGATCGATGGGCACACAAAGAATAACCAACTCCACCTTGGTAATCGATTTTCAACAGCCGATATCTCAATAACATTACTCTCTCATTTATGAGAGGTCATATGACAAAACGAAAAGGTAAACTGGTCCACATTTCAAAAACGCTACTTCATGACGAATGTACATGCAAGTTCACATTTGTTTCTTTTTTTATCATTTTTGGTAACTATACAAAAATCATAAATCAGAAGATTTATACCTAATATCTAGCCATCAAAAAAAATAGTAATTTTATAATTCGACACCCGTAACAACGCAGGTTCAAGTTAAATTTAGAGCCACCGGCCCAAATAGTAACTTGAATCTGAAATACCATTGCAGAAATATGTTATATATTGGGTTGGAAAGTTACATTGGGTTAGCATGGAATTTACCAGTCAGCTTTCCTGTTTCATCTGTTAGAGTATAATTTACGTTGCCTTCACATCTCAGTATACGAGCGCGCCGCCATCCTGGAGCTAACTTGGCCGAAAACGAATTTGGAGCACTGCTCAGGTGATGTTGGCGCACGAGGACATTTTTACCAGGTTTAAAAGAAATTGGCCTTGCTCTTAAGTTATATACTTTAGCATGTCTATCGTGGGCTTGAAGAAGTCGTTTTTGAACATCAGCATGGATTATTGACAGGCGATGATGAAGTGGTAATTCAGTGATTTCGGATTCATTTAAACAATTTGCTTCTCTTAGAATATTATATGCGTTCCCATGATTTATTCGGTGATATCCGAACATAAGGAAATGTGCAGGGTAAGTGGTCGAGTCATGAACAGTGTCTCTGACGGAACTGGCAATTTCCTGAACGTACTTATCCCACAATCTGTGGTTGTCATGTAAATATGATCTTATAGCAGTCAGGATCGTGCGATTTACTCGCTCTGATGCGTTCGATTGCGGCGAGTATAACCCAGTATAATTATGTTTAATTCCATAGTACCGCTCCATGTCTTTAAAATCCTTACTGGTGAATTGAACGCCGTTATCAGAATAAATGTACTCGGGGACACCATATAAAGGAAATATCTCTTCTTTTAAATAGTCGAGAATCTTAATAGTAGTTCTCTTACTAAGTGGTTTTAGAATGCAAAATTTTGTAAGTTGATCCAAGACAATAAGTAGAATTGTGTTACCCTTCGGAGATCTTGGATATGGACCCAAAAGATCTATATAGATTCTCTGCCACGGACGGTTCACATTCAAATAGGCACCCATAAGCGGTTTTAAACTTCTGTTTGGAGTTTTCGTACTCTTACATACTACACAATTCGATATATAGTCATGAACTTCTTTTGCCATTCCCGGCCAGAAATAGAAACGCCTTAGACGGTCTATAGTTTTTGTGATACCACTGTGGGAAGCTGATGGCTCATCATGATTCTGCAATATTAGTTGTCTGGTTAAAGGCTTTGAAACCCATAATTTCCATACATACTGGCAAATCGGTTAATTTATCTCTTGCCTTAGGCTCTATTCGCAAATAGACCCGATCATTTTGAACTTGAAATGAAGGGAAATTATGAGGGCATTTTATAATCTTTTCTTTAAACGTTTTGTATTCCGGATCCTGAAACTCAGGTAAAGAAAGGTATAAGGCATTGATGAATAAAGGAAGATCATCTAAGAGCTCGGTTACTGTATAACAATTTACTCGCGATAACGCATCAGGCACTATATTTTCCTTTCCTTTCACATGAAGGATACTAAAGTGATACGGTTGTAGCTTTAAGCTCCACCTTGCTAGTCGTTTGCTAAGATCCTTCTGGCTCATAAGCCATTTTAGACTAGTGTGGTCCGTGAAAATTGAGAATTTGTGGCCCTCAATATAAGGCCGAATTTGTTTACGCCTATAACCGCTGCAAGGCATTCCAACTCGGTAATTCAATAGTTTTTTTGCGCCCCATTTAGTTTCTGCGAAAGGAATGCAATAGGACGCTCATTGTCATCGCCATCTGTTTGATATAATACACTTCCAATACCTTCCGTTGAGGCATCACATCTGATAAAAAATTCTTTGGAATAATCTGGGGTTATCAGTATAGGCGCAGAAGATAGTAGGTGTTTTAGCTGTTGGAACGAATCATCAGCGTCCTTATTCCAAACAAATTTTACTCCCTTTTTAAGAAGTTTTGTTATTGGAGCGGTCACTTCAGAGAAATTCGGAACAAATCTACGGTACCACCCTGTCATACCGAGAAGTCTTCGAGTTTGCTTGACAGTTGAAGGGGCTGGAAATTTTTGGATGGCTTCAACTTTTTCCGGATCAACACGCAAACCTTTCTCATCTACTAAAAAACCCAGATATTTGATTTCCTTCATTAAGAAGTGGCTTTTTTCCAAGTTAATAGTCAGCCCAGCTTCAGAGATCCGCGTCGCAACTGTTTGTAACAAGCTAAAATGTTTCTCAATAGATTCCGAGACGATTAACAAATCATCCAAATAGACGAATATACGATCATGTAAACTATGAGGAATCACTTTGTGCATAAGTCTGCAGAATCTCTGAACTGCGTTACAAAGTCCAAATGTCATAACTTTAAAATGGTATAGTGGTCTTCCGGCAACTGTAAATGCGGTTATTTCTCGGGATGCTTTGGCTAAAGGAATTTGCCAGAAGGCATCTTTTAGATCTATACTACTAATAAATTGTGTGGCTTGTAGTCTACCCAATAAACCGTCTATTAGTGGAAGAGGATACGCGTCTTTCTTAGTAGCCGCGTTTATTTTACGAGAGTCTAAGCATAATCTGGATTTTCCATTAGCTTTGCGAACAAGAACAACCGGAGAACTCCAAGCACTGTGGCTTTCCTCGATTACGCCTAGCTCAAGCATTCTGTCCAATTCTGCATAAACCAATTTTTGAATAGCTGGCGATATAGGGGAGTGACGCTGCTCTTCGAGGGATGTTTTGCCTATACTGAAACTTTCTGACGATGGAAACATGAGTTTTATTTCGTCCAGTGTTTTATTTTGATCCGGAGAGAGAAGATGTATGTTGGTATCTGATTCGACTGATAGACTAGAAATTTCCTGACGTACCGTTGGGGATATTATGTCAAAAGTTTCCCAAAAATTTATGCCCAAGTATAGCTGTTCCTGAAGTGACGGAACTAAAAAGAAACGAACCATTTTTTCGCGACTATCAAACTTAACACTTATATTAACATAACCAACTATCGGATTGGACGTACCATCAGCGGTTTTTAGCGAAGAGGCAAACTTTTTAAAGGTTTGTTGATTTTCCTCTACAAAATTCAAACAGTTTTTTCCCAATATGCGTATTGAAGCTCCAGAATCAAGGAGGCCAGTAATTGGTTTGTTGCAGAGATAAATGGTTACGTACGGTCGTGGGTCGGATGTGTTCCTTTTAATATCGCGAAATGAAGTGGCGGATATTTGTTTTACCTACTAATGCTTTTCGTCGACGGAAATATTGTGTCATCCGGTGTTGACGTCTATTGACAATTCGAAGTATAGATGGTGAATTCAACTCAGTATGTGCGAATGAAGATGCAGACTGATTTGATTGTTTATCTAATGTAGTTTTTGGTGAACCTACTTTGGGTCGGTCCTTAAATTCATTTGATCTATCGGTCTGGGTCTGGTTAGATTGGTTTCCGAACGCAGTTGCCCAGCATTTGCATTCGGATGCAGGTTTTCCGACCTTCGTTTCTGGCAAATCAGACAGTTTGGCTTTCTAAGACCTGGCCTACCATAACCGAAACAAAAAACTTTTAGAAACTCCTGTGGACAATCCTGGTATCTGTGGCCGATATCTTGACAGTTCCAACACAGCAATAAATTTGATTTATCTACGGCCGGTTCCCGAGGCACAAACGCATAGTTGGACCCCAATCACTGATCATAGCACCATCATAATTGTTAATAGCTTGCCTCAATCTTTCATATGGTTTAACCTTTGTTACCTCAGCGGAGTTTGAATGATCTCTTTCGTAATAATCTGAATAATGATCAAGAGTTACCTGATTAACAATAGGAGTACGACCACGATTTGGAATATTTGAGAATCTACCAGTCGAGCTTGAACTCCACAAGTCTTCAAATCTTTGACAAAGTACACGGAGTTCTTCAATATTACTGAAGTAAAGCGGTAGAGTCCGCTCTTTTAGATGTGTATTCATATTCTTTCTCAACCGTGTAAGGAGCTCAGCTTCCGAGAACCTATTTATCAATTTTACATTTAACGTTTGAATCTCTAGTAGAAAGTCGTTAAAAGTTTCATTTTGACGTTGAAACCTACTCTCTATGCGACGTCTGGTTTCATCCTCGTTTTCAGGTCTGCTGAACCTGGATAGCATTGCCTGTCGTATTTGTATCAAATTCGCGGTAGGGTAGCTATGTAAAAATACTCAGTACCAACGCTCAGCAGTACCCTCTAAGAACAGATGAATAATATTTACTATATTACTAAATTAAAAACTTCATAATTTTCACTAGTATCCATATTTTATTAGAACCATCACATCTAATTGTCCATTTCGGAATATAATTATCAACATACCAAAGCGGATTTAAGTTTTCAGGTATAATTCGAGATCTAGGTGTGTCTAAATGACGATTATTAGACAATTCTTAGCCGCCAAGTGGATCAAAGGCATTAATAATTTCCTGATTTGATTCAGGTAAAAATGCAGGTATTTGTATCTGTGAGTGACCCGGACTTGATGTGACCAATGTCGATTTAGAGTTTGATGCTTGCTGATTGCTAACATTAATAGGCTTTGTATTAATAGATTGACCGGTTTCTACGATATTATCAACATTGTTTCTCCCATAGCTAATATGTTTCTCTAGGCTTTCTTCATTCTGATTTTTATTATCCATCAAATCTGGTTTTGAAGATTCTTGTATCAACTCAGATTCATCTTGATGTAATATTGTATTGACATTACTTATTGGTTTTGGGGGGTCCCTACTGTACCTGATTAAACCCCGTTGGTGTCTTTGTAGTTGATCGATAATATTTTTCAGGTGGACAAGATCACCATGGGTATTGTGTAAATGGATAGCTCGATTCAAATAGTGTGAGGAATTTGCTAATATTTGTTTAATTTGCAGAGAACAAAATTCCTGAGGTAAACCTGAAATCATTTTTGAAATTTTCTGAGATTTCTGATAGCAAAGATCAACTTCCTGCTCTGGACTTACAATAACATGGCTATCTTTTGGTCTACTAACGGGATCGTCCCGTTCCCGCATCAAGGCGTCTATAAGTAATTGTTCTGCCCCTGATCGATTTGTTACAATTTCGCGTACTTTGAATTCTACGTTTAATTCATCTGAGCTTAATAGCTGCATCATTTCGGATTCCGAAGACATCTTTGCAATTAAATCGTTAAGGAATGATAATAAATTTTATAGTATATAGTAGATAATTACCAAAAAAAAAATTATAAATTAATAAGGGGTTAATAACAATTATAAGTATATCTTATGTTTTATACAATAATTTGACTAAACTGAGAAATTGGTGAGGTGTACAGTACTCGTGAGAAGGCGACACCTAAATTCGCTTAAAACCAGAGTATCCTATTGATATGTTAAAAAAAAAAATAATTTGAATGGGCGGGTTACGATATGTTTGTCGCACGGTGAATCCAATCCATACTGGGCTTTTGAGAACACGAGGAATCACCTCGGAATCGTACCATTAGCCGACCAAGGTTGCTATAAAACCATGTAACAAATAAACCGCAACTTAACAACATTTTTTTTTCTTTGTTTGTTTTGCTTTGGAGTAGCTGTATAACAGGCGGAATCTAACAAAAGTATAAAACAAAATCTGAAAAAGAATGAATCGAGTAATTGCAACCGTCTAAAATTGAGATCACACAAAATCATTATGGTTCTACCAATATCAGTAACGGCCAATTTCAATCGACTCAACCTTGAAAAAAAAAAAAAAAATCAAATTTGGTATGGAAATAAACAGAACTAAAAAAAAAATAGTTTGAAACATCAATAGAACATTATTAAAATTTAATTGAACCACAAAAGGAATTTATCCGCTGACAATAAACATTATCAAGCGAACTTGCAAAAACCTGTAGATGGGAAGTGAAGCTTCCTTGGATACCTTATTAGGGCAACCTTGAAAAACTGTAAAATATGAACGTGGGACTAAGTGAATCTAATGGTTATTCATAAAGTCTTTAATTTCCGCAAACTATCTAATTTCTGATTCGCATAACCTTCGAATATCAGGCTGATGTGTCCCGATACACAAATTTTGTGATTTAGTAAAATATTTGAAATGGTTTTTATGGCATATTGCCTAGTGCTGGAAAGGGGATAGACTAGAGAACTTCATAAAAAAGTGCGAAGATCACGCTCACTCTTAGTTTTTTTTTTATTGCAATGTTAAGTTGAGTTTTAAGTTTTTACTATAGATTTCAAATATTTTAAGAGTTAATGAAAAGAAATCCAGAGGGCCAAAAATGATTTATTGGGGCTTAAGAGATGGCAACTGACCCCTCCTTTGGGCCAATTCAATTTGGCAAACGATGCACCAAACACTCTGTATTATGTCCAAATTAAATTCATGCTTTCCCATTTCCTAGCATTTCGATATTTGGACTTTATTAAAACTTTTTTTAAAAAGGTCGATTTTTAAAACTCAATTTTTTTTTTTTTGGCGTGCCAGATAATTTTCTAAACGTGCCAAGTTTGGCACGCGTGTCACATATTTGCGGTCACTGATATATAAACAGATTTTGGCTTATAATAAAATAATAAAATAAAAATAATTCTAATGAGTTCTATAAAATTTCATGACATAATTTGATAAGCACAGATTACGCGATGGTTTATTAACCATTTAATTAATGCTAAATGAGTTTTGTTTTTCTATGCCTAAAAATTTATTGAGAATTGTTTCCGATTTAATTTTGCAATAGTTTTGTATAATGCGTGTATAAACAAAGAATTTCATTATTAAAAATGATTTAAAGTTTTATTGATTTAATTTTCGATTGAAAAATTTGTGTATGTAGCGTATATTCATATTGTTTTTGTATGACATTTGTAATAATATAATGATGATTTATAATTGCTTAAAACAAAAAAAAACACTTTCTATTGTTAATAATTATTAGGGTATGAGAATTAAATTACCATTTTCTCTTCGTTTCAATTGTTATTGCTAGAATTGAATTTATTATAGAAAAATGAATTAGCATATTATAGAGATTATCGTGCATATTCTAATAGATTACGCTACAATATCATAATTATGGTTTGGTAAAATATTTTAATGATAATAATTTTATTATTGTGTAAAACTGCTTACTTTAGTACCTTACTTGGTACACTCATTTAATAAAAATAATAAACGACCGTTACATTTTAGAGCAACTATTACACTCAGAGAAAAAATATGATTGAGCTGATCATAAAAGTGACCATCATATTTATGATTAGATGCAATAATTAAGAAAATCATACCTTGATGTATACAATTAATAATAATGATTGTATCTATTTAATAAATTATGCACGTTATTATACAAATCCTATTGAATTAACCATATACATGATTACATATTTCGCTATTGTGATGGATCGTATCAATAATATAATTGAATTTATCATTTGAAGATGATAAAGACAATTAGATATTATGATAGTTGTTATCAATAAATTAATTGAATTTAGTATGTTTATATGATAAAGCCCATCAGATGCTGTGATAGTTGTTGTCGTATCAATTAATGAAGTATACTGCGGGTTGTAATAGCAGCTATCATACCACATATATTATATATTATATCGCTGGCTTAATTAATAACGGCCCTAACCCACACTTTTTTCAAAAATGACATTTTAATGCTAAAATGCAGAAAATAACATACCACATCTTTCTGTATTATTGTATTAGCTTGAATCACATTATATCACGGTCCACATTTAATTTTTTTGAAATAATTATAACTGAGTTAATGAATAATAATATATCTTTGCGAGTGTCCCAAAAATTTTACAAATGTGGGTTAGGGCTTTTGATAATCAAGCCATCGATATTTTACTAAATAACAAAACATATTCTTTAGTTCATGAAATGTACATTTATTTTGAATTAATTTATCGTACAGTATACACACATAGTATAATTATATCCAAATTAGAGGTCTAAACGAATTTATTTTTTATTTTTATATTTTTATTTGAAACATAATTTATATATAAGTTCTTAAAATTGTTCATAAAACTTTTACTCATATGATTGTTTAAAATTGCTCCACAAATTCAAATACCGTTTTATATATCTAATTTTTAATTTATTTGAAGTTAATAAGTTCCGAAAATTGTAATAAAATTTAATCCAGGTTCGAACTGATCAGATTATGATTATGTAAAAATGAATCTTCTTATCAGGCCACGGCGACTCGACTGACTTTATTATACAGAATGAACTGCGCAGGTTGTATTAGCGAATTATACTAACACAGCAAAATTCTCTTAATAATTTTCTTTTCTACTTTAACTTGAATCAAATATTTAATTCGTGTAATCACCAAATATATTTTACAGTTTTATATTTCAGTACCCATTTAACAAAAACAAATTTAGGAATACCATCTAAGTGGATTACTGTTCCTTTCTTTAGAATAATATTTCCGAATTCTATGAAATTAGTGCTAAACAATTTGTCTTGGCGCGCAAACTTATATTTATGTGAAATTTCCAGATTTCTTAGTTCCGGTATGCCCGGTTTCACAAAAAAATAACCAATGTCTAGTTAAATAATATTTGCTCCGTTTCTTCTTTTATGAAATTGCGTTTTATTTCACAATAAAAATTCAATGCAAGTTAATTATATTTTTATTTTACATAGAAATATTTAGCCTTCAGCTAAATAATTAGCTGAACGAAATTGGGCAGCTAAATAGTTAGCCAAGCAAAATTTTCATGTAAAAACGAAATAAAATTAGCGTGCGTTTAAGAAATTGAAATAAATCGCAATTTCATAAAAGAAGAAACAGATGAAATATTCACTAATTGGGTTTACCTGTTTTTTTTTTTGTGAAACCGAGCATTAGACTGCCACATATAAAACCAGCATATTGAGCTAAATTTATTAGTTAAACTAAACTTAACATTAAGGAATTTAATAATTCATTAGAAAAATAGGAAGTATTATCTTCAAATACATCTGGAGTCATTGAACTTGTCTGTGATGACGTTTTATATAGCTTTCTGTATGAAAGCCATGTACATATGTTCGCAAAATGTTGGATAGTTAGCGTTTAAACTCAAACAATTAAAGGTAGTATTTAATGGTTCTAAAGCATTCGTAAACATATACGTTTTTCCGCAAAACTTACACATGAATTATTTCTAAAGGTTCACGTATAAAAATAATTTTGAGAAATTCAGTATTTCCTTCCGTTTCGGCCGCTTCAACTGGTTTCTGTAGAAAAAATAGGTTGTAGTTTTTGATGTAATTAAAATATAGCCTAATTATAGGTATAAAATGTTATTGGCCTAATTTGGAATTTCTTTTTTAGAAAAGCGAGAATTTCATTTGTGATTCCTCTTTCCGTGGAAGGATGTACGGCAGAAGTACTAAACTAAGCGCTAGTCGTTCATCTGTAAATAGAAACATTATTGAATTAAGATAAATTAGTCAAAACATTTTTTGCTTGACTAATACTAGCTATACAACATAGGACTTTAAAAGTATGGCTATCTTTTGTTTTTTTTTAAATATAGTTTGTATGAACTCTGTCTAGTTGTATCGTGAGTAACGACCTCCAAACAGTCATATCTAATTTAATTTGCCACATTTATTCTGCGGTCCTAGTGTGAAGCTAAATCAAACAAAACAATTTTACGTTAAAAATGCATTAGACCTTGCTTTTTGTAGAAAATAAAGACGTTGGTCTATGCACAAATAACAAACCGGCGTATCAAACCGCCAAACCCAATTTTTCACTATATTTTTTCATTTGCAAAATCAAAATTATTAAAAAAATGGTTTAAACCTATAATAATATTATAATATTGTTGTTTTATAAAATTTTAAAAATTTTAATAAAAGTTAAAACAATAACGTACTTATTGTCTTAAATTTTATTTAATTTCATTTAAAAAACACCAATTTTATATTTAGCCATCATTTCACATTATAGTCAAGCTATTTGTCCGTGATTAAAACAGTTTTAATAAAAGTTTCTAGAAAAAGATGGTACTTATTGAACATTTTTTTATATTTCTGATATTGCAAATGAAACAGTTTTAACACAAAATGGGTTTGTCAGTTTGAAATTCCAGTTTGCCGTTTGCATATGAGGCATGGCCTTAGGAAATAAAACGTTATGATTAATTTGGAACAATTCAATAATGGTCTTTAAATTTTATATTTTTATAAGTGGCTAAATTATACACCAAAAATAATTTATTAAATTTTTATTTAATGATTTATTAAATTTTTATGTAATAATTATATGAAAATTGTGCCGAATTTTCGTTTTTTCAAAACACCATCTTGGCAAAAAATTATGAGAAATTTAGGTTAACTTTGCTGCCTTAGTGTTTTAAAAAAACGAATTTTTAAATTAAAATTTAATAATTATTCTAGGCCTTTAATTTATTAACCACTTATAAAGATTAATTTGGCGTGGGCCAAAGACATGCAAAGATGATC